>JARLTB010000283.1:5710000-6130000 GCA_030141615.1 Unio pictorum
TCTGATTGGTTAATCCTACATGGTCTGAAAGCTATCATGTTTGTTGTTGATTTTCAGTTTTTACTAGATTTTGACATCATTGAAAACATACTGTGGTAGTTATTAGTTCTATTTCACAATGAGCTAAAAAGCAATTTCAAACTTATGCCAAAATCACAAAGTAATCATTGGAAACAAAATGAAATGTCAGTTTTCTTTGTATTCATTCTGATTTATGGTGTATTGAAATGGGGCTCTTCTCCAATGTTAAGAAAAAACAATTTATTACCCGTCTTATATTACTTACAAATGCTTTGATTAATATACTAAAATTTAGATATTTGTGTGAAAATTTATAAATAAGCAAATAAAGTACAAAATCTTTTGTATTGTAAAAGGAGGTGGTACATAGTTTTGATCCAGCCAGCTAGTTCCTTCTGCCTTGAGTTTTATAAGGTACTGAAGACTCAAATGTAGGAACCATTGGTCCTGTGCTGGCTGTTGATAATTCACTTGCCACAGAGTTGTCAGGTGAAAATGCACGCTGTGGACTGCTATAGCCCATGCGGGGACTTGGACTATTGTAACCCATGCGATGACTATAAATGTTGTAGTCAGGTCTTGGGCTGTTGATATCATCATGGTAACCTCCCGATGCTAGTAGGGCCTGAGCTTGGGACTGTGATTTAGCGATGATAGCATTGATGGCTTCCATTCGGTTCTTATATTTCCTGGAAATAAAGTAAAACTTGTCATAAAAGAATTAAAAACTCTCTGGATGTGATTGGTACAGTCTGATTGGTCAAACATATGGAGATCATGCATAATGATCTGATTGGTCAAACATATGGAGATGATTGGTACTGTCTTATTGGTCAAACATATGGAGATGATTGGTACTGTCTGATTGGTCAAACATATGGAGATGATTGGTACTGTCTGATTGGTCAAACATATGGAGATGATTGGTACTGTCTGATTGGTCAAACATATGGAGATGATTGGTACTGTCTGACTGGTCAATCATATGGAGATGATTGGTACTGTCTGACTGGTCAAACATATGGAGATGATTGTTACTGTCTGATTGGTCAAACATATGGAGATGATTGGTACTGTCGGACTAGTCAAACATATGGAGATGATTGGTACTGTCTGATTGGTCAAACATGAAGATGATTGGTACTGTCTGATTAGTCAAACATATGGAGATGATTGGTACTGTCTGATTAGTCAAACATGGAGATGATTGGTACTGTCGGACTAGTCAAACATATGGAGATGACTGGTACTCTCTGATTGGTCAAACATATAGAGATGATTGGTACTGTCTGATTGGTCAAACATATGGAGATGATTGGTACTGTCTGATTGGTCAAACATATGGAGATGATTGGTACTGTCGGACTAGTCAAACATACGGAGATGATTGGTACTGTCTGACTGGTCAATCATATGGAAATGATTGGTACTGTCGGACTGGTCAAACATACGGAGATGATTGGAACTGTCTGATTGGTCAAACCTATGGAGATGATTGGAACTGTCTGATTGGTCAAACATATGGAGATGATTGGTACTGTTGGACTGGTGAAACATATGGAGATGATTGGTACTGTCTGATTGGTCAAACATATGGAGATGATTGGTACTGTTGGACTGGTCAAACATAATATATGGAGATGATTGGTACTGTCTGATTGGTCGAACATATGGAGATGATTGGTACTGTCTGATTGGTCAAACATATGGAGATGATTGGTACTGTCTGATTGATCAAGCATGGAGATGATTGATACTGTCGGACTAGTCAAACATATGGAGATGATTGGTACTGTTGGACTAGTCAAACATATGGAGATGACTTGTACTCTGATTGGTCAAACATATAGAGATGATTGGTACTGTCTGATTGGTCGAACATATGGAGATGATTGGTACTGTCTGATTGGTAAAACATATGGAGATGATTGGTACTGTCTGATTAGTCAAACATGGAGATGATTGGTACTGTCGGACTAGTCAAACATATGGAGATGATTGGTACTGTTGGACTAGTCAAACATATAGAGATGATTGGTACTATCCGATTGGTCGAACATATGGAGATGATTGGTACTGTCTGATTGGTAAAACATATGGAGATGATTGGTACTGTCTGATTGATCAAACATATGGAGATGATTGGTACTGTCTGATAGGTCAAACATATGGAGATGATTGGTACTGTTGGACTGGTCAAACATATAGAGATGATTGGTACTGTCTGATTGGTCAAACATATGGAGATCATACATAATGATCTGATTTGTTAAACATATGTTTTACCAGAAAAGCCCTTACTTAATTTAGCTATGGTGTACAGAGAAACAAGAACTTTCATTTGTTGTGAACACATCAGTTTCACTGAAGCACTTGAGATGTAGCTCATTTTTTTGCAAATATTTGTAAATGCCAGTCATGCACATGTTAATGCACCATGCAGCCATGAAGGTCAAATCGGATTCATTTTCATTCAGGACCAAGTACACAATACATGAAATGTTGAACTGAAAACACATCCTTGTGACCATCCATTCAAGTGGCATCATATTAACATGATTTTCAAGATCACCACCATGTTTTAGGCCAGATTAGGACCATTTTTATTCAAGACTGACAACATACTGTCCATAATGCTTATGCGTAAACTCCAATGCAGCTGTCCATTCATATACTGAAAGAAGAGTGTAGTGAAAATCCAGTTCTGGACAAGATTTTCAAGATGGTCATCTTGTCACCTATTTTGGAAATCAGATTAGCATCATTTAAAGTCAGGACCAACTAAATACAAAATATTTTAGTGACATCCCCTGTCAATACAAACATCTGTTAAAAAGGAGTAGTGATAACAAAATTTTCAAGATGGATCCTAAAGTCACCATACTGGACACTCAAGTAGCCCAGTTTTTTTCCTTTCAGACAAACAAGGTCCCAGGATGAAAACTGTGTGCTATGTTTCATTACATTTCTCCAAATAGTTTTGGATAAGTAGTGATAACAATTTTGTTTTAAACAGACAATAAATATTGATTGAAAACTAGAGGCTGCATTGAATACTGAGCTTGAATATAAGCTCTTCTGGTTTTACTGCTTAACAAACACTTAATAATTGACAATTTCTATTTATCTCATTATATATATTTTTACCTCTACTGCAAAGGAAATGACACAAACCTGGAATCAGATTATTATCTACTTACTTATCTGATGCTGATGATTCTCTGCGGCGCAGGACATGCAGCTGGTGTCGTAGTCGCTTGCAGTCCTCTTCCAGGGCCTGCAGTGAGTCACGTGTGATCTGGTGTAGGGATCGCTCTGTGGCCAGCTCACTCTGCAGGTCCGTAATCTGCCGCTTGAGTTTCTGTATATGTGTTGGGGTTTCTCGAGCATCCTTGTTCTGCTTTTGACTCTCAAGATGACTGTGCATCTGACGACTTAATTCCTGAATCACGTTATTCATCTCATGCCTACAAGAGGATGTAAAACATTTAATTACCATGTTGTATAAATGAACAAGGGACCCAAGTGGGCCAGATATCGCTCACATTGCCGAATCTTCCCAATAGCTAATATCATGAGCACTTGGCTCAGTAATCAGGGTTCTATCAGTATTCACAATTCCAAATGTTTTATAAAATTTAGAATAAATGGGTTAAAATTCCAACCAGAAACCAGTGATAATTATCGCTGGTATATTTATTGTAGAACATTGAATCAGTGTTGCAACAGATAGAATGAGTAATAATTTGTTGTAATTCTTTGTCAGTATCTTCAGCATGTTTTTTCATGGCCTGAACAGATTGCAAAAAGTTCTCTTTAGGCCTGGTTCTGGTCCATGTGTATGTTCATAAATATTTCTAACAATATCCTGGTCTCTTACTTTCAACTTTTTTGCATGCTGCAGTATGGCGCTCTTTACAGTAAAATGATGAAACACTACTACTTCAGATATATGTCAAGTAATTGATCATTTCCTCTTTGAGTCTTGCACAACATCCATTTTTAGAAACTAAATCCATTGCCAGCACCATGCAAATATTTTTTTTCTTCAAAGATTAGAGTATTATGGAGCAGCATACCTGTATTACTATTGTGTTATGTATATTTAATATTTATATTTAATATTTAATTTAACTGTTTGTCTGTTAGTTTTAATTTTGTATTTCATTACATGTTATTGTAATGTAACATTGTTTATTGGACTCGACTTGTCCAAAAATGAATTCATTTCTGCTTGACCTGATTGACTTTTTTAATTTTTGTAAAATTTATGTAAACATCTAATAATAGCTTCATTATTCTCTATGTGTATGAGCTTATTAACCAAACTATTATTCAGGTAAACATGTGCATTTGGGTCAGAGGTCAGGGTGTTGCAGATTCCACTGAATTTTACAGGCTATTGTATTTTAAGTAAACAAGCCTCATAAAATCAGTCTAGAAGGTTATTTTCCATTAGATAGTGTTTGGTTTTAGACAATGATAATGTGTAACCTGAGGTCAAGCAGACAACTATATTATTTTGTGATTGTAAGGATTTTATCAAGTCATGATTGACATCTAGCACTTTAAGTAGCATTATCAGTTTAGGATGAATTTTATTTTCATCATATTATGAAATTCATGTGATTTTCTCTGGAAATACAAAAGTGTTCTGACAAACTTCTTGGATAAAGAGATTCACTGGAATTTATACTGAATTCAAAACTGGAATGTTTCATTACTTCATAGACTATAACAGACACATCATCGTCTTCAATTCTGGATCTCTTCAGGACTTTAACTAAATTTCATTCAGGACTTTTTATTACAAGGACTTGTGTCTTTAATTCTTGGATTATTTTTGGATTTAATTTGCAATACAAAAAGTTCATTCTTCTCATTTTTCACTTTGTATTCTATGGAAATAAATTATTGGTTAAATTTTACAAAGCTTGTTGTCTTCACTCTTTTCTGTTACTTAATTTAAGATCATAGTCTCATAACAATTGATTCAATTATGTCAGGTCACTTCATGCTCTAAATAATGA
This sequence comes from Unio pictorum, assembly GCA_030141615.1. Lineage (NCBI taxonomy): Eukaryota > Metazoa > Mollusca > Bivalvia > Unionida > Unionidae > Unio > Unio pictorum. The sequence continues at coordinate 5,715,052 of JARLTB010000283.1, forward strand.
GACATTAAAGGTCACAAATTCAAATTATGTGGGTGATAAATTATTACAAACAAGGCTGGAATTCAAATTAAGAGGATGGTAAATTATGACACAGATGGCTGGAATCTAAATCAGGTGGGTGATAAATTATTACAAAAAAGGCAGAAATTCAAATTAGGAGGATGGTAAATTATTACAAATAAGGCTGTAATTCAAATTAGAAGAATGGAAAATTATGACAAAGATTGCTGGAAAACTTAAATTGTTTCAAAGGTCTCATCTCTACAACGCTCAATAATTCCAGTAAAGTAGTATTGGAGAAACCAAAATGTTGACAGACAGACAGACAGATCAACACACAGGATTAGTATATGGCTTCACCAGCTTCATTCATCAGGCCTGAATTATGTGTGATATGGGATTGCAGCTGCGCCTAAAATATGGTACATATATGTCAATATTGAAAATTGTTAGTAAAGAAACAGACCACATAGCTTTGTCAGCATCACCAGACTCCTCAGCTTTTTTGGCCAGGAAGTTCTTAAGGACCTTCAGCTCCTCCTCCTGTTCAGCATATCTGTTGCAAAGAGGTAAAAATGTGGAACATAACTCAATGCACTTTTAAGATTTTACAGATGTAATTTTCTATCAGCAGAATGGTAGAACATCAAAATGTTTTGTACTGTTGGAATGGAAAAATGTCCAAATAAAATTTTCTGTCAGTAGAATGGTAGAACACCAAAATGTTTTGTACTGATGGAATGGTAAAATGTCCAAATAAAATATTCTATCATTAGAATGGTAGAACATCAAAATGTTATGTATTATTGGAATGGTAAAATGTCTAAATGTAATTTTCTATCAGTAGATAGGTAGAACACCAAAATGTTTTGTACTGTTGAAATGGTAAAATATCCAAATAATATTTTCTATCATTAGAATGATAGAACATCAAAATGTTATGTACTGATAGAATGGAAAAATGTCTTAATTTAATTTATTACTGTTTATACTCTAATTAACAAGATGCTAATTGCGTGAATATGTTAACTATTTTAACTCGTAGTGTGTTCCATCGACCATTTTATTCACTATATTAATTAGTAACAAGGGTTATATAAAGGCAATACATGAAACTTTTACTTTTTCTTAAAATTATATGCACAATATGTAGCCTAATTCATGGTACAAAAGCCCAGTTCCCATTAGAGAATTCAACACTAACCAAAAATCAAGCTGGGAGAGATTGTTTTTTTCAGAAATATATCAATTAGGAATTGAAGTAACATTGGTTTAGACCCATTGTTCTCAGCCTGTGGACTGCAGACTCCTGGGGAATAGCAGACTTATTCCAAATATACCTTAAAGTACAACAATTAGCATATCTGCCAATTTCTGGGGAAGTTAAGAAAGGGTCATTACTCGAAAAGGTTCGGAACCACTGGTTTAGATCTTTGAAATACATTTTTACAAAACCTGTGCAAGTTTTGTTTTGTTTTGTTGTAGGGTTTAATGCCGTTTTTCAGCACACGATTGGCTATACATGGTGGCCAGTATTAATGGTGGAAGAAGAACCTGGGAAAACCCCCGGAAAGAAACACCAACCCACGAGAAGCTACTGGCAAGCTTTCTCACATACCCATGTTGGCCAAATCCGTTACTCGAACCCATGTACATCGAGATGATATGGCAGTGATCTGTAACAGAGAGCATTTTAGACCACTCAGTCACTCGGGGCCCCTGCTGTGCAAATATCACTCAAGATATTGTTAGTCAATTAAGGAATCAGTGCAAGTGTGTCTGTTTATCTGTGACTTGATTTTACCTTATTATTGCCTCCATAACAATCAACAGTGTAAAACCGTCCTGGGATGACTATTTTTCTTGAGCATTATGCAGACTTTTACTGTTTTTTTGTATTTTACTAAGATGACAGAAAAGGAAGTTTGTCGAAACATGACTGTGAAGAAAATTGGGAACTACAAATTTTTGTTTTTCACATGAGATGTCATATTCTGGCTGTTACATCAATGTATTTTTGCTATTTCTCATGTAATATGAATCAATTTAAATTTGTAGCTGCATCAATGAAGCACAGTTTTGTTGTCAATCCACACACCCTTCTAGTCTGGCCTTGAAGATACACATGAAACATATTCTTAAGTGATTCGTCTTGATACTAACTGATACATTATATTACACAATCACATCTTGCAGACCGCTACCATCAATAATATAAGAATTGTTTCCCTTGCCAAAATTAAACAAATCAGAGACAACTGCAATATAGGACACAGAATCCAGAAGAGCATAAAGCCAACAGTCAAAGATACAATTAGGAACACAAAAGAATTTCTTTGCATCAGTGCCAAGAAAAGCTAATTTTGACTCGGTACAGTATACGTATGAAGACTCTGTAAGGGCAAAATAGCCAAAGGTCACACAGTTTTAGGGTCAGTATGAAAACTCTTTGAGTGCATAATAGGTAAAGATCACATACTTTTTAACTTTTTACATTTTATAAAAAAATATATAGAAAAGCCACCATGAGCTATCAGAACAATTAACAGTTTTGTACCAAAGTAATGTGTGTACCAAAGTAATGTGTAACAGTTTTGACCAAAGTGATGTGTAAAAGTTTTGTACTGAAGTGATGTGCAAAAGTTTAGCACCAAAGTAATGTGTAACAGTTTTGCACCAAAGTGATGTATAACAGTTTTGTACCGAATTAATGTGTAAACATTTTGTACTGAAGTGATGTGCAACAGTTTTGACCAAAGTGATGTGTAACAGTTTTGACCAAAGTGATGTGTAAAAGTTTTGTACTGAAGTGATGTGCAAAAGTTTAGCACCAAAGTAATGTATAACAGTTTTGTACCAAATTAATGTGTAAACATTTTGTACCAAAGTAATGTATAACAGTTTTATACCAAAGTAATGTGTAACAGTTTTGTACCAAAGTAATGTGTAACAGTTTTGTACCGAATTAATGTGTAAACATTTTGTACCAAAGTAATGTGTAAACATTTTGTACTGAAGTGATGTGCAACAGTTTTGACCAAAGTGATGTGTAAAGTTTTGTACCGAAGTGATGTGTAAATGGTTTGTACTGAAGTGACGCGTAAAAGGTTTGAAGTTCATCTAGATGAACACATATGATAAATACACAAAACTGCATTAATATTTTGTTCTGATCAAGATGCATTCATTGCCATGTCAATAAGTTCTGATATGGGGAGGCTGTCAGATAAAGATGTATTCATTGCTATGTCAAATAAGTTCTGATTTGTTGTTGTTGCAGTGTTTAACACCATTTTTCAGCACACGATAGGCTATATATGGCGGCCAATATTATTGGTAGAGGTAGAACCCTGGAAAAACCCCGGAAAGAACCACTGACGCACGAGAAGCTACTGGCAAGCTTTCTCACATAACTATATTAGCCAAATCTTAAACTCGAACCCACGCAGCCAGAGGTGAGATGGCAGTGATCTGTAATGGAGAGCACTTCAGTCCACTAGGCCACTCGGGGCCCCGCCAAATAAGTTCTGATATGGGGAGGCTGTCAGATCAAGATGTATTCATTGCTATGTCCAATATGGTTTATACCTTGACTCAGAAAAAAATGAATGTAGTTTTGTATTTATTATATCTCCCTCTTTTATGCTTTCTAAATATGTATAGCTTTACAGTATGAATGAAATTCAAAACAGACGATTTATAAAAGGTTGATTCAATGCATCTAAAAATATGTCTGATGTCAAAGGAGCGACTAAGTAGATTGGGTGTGTGATACAGAAATATATCAAATGCCTGATCAAGCACGTAAGATAAAATCAGTAAATAATAAATATACACCACTCCTTTGATAATTCTTGCTTGAAGAACCTGTGAAACCCAGTTTGTTTACTAGAAAATAAAAAGAACTTTGCCCTTTATGGATATGTAAAGAAAATCATGATAAAATATTCTAAATGAAATCTTGATATACGTTTAATTTAATCACTGAATAAGGTGATTTGTAACTGGTGATTTGAATAAACATCATGAAATTCTTGAGTTTTAAAAAAAAGTCATTTATATATTTAGATTTTTTTTTCTTCTCTGAGCAAAAATCTTCAATATAATGAGTAACAATATTTCAATGAAATTTTGATCATGAAAATGTCCCAAATGCCTACAGGTGGCAACACTTTAAATAATAATAAAAAAAAGTTTTATAAAGTTAAATTTGTATCTTAGACATCTATCTTTTAATTTAATTTCAGTGTAAACATCATAAATGCAAAATGCCCTCTTGAATTCAAACACAAAATTTGCCAATCTACCATCACAGCTATGTCCATGAGCGATTCTGTGAGTACCTACTTATGTGCTAACCATATTTTGATCTTCCACTTGTGGAAGTATTTGCTGTAATGTTACACAAAATTAAAAGCAGACCTGCATTGTATTATCACATTAGTTACATCATTTGTGTCAAATCAAACAAAAGGGGGTGAAATAAAAGAAAATTTAATAAAACAAATATTCAGCTGCTAAATGGTACTGTTACACCTCATCCCATTCCCCACTGAATTAAAAGTGAGACAACTCCAATATAGGAAACAGCATCCCATTCCCCATTGAATTAAAAGTGAGACAACTCCAATATAGGAAACAGCATCCCATTCCCCACTGAATTAAAAGTGAGACAACTCCAATATAGGAAACAGCATCCCATTCCCCATTGAATTAAAAGTGAGACAACTCCAATATAGGAAACAGCATCCCATTCCCCATTGAATTAAAAGTGAGACAACTCCAATATAGGAAACAGCATCCCATTCCCCATTGAATTAAAAGTGAGACAACTCCAATATAGGAAACAGCATCCCATTCCCCATTGAATTAAAGGTGAGACAACTCCAATATAGGAAACAGCATCCCATTCCCCATTGAATTAAAGGTGAGACAACTCCAATATAGGAAACAGCATCCCATTCCCCATTGAATTAAAAGTGAGACAACTCCAATATAGGAAACAGCATCCCATTCCCCATTGAATTAAAAGTGAGACAACTCCAATATTGGAAACAGCATCCCATTCCCCATTGAATTAAAGGTGAGACAACTCCAATATAGGAAACAGCATCCCATTCCCCATTGAATTAAAGGTGAGACAACTCCAATATAGGAAACAGCATCCCATTCCCCATTGAATTAAAAGTGAGACAACTCCAATATAGGAAACAGCATCCCATTCCCCATTGAATTAAAAGTGAGACAACTCCAATATTGGAAACAGCATCCCATTCCCCATTGAACGAAATATGAGACAACTCCAATACAGGAAACAGCATCCCATTCCCCTTTGCATGAAATGTGAGAAAACTCCAATATAGGAAACAGCATCCAGAAGAGCATAAAGCCAACAGTCAAAGATACCATTAGAAACAAAAAAGAATTTCTTTGCAACAGTGCCAAAAAAAGATAATTTTGACTCCGTAAAGTCTAAGTATGAAAACTCTGTAAGGGCAAAATAGCCAAAGGTCACACAGTTTTATGTACAAGACCAAACCCATATATGACTTTGAAATAAATTTGAAGAGTTGTATTTTAAAACACTCTTCAACACAACCAACAATACTTACACATTGAGAATTTTCTCAGCAAAGCTATAAACATCAAAATAAAATGGAAACATGACAAAAGATTAAGACTGAATATTGTTTCAAATGCCATTGTTGTGTTCCTATGATGGAAACATGACAAAAGATTAGGGCTGAATATTGTTTAAAATGCCATTGTTGTGTTCCTAGATGGAAACATGACAAAAGATTAAGACTGAATATTGTTTCAAATGCCATTGTTGTGTGCCTAAGATAGAAACATGACAAAAGATTAGGACTGAATGTTGTTTCAAATGCCATTGTTGTGTTCCTAAGATGGAAACATGACAAAAGATTAAGACTGAATATTGTTTCAAATGCCATTGTTGTGTGCCTAAGATAGAAACATGACAAAAGATTAGGACTGAATATTGTTTCAAATGCCATTGTTGTGTGCCTAAGATGGAAACATGACAAAAGATTAAGACTGAATATTGTTTCAAATGCCATTGTTGTTTTCCTAAGGCTGAAGTAGATAGAGGGTTACTATATGATGAAGACATTGGTTTTTTTATATCCTAAAACTTGTTTGGAGGATTCTTATTTCTGTTACTGAAGTTCAGATGACTTGGGGGAATTTAGACCTATATTTGTGTTACCGGATTCTGGAATATGACTTTATTTTGAATGGATTAAGAAGGCAGTGAGATTGTGGATTAAGCAGCGATATCATATCATTATTGTGTTAATAAATTATGCAGTGAGATCATATCAGTATTATGTTATTGGTCTGAACAATGAAATTATGTCACTGTGTGAATGGATTGAGCAATGAGATCATGTCATTATTGTGTGAATGGGCTGAGTAATGAGGTCATATTATCTGTTTATTGTTTCAAATGCCATTGTTGTGTGCCTAAGATAGAAACATGACAAAAGATAAGGACTGAATATTGTTTCAAATGCCATTGTTGTGTGCCTAAGATAGAAACATGACAAAAGATTAGGACTGAATATTGTTTCAAATGCCATTGTTGTGTGCCTAAGATGTTAACATGACAAAAGATTAAGACTGAATATTGTTTCAAATGCCATTGTTGCATGGGCTGAGTAGTGAGATCATATTATTATTGTTTGAATGGGTTGAGTAGTGAGATCATGTCATTATTGTATGAATGGGCTGAGTAGTGAGATCATGTCATTATTGTATGAATGTGCTGAGTAGTGAGATCATATTATTATTGTATGAATGGGCTGAGTAGTGAGATCATGTCATTATTGTGTGAATGTGCTGAGTAGTGAGATCATATTATTATTGTATGAATGGGTTGAGTAGTGAGATCATGTCATTATTGTATGAATGGGCTGAGTAATGAGATCATATTATTATTGTGTGAATGGGCTGAGTAGTGAGATCATATTATTATTGTGTGAATGGGCTGAGTAGTGAGATCATATTATTATTGTGTGAATGGGCTGAGTAATGAGATCATATTATTATTGTGTGAATGGGCTGAGTAGTGAGATCATATTATTATTGTATGAATGGGTTGAGTAGTGAGATCATGTCATTATTGTATGAATGTGCTGAGTAGTGAGATCATATTATTATTGTGTGAATGGGCTGAGTAGTGAGATCATATTATTATTGTGTGAATGGGCTGAGTAGTGAGATCATATTATTATTGTATGAATGGGTTGAGTAGTGAGATCATGTCATTATTGTATGAATGTGCTGAGTAGTGAGATCATATTATTATTGTGTGAATGGGTTGAGTAGTGAAATCATGTCATACAGTTGCGTAAAGTAGAGACCTGATTTTTGACAGCGATTAACGTTTTGACTTTTCTTAATTATGCAGTCAAAACTAGAGGTGTATGTTTGTGTGTATGTGTGTGAAAAAGTTTGGAAAGTTACCTTTATATTTTATGTTACATACATTTTTACTGAATGCTAACATCATTACATTTTATTTTGCTTTTTCATTTATACACACACACACACACACACACACACACACACACACACACACACACACACACACACACACATGCTGTACACAATGCAGACCTGTGTGTGAGTTGATCCTGAACTGCTGTCTCTGTCTTGAGGGAGTCTTCAGCTACCTTCAGCTTTAATTTACATTCCTTCAATTGGTCCTCTAGTGCCAATATCACCTCCTGTTGCTGAAAATACAAATATGAAATACAAATTATGCAAGGTCATATGTTGTTAAAACCCTCCAGAGCATATAGTGTCGTTGAAACACTACAAGTTCTGGAGTCCTTCAGTCAGCCAATAGTGTTTCAATAGTTTTCAAGGGAGAAGGCAATTGCAGATGAAGCATTTCACATGATGTAATGTGATGCCACATGGCAACAGTGCCTGCAGACTGAATGAAACAGTATTCCAGGGTCAGGGGGAATTATTTACTGCTATTAAAATAAAACACTTTAGTTAACCAACTTAGTTAAAATGTATGAAACTCATTAAATCATACAATATAAGCAACTAATAATTATTAATATTGTTAGACTTGTTTCATAACATTCATATCAAAATGAACACTCATGTAATATCCACTATTCTGCTGCTACATTATGATGCCAGAGTTACACTAATTACTCTGCTGTTACATTATGATGCCAGAGTTACACTAATTACTCTGCTGTTACATTATGATGCCAGAGTTACACTAATTACTCTGCTGTTACATTATGATGCCAGAGTTACATTATCACTCAACAGCCAAAGATATCAGCATGCTGAAGCCCAGGAATGACTGAATAATTATTTCAAAAATGTGTACCATTATTAAATGATAACAGTTTATTATGTGTTTTCAGGTTTGCTTTTGATGAATACTGGTGGGTTTACTATCACAAACTGAGTTTTATCAGTGGCACAAAGCTGAAGTATACTGGTGGTCACTGTGTCACACACTGGGCTTTCAGGTTTGCTGTTGTATCTTGGTGATTGTTATGTAGCAAAGGAAGTTTTATCAGTGGAACATTAACTGTTTTATATCGGTGTCATCTTATCACACATGGATTTTTCAGATTGCTTATGTATATTGGTAATCATTAGCTGATGTATGCATGTGATCTTTTAGTCACAGTCAGTGTTCTGGTTGCTGAATGTATACTGGTGATCATTTTGGCACATAATGACTTTTCATGTTCCTGATGTATACTGGTGATCAGTTTTCCACACATTAAGGTTTATCTGTGGTACTTTTACAGATGTATATTAGTGATCATTTTGTCACACAGTCTTCTCAATGGTACGCTTGCAAATATATATTTGATCATTTTGTTACACAGTCTTCTCAGTGGTACATTTGTAAATGTATATTAGTGATCATTTTGTCACACAGTTTTTATATGTCAGGCACATGTACTGGTGCTAAAACTATACCTGTTTAGTTCCCACATGAGTCTTTTTTTCCCTTTACGACTTTTAATAAGATAAGGCCATCTCAAAGGATAGTGTTACCATTATAAATGTATTCACTTATATTATAAATCACTTTCCATGGACTGGTCTAATTGTTCTGATGATTATGATTTATATGAAATTTTTGTGGCTGCAAATATGTTCCCAGGACTCATCTAAATCTAACAAATGTATAAAGTGTTCACTAACCTTGTAATTCTCCTTATTTTTCATTGCTATCTGTTCCCTTGATTGGTCCAAATCTATTGACAACTTTTGCATTTGAGAGGACATTTTATCACGTTCATTTTGAACCATTTCCCTGCAACAAAGAACAGAAGCATCATTGGTGAAAGCTTAAATGTGTAGTAATATCATTCATATTTGACAATGTTCTTAACTTTTCATACACAAACAATATATAGAAAGCTAATCTGAAGGACTTTTCAGCAGACTGATTTAATGTCTAATCACTGTCAACATCACTTGATGGATAGGGATATTAACAGACTGTCCCAGATATGCAGCAGGTGGTACAGATATGTTGATGATACACACCCTAAAATGGAATTCACAGATCCCATTAATAGCATGGCTCCAGATATTAAATTCAATATAAAAAAGGAACAAATTGGCAGATTATCATTTTTTTGGACACAAAAATCATCAGAAATAATGATGGCACTTTGAAAATGATAGCTTATCATAAACCTACCCATACCAACCAGTACCTTGATTTTGACTCACACAATCTATTAGATTAGAAACTTGGGGTGGTTAAAACATTACATCACAGAGTTGAAGTTGTTACATTGACTAAAAAGAGTTAAAACAAGAACTACACTGTGTCTATGCTGCCCTCAGGAAGTGCCATTATCAAGAATGGGTGATTAAGAAGGTTTCCAACAGACTCAATGCTAATCCTAATGACAATACCAAGAAAAGTAAACCAACTAGGAGAATAGTTTCGAAAGATGTCATCCTACCACACGTAAAAAGGACTTCCAAATGTCTGAAGCATGTTTTCCAGCAATATAAAATTAATGTATGTTTCAAACCATACAGGACACAAAGACAGATGTTAGTTAATGCTAAGTACAGGTCTGATAAGAGAAATATTTGTGAACCTATTTATCGCATTAAGTGTGAAGGACAGATGAAAGTCAGTACCATATTGAGGAAACGGAAAAAACATTGAAAGAGAGATTTAATGAACATAGATCGTTTTGTATCACGGCACATCCACAATGTTTTCCCTTGTCATACTATAACTTGGAACTCAGTAAAAATCTTTGATCAAGAACAAGCCTGGTTTGAGTGGTTGGTTTAGGAATTTATCTACATTAATGTGCACAAACCAATGCTAAGCAGAGATTGGGTCCATTACAATCATATCTGGGATGATCTGAGTGTCTTCCCAGCTTGTTTTCAAACCTTAAACTAAAGGAAATGATTGCAAAATAATGTGTCAGCATTTCCAAATATATATTTGGGATGCATGGAAATAGAAAGTTTACCATGTCTCGGTACCCAGCAGGGAACTACACAGCCAGGTGGGCTATTTTCAGGAAGTGCAAAACCTGGCTCGGTCCAGGTGCCCAGGCTGGGTACCTGGTCATCCATAATAAGTTAACAAGTTAACGAATAAATTAAAATTGCAAATTTAATTTTCAGAAGATTTTTCCATAATTTCCATTACAGTAAAGACGTGTTAAAATATTAGTGTTGGTTCAATTGCCCCTGTGCATTATGAAAGATGCATTTTGGACAGTTTGGGGTGAAATCTGCTAGTAAATCTAAGTTTTCTGCAATTTTGGGTCAACAATGATGTGTGGTCAAATTGTTTTATTTAAAAATAATTTTTGACAGCTGGGTTGAGTCCAAATTTTAGTGTACTTGACAAAAACTGATAAATGTCCTATTCTCCACAAATTCTCAAAATCTAAAATTCTGAGCATTGACTCATATTAATATAATCATAATTCAGTTTGCTAAATTCAAACATCAGCTGGATTACATGGAAAGTCTCAAAAAGTAAACATGAAATGTGTAATAGCAGACTTTTCAACTCATTGTTATTTTTTTTTTACAAGAAAAGCGTCACAGCGACTATAATTCAATTAAATTTACCAATAATAATATTGTTGATCATATCCACTTGTTATATTTATTTAATTTGCAATTTTTTAAAAATATTTTAAAAAATTCATTATATGCTATTGTGATGTAACATTTTTATTGGGCTTTAACATGTTCAAGTTCATTTTCTACTTGACCTGAATCATTGATTTTTTTTTATATTTATTTTGCAAAGAACTAATACATAGTTAAAATATTCCCTAAATGAAAGGTTTAATTACAGGATCGTTATTAGTAGAAGTACACATTTTTATTTGGGTCTGGGTCTAAGTTATTGGAACTAATACATAGTTAAAATATTCTATACATGTATGGGTTTAATTACAGGATCATTATTAATAGAAGTACACATATTTATTTGGGTCTGGGTCTGAGTTATTGGAACTCTCCAATACATATAACTGGCATACCTGACACATTACACATCTTATATTTTAACTTTAGTAATGGATTTTCTAATTATAAGTAATTGTTTTTTTTTATCAACATTAATACGTTTTTAGAAGAATATTTTTAATTAGGTAATAGTTTTTTAGAAACTGCTAATTGTGACCTCAGGTCAAATAGAAAACTATATATTCATGCTTTAAGATTTTGGCAGAATAAATTGTATTATTGTTGTTATCCAGAAGTTCATTTGAGCTGGAATTGAATCTTGATTTTGTGGTCACTTGAGTGACTTACATTTGTTGTTTGATGTCCAGTGAGGTCATCTTCATTTTGCTCATTAAACTCTGCTTCTGACTCTCCAACATTTGGCGAAGCTTTATGTTCTCATTCTGAAGAATGGAAAGAAAAAATGGGATCATATAAAAGTTATTTTATAAGAGTCAGTCAGTTATACGAAACAATAATAATAATAAGGACTTTGTACATTACCTAATCTTTAGAAGCTCTAAGTGATTTACAACATATATAATGATAGGACTACACAAAACAGAAACAAACACCATGATATTAGAAAACATAAAAAATGCTAAATATATTTAAGGTATGAAACATGATTAGGTCTTTAAGCTTGTTCTTGCAGTCACAAAAAGGTGAGTTTTAAGTGCACCCTTGAAAGAGATCACTGTCTTTGTGTCTAATTTTAATGGGCAATTCATTCCACATTGCTGGGCCCTTGTATGCAAAAGAACATTGTCCTTATGACTTTGTTTTCTAGTGGGGATAATGACAATTGTCAGAATAAGAGTGTAGGTATCTTGCTGGTGTGTACAATGGGTGAAAACAGATTGGTATGTTGGACTGGAGTCCGTCAGTGAAATGTACCAGAGAACAAATTTTGTGTTTGATTGTGGATCAAATTGATAGCAAGTCTAGGGTACAGAGCAGCGGGGAGGTGTACTCTGATTGGTGTTGTCAAAGGATGATCCGAGCAGCTGTGCTTTGAACTTTTTTGAAGTTTCTGGAGTCAATATTGAGATGAACAAGACAGAATTGAGTTACAATAGTTCAGTCTTGAACGTACTAATGAACACACGTTTTAGTGGCATCAACTGAAAGTTGCAAATGGAGCTAATGAGTTTCAGCTCAAGATATGCTGCCTTGCATATGTTCATGACATGTTGGTGCAATGTGAGAGTATTGTCCAGAGAAATAACTTAGTTTCGTACTGTGTGAGTTTAATGTAGGTGTTGCTTATATTTATATATTGAGGTAAAGGATGTGAATGAGAAATTCTATATGTTATGATGAGAATGACCTCAGTTTTATCATCATTCATCTGCATCTTGTTACATGTCATCCACGATTTCACTTCAGAAATGCACCTCTCTACTCCGTACATGAGTGTACAATTAATAGGGCACTGGATGATGATCTATGACACTTGAGTGAATAGAATGAAGAGAATAGATCCAAGAACAGACCCCTGTGGAACACTACAACATAGATCAATAGATCAACTGGGCTGGAGTGTATTCCTTTGCAGATTTAATTTGTGTCCTGTTGAATAAGTAGGACTTGAACCACATTAAGGCTGTATTGTGAATGCCAAATACATTCTGGAGATCGTGAAGTAATATATCATGGTCTATCGTGTCAAATACTGCAAACAAATCAAGGAGGGTGAGGACTGTTGTTGTAGGGTTTAAAGCCATTTTTCAGCACACAATATGCCTTATATGGTGGCCAGTATTAATGGTGGAGGAAGAACCCAGGAAAGCCCGTGGAAAGAATCACCGACCCACGTGAAGCTACTGGCAAGCTTTCTCACATACCCACATTGGCTGAATCTGAGACTCGAACCCACACAGACCGAGGTGAGATGGCAGTAATCCATAACGGAGAGAGCTTTAAACCACTCGGCCACTTGGGGCCCCTAAATGAGGACTGTAATCTGTCTGCTATCCAAAGCAAAAAGAATGTCATTAACTACTTTCAGAAAATTAGTTTCACTACTGTGGTAAGGGTGATATGAGGACTGTACATTGCTAAAAAGACTATTTGAATTCAGATGAGATACAAGTTGGGTTAGAACAACATTTTCTAAGATTTTTTTTTTATATGAACAGGAGATTAGAAACTGGGCAGTATTTCTTTAAATCATTCTGGTCAAGTGTTGGCTTCTTTGGCAGAGGCTTTACAATGGCAGTTTTGAAAATGATGGGAATCCCCTGGATGAGAGAGAGGTATTAATAACATCAGTTAGTGAAGGCAATATTGGATCTAAACACTCAAGCAGCAGTGATGTTGGAATCAGATCAAGTTCACATTAATTTGGTGCACTCTTCGTCATGATTTTCCATACTAAATTCATAGAGACAGGTTCAAATGCTGCTAACTGTTGTCACCGAAATTCTGTATTGCAACTGTATGGTGACAACCAGTCAATTGAAATTGTGTTGGCAAGCTTATCTCTAATTATTTGTACCTTGTCACAGAAGAAATTTGCAAACAGATCTGAAAGGTCTCCTTGAGAGAAGATAGTTGGAAATTGTGTACATTTGTTCCTTGACATTAGTTAGTTAGTAATCTCAAAGAGCTCTCTGCAGCTGGAACTCTTCATGATCTTAGTACTGTAGTGGGATAATTTGGCTAAATGGGCTAGAATAATCAGGGTGCCACCTATCGAATTTCCCTACTCTAGGAGATTCGGAAACTGCTCCAAAAAGAGAGATTCAGTTAGCTTATTTTTTCTATTAGGAGGAGGGCAGTAGAGGCAGAACAAATGGACTGACCTTTGCTCCAATGTAGTGTTGTTTGGACTAGTTAAAATAATGTGTGGCAGAAACTGAAGGTTGTGTTGTGTTTAAGACATTTTATCATGGAATTCTTTGTGATGACAGCAATTCAACATCCACGAGAGTGGCAGGGTAACAACTTGATGGAGTAACCAGTGGGTTTTAGATCCATGCACTTGGGCTCATTGCCTGATTTTTTTCGCCATGTTTCTATCAGGAAGAAGATGTCAATATTCTGATCATTGATAAAATTAACTATTTCTGTGCGTTTTCCAGTGTCATACTGATTGGGCATTGAATAATACAATATGCAGTGGTATCTCTAGAATAGTTGACACAGCAGTTGATGATTTAGGAGTGATTTGCACAAGTTTATCTAAATTAATGACCACATTTTTTAATTGTTTAGCTGGAAAGGGCTAAAGGGAGATAACTGGAATTCTTGTTCTACACCGGCCAGATGTGAAATGTTTCTTTTTTCCGATTCCATTTACATTAAAGTAATGATGACTGTAGTCCCAGTTTGTTTAGCCTTGCTCACGATGTAATATGGAGAGCCAAGGAGTGGTCACTTAAAGCAATTAATGAGGGTCCATCATAGCATAAACTGGTTACTGGCGATCACTTGATGGCAGTTAATTCAAGAACAAAGGACGTCATAGTAGTGGAGCAAGACAGCTGAGCAAAATTCTAATTGTTCTCATTTCCAAAGCAAGGAGATGAAGAAACATATATGAACTGAACAGCCAATGCATGATAAAACACAATAATGTAGACGAAGATGGACAACAAGCACATGAAAAAAAAGAGCAAAAACGGAACAGCTGCTCCAAGCCTGTTAAGGGATAGTGGCCATCTTTCTGGAAGGAACCAACCAACATTATATATAAAAACAAAAAAGATATGCATAAAGTTCTTATATACTGCATGTTTAACTTTTGTCCATGATTGTTGATTGTAATGATCCTTTATAAATGGCATCATGTGGCTAATGTTTGTCCATGATTTGAAATTATATTATAATATAATGATCATTTGTGAGCAACATGTTTACTTGGATTTAAGTTTAGGACATCAGTTTTTCACTTGAAAAAACCATGGTTTAAAACCATATTTCTTTTTTTATCTGATCTTTGTCATGCTATCTGCTGGAAAGTTTAGCAAGCAGACTTGTCCTTATTTATGAATTTCATGGGAAAGTTCCTTGTAAATTACCCAGATCCAGGGCATAAGTCATGTGACAGTCTGCATATAAGTTTTAAAAAAAACATGATTATTTCCTTTTTACATTAATTTGAATTCTAAAATCGTTGGGAGGTGTTAACAGCACTTTATAGACATTGATGGCTTTATCATGCCATGGTTGTGGAAGCCTCGTCTAATGACACACTAAGATTTGCATTCTGACTCTGATACACTACCACCTGAACAACCATACATCCTTTCCCATTCCCCACTCCCGAAATGAAAATGTTAGTCCCTATGTTATAAAGGGGTAGCATGTGTCTCCTGTAAATTGAATTTATACAGATTATGTGTGGCATTGTTCATAAGGTCTTTGTTCAACACCAAAAAATGAATGACTATATAAACCTTAATGAGCATTAGTTTAGGTCATAACGCTTTATCTGCTGCAGCTGTTAAGTTGGGAATCTGTTGTCCTGTATGCCTCTCTAAATATATTACTGGAGAGCTACAGCTAGATATGAACTGAGGTATCTTGCACATAGATATTTCCATCAATATTCAGCTAAAAGCTTGACAAGAGAGAGACACTGTGAAATCTTAGAAGGACTTAGAATTTAAAATCTGCCTAACTTGTGAATATTTATGAATAAATAATTAGTTATTAAGTTCCAGGCTTCCATCTTTGCAGAAGATGGGAATAAAATATTAAGAATATTAGTATAGCCTGATTTTCACCTGTAACAGGTCGACTTGTTCCTGTTTGGCCTTGACACTAGACTCAGTGCTGTGATTGCTGAATTCGGCTTCCTGAAATCGGCCAGAGAGCTTCTTCAGCTTCTCTTTCTCCATCTTCAACTGGGATTCAGTCTTAGCCAGTGCTTTCTCCATTTCAATAAGTCGGGCCTCAGCTACAATCTGGAAAAGTGAAAAGGGTTGTTTTGTAACTTAATGTTTCAAACATAGGGAATGAATGGGATTTTAGTAAAACAGAGAGGTTCAGGACTTCATTACTTTCAATATGAGCTATTATAATTCTGGTAATTTTTCATACCCTTGTAATTTTCTGTATATGTTATATCCATAAAATAATCAAAATATATTTATTTAATTATTTGCTAAGAAAAATTCATATTCTATAAAAAAAACTTTATATTTTCGTACAAAATTATTTCTGCAGAAAATATTTGTCTGCATTATGCATTTCTAATATTGCAGAAGTTACAATAAAATGAATAATGAATTAAAACCATACATAATTATGACATTATTTTCTTATTTTGCTTTTACTTTCTATTGTTTTTAACCTTGTAGATCAGATGTTCATGTTTCAAAAAGCTTCAAAGATTTACAATCCATTGTATGTTAAGTTTATGCTATAAATAGTACTGAAGAATCTGTCTTGACCACTCCTTCTGCCAAAAAAATAATGGTCTCTCAAGACATGTGTTCTCTCATGACATGTCAAAATGCTATTAACCAATAAATCTATGCAAGGAGAACATTCTCTCAATAATAGAGGTGGTCTTTCGTAGCAGTGGTCTCACAAGACAGGTTTTATGTAATATTCTTTGGTTAAGTTTATTTTTGAGGCACTGAATAATGAAATGTGATATTAAGATGATACTGTTTGCTAAGTTCATGTATGACAACATAACTTCATGCAAAAACACAATATAATACTTGCTAAGTTCATGTATGACATAATCTCATGTGGAAAAACAAACAATATATATTTTACTAAGTTCATGTATGATTACATAATCACATGTGAAAAACATAAATATTTGTTAAATTTATTCAGTTTTCAACTGAGGCATTTAATAATGAATCAACAGATAAGAAATTTGTAAAAACTCATTTTTTGAACCAAGAAGAAAATTTCCTGGTCTTGAAAAGGTACCAATGTATGATTCAAATGATTACTATGTTTGACATAATTTAATGTCCCAAAAATCTAGGCATATTTAATTAGCAAGTAATAGCTCTGCACAGCCATGTAGTTCTTACAGCTATCATAAATTCAAATGAGAATGAATTGTTCGTTCTGAGGTGTTCATTGACAATGGAAAATAGTAGTGCCTTTGTACACAAGTAAGATCACAATCATCCTGTAATTGAACAATGATAATTACAAATACTTTGTAACCTATCTGTCTTAATGCATATCTAAACCATCATATGGTTCATTCATATCAATGCAAAACATGTCTTACTGCACATCTAAAACATCATGGTATCAATGGTTCATTAATATCGATGGCAAAACATGTCTTAATGCATGTCTAAAACACTGTAGCATCAATGGTTCATTCATATCAATGGCAAAACATGATGTCTTAATGCATGTCCAAAACATCATAGCAACTATGGTTCATTGCATTGTTTACTCTTACAAGACAACTCTTTTTGATACTGAATCCGAGATTGGTCTCAGTTACTTTTTCTCATAAGAAAAAAGAATATTCTATAATTGCCTTTAAAGGAGAAGGCTGTTCTATAGTGTATTTTGGAAAGGCACAGTGCTTGAAACCAAAAGTGATGACACGATTCTGCACCAAAACAAGAAATTTATTTAGGGAACAGTTGAAATGGTAAATGGATTAAGCATATCAGATGAAGTCAATGTGCTACTATAGAACATGCTGGAACAGATATAATGCCTGTTGTCAAGGATAGTATCATAAAAGGGAAGTCATACCATTTTTTTTTTTAACAAATCAGCAGTCAGACAATTAGAAGTCAATAATATATCATGTGATCAGGTCTTTATTAATCCTTTATGCTAATTCTGGGAAAAGATATCACATACTCTATACCTTTTGGTTTCTGGTGTCCTCCAGCTGAAGTCGCAAAGAGCCAACTGAATGTTCTGTGAGGTGTCTGCCAGTACTTTCATCTGAAAGTTTAGATTTGATCTCTTCCAAATCTCTCTCCAGAATGCGTACCCTGCCCTGAAGCTTGTCCCTTGAATCGGCTGCTATTGCTAAGTGTGACTGAGATGACTGCAACTGTGATTGTGACTTGAAAAACAAAAACAAAAAAAAACACCTATTAAGCATCGGATCTTTCATCTTTAATATGGTGTTTATATTCATGTTCACACCATATTTCTGTATTAAACATACAAATATTGTATAGAAAATAGGCTGGATCTATTGGCATTTCATGTATATATATATATATATATATATATGATCTGTTAATGCTTTTTTATATTTATAACATGTAAAAAAACTATTTAATGTAATAAATAAAAAAGTAGTTACATTAAATAGTTAGTTTAATACAACACAAGACTAAGACACAAGACTATGTCCAAGCCATTCTAGTTTGGTAAGGAACAGGACTATCTAAAAGCTATTCTAAATTGATAAGGAACCATGTCCAAACCATTCTAGTTCTTGTCAAAATATACCATCTCAAACTCATTCTGGCTTAGAATAAAATCTAGTTATTTAGAAACTGCCTGTGCTAAGCGTAAAATTGATGTACTTATATATATCCTGTGTGCTAATGGTAAAATATATGTGCCTAGACATTGCCTGTGTTCTAAGGGATAAAATTGATGGTCTTAGACATTGCTTGTGTGCATAGAGATAAAATTTATGTACCTATACACTGCCTGTGCACTAAGGGTAAAATCTATATACCTACACATTGCGTATGTGCTAAGGGTTAACATTGATCTACCTAGACATTGCCTGTCTGCTAATGGATAAAAGTGATGTACCTAGACATTGCCTGTCTGCTAATGGATAAAAGTGATGTACCTAGACATTGCCTGTCTGCTAATGGATAAAAGTGATGTACCTTGACATTGCCTGGGTACAGACATACAATCTAATTTATTTAGACACTGCATGGATGAAATTGATGTGCTTAAACACTGCCTGTGTGCTAAGGAATAAAACTGATGCACTTAGACATTGCCTGTGTGCTAATGGATAAAAGTGATGTGCTTAGACATTGTCGGTGTGCAGAGCGATACAATCTAATGTACCTAGACATTGCCTAGTGCTAAGGGATATAACTGATGTGCTTAGACACTGCCTGTGTGATAAGGGTAAAATCTCATGTACCTAGACTTTGCCTGTGTGCTAAGGGATAAAACATATGTACCTAGGCATTTATAGGGGTTGCAAGGTCTGGGCCTGATGTCTCACTTGCCAAAGGGAAGTGAAGCATCTCTCATTGCCTCTCCTTTCCAGGTGTAGTGATCGCTGCAGGACCACTGTCTCGCTCTGATGGACAGGAGGTTACTTGCACAACTGTGTCCACAGCAGCACCTTCATGCGGGGCTCCTTGTTTTCACAGAGCCTGTTGTGTGGCACGGCCAAGTGCTTGGCGGTATAACTGGGTACTGGACAGACTGGGCTCATTAGCCTTGGCAGGGAGCCAGCCTAAGAGAAGGGAAACTCTGACTTCAAACCCAGGCAGATGAAGCTTGTTAGCCTTGTCAAGGCAATTTGTCTAGAAGAAGGAAACTCTGATTCAAAACCAATCAAGTTCCATCCACTGGATGATGGCTCCACTGCCTTGTGGATATCTTCAGAAGAAGGAAAGGCTATGGGAGTAAACCCAGACAGAAAATCTGAAGTGAAGCCCCCAAGGCAGCTGGATGTCGACTATGGCTTCCTTACAACAGCTCCTGCATGCCAAATGTCATGCTCAGCATTCTTTTGGACCCCACCAGCAAGGACAAGAGGGGGATCCTGACATCAGGGCAACCCTGGATCTCCATACTCCACACTCAGGCTTGCGCCCAGGAGAGGTCACTCCAGGCTCGCTACTGAATGAGGAAACAACATGGAAGCTGACAGTTTACGGGTTATAAGTCCCACCCGATTGGCATAGGGTAGGGAGGTCAGCTTTGATGGTAGGAAGGATCATCGTGTCTCACTGGCCAACTACCACCCACCTCAAGCCGGGCAGCCCCTGATCAATAAGGTGTTGACCTGCCATCGTCTGCCTGCTCCAGTGGGTGTCTGGAGATCAGTGTGTTGCACAACATGACAAGCAGATGGAAATTCTACACCAGACAAAAGAAGACCTAGGTATTTGTATATGTGACTAAGGAATATAAGACTGAAATTGTTTAAGCTCCAAGATTGACAAACATCATCTTAGTAACTCCAATAATTGATTAAAACCAGATATTTGTAACTGGTCACATTGAGCTCTACACTGAAACAAACTATAAAGCCAAACATTTTAATTCATAGAAGACACATCCAAATCTCTGAACAATGATCACCACGGACCGCATCAGAATATGTTAAATGGTTTGGGAACTATTTTGATTACAAACTTCATCCCATGTAAAAATAAAAAGTTCACTCACAATAACCATACCTGTGTCAAAAATACAGACAAATCTAAGTCAGAGTCACTTTTCCTATCAAAGTTTTTGTGAATACATGTATTTTGAGTGTTTCATGAACTATACTAATCAGAATTAACATCTTATGTAAAGATATGCAGTTTTTCCACATGGATGATAACTGTCAAAAATGGAGTAAGAAAGACTAAATTCATAAAAGGCATGTGTAGATCAAGGACAATGTAAACTAAAAATGACATCAGAATGTGCTGAGATGTTTCTAAGTTATGCCAGTAATTAGCAACATCCTATGTGAAGATATGATGTTATGTCAGCAACTAGCAACAACTTTGTGAAAATATTATATAAAATGTAAAGGGCCATAACTCTAACCAACATAGAGTTTACAAGACAAAACCCATCAAAGGTCTATAAGACAATTTACACATCAAACTGCTTCAGAATATGTCAAATAGTTTCTGAGCTATGCCAATTATAAGGATCTGTTGCAGTGGAGATTTCAAACTGATTAAACAATAACTCAATCAACATTAGGTCTGAAAAGATGAAACCTTTAAGACATTAACCCTTGCTGCCTCGATAACTCGTTGTGCTTTACCTTCCTCATCTCCCAAGTGCCTCAATAACAGACCTTAGTTTGCATAGCTTGTATCCTGGGTGCTGAGTTTGAGTGGCAGTATTTGTCTATGCCTGTATCCCGAACAACAAGTTAAATCAGTGCAAACCATTGTTTGATTTGAAGCCATTTCCTAATTATGTAGGCAGTTTGACCAATAAAATGTTAGCTTATATAGATAGGGTGAACATTGCTAAAGAAAGGGAAAAAACTTCGACTTTGAAAGTGGCAAAAATAGTGGAAATATTTAGACTAGAAAATGAAGAAAATTATGAGAATCAGCCACTATAAGTAGACTTTTACTTGACAGACTGAAGAAGTATTCACATGAGGTTAAGTTTGCAATAGAGATGACAAGTGGAATTTATGTGTACATAAAATGGAGTGAATTTCATGTGTTGATAGTGTTAATTATTCAGTGTCAATTCATCATGGATTTTTTTTATAGATTATTCATGGCAAGAGAAACAAATTGGTACAAAAATCAGATCTTATGCATCAGTTTTATTTCTGCATGTAGCACAAAATTTTTGTACGTAATTTTATTGAGAACTGCTGTGCCAAAATTTAGCTTAATTAAAGGAATATAAATAAGAAAATAATATTTATTACACAGCTCTCTCTGAAAAAAAAAACTGCAAGCCATGTATTCTCAGCAAGTCTCATGGATACAGGCACTAGTAAGGCTAACACTGCTCTAGGTAATTTCTGCAAGTATGCTGTAGGGCACTGCCTAGCTGTTTGGCTCAGGGGTTAATTTGTTAAAAGGCATATGTGTAATAGGAAGTTGTTAAAAGGCATATGTGTAATAGGAAGTTGAACTAAAAACAGCATCCAATAATGAGTTGCAGAGTAATGTTAACTACAAAAAGTCAAACAGCAGGATGGAATGATGGATCAATGGCCAGATAACCTGATTGGCTGATGGTCTAATGGACAGACATAAAATATAATTATTATAGGGCTCTTGAATCTAGCTGTGCAACACTTGTAAATGTTGATTCTTTAAAGGCATAAAACTGTAAAATAAATCTTGAAAGATGTTATCATCTTTCATGAGTATCCAACAGTATTGGCTCACATGTCATGATTCAGCTGTCCTAATTAACACCGTATACAAAAAATGCATTTTGATTGCACAGCCATTTAATCTGACATGGTTTATCTGGCATTTGATATGGTTATTCAATCCATATTTCCAAACTGCACTCTAAATAAACTATTCAGGGTAGTTTTCCGTGAGATGCATGCAATTATATTCTCAAATAAAATAAAACTAGTATTGATGCCTGTATGTCCTGACTTCCAATCACACTGCAAAACAAAACTATTTGGAGAATATATGGGGTGGTGGGGGTGGGGGTGGTTATGTAATAAAAGTAAAAACACATTAGTATCTGCTCCAGCTTGCTGGAAGAACTCATCTGAGACTAAGACATATAATTGTACCATATCAAAACTCATTCCTTCTGCCAGCTTGGAAAAAGCACATGTTTACCATCTCTAGTAAGATGTCACAAATACAATTAAATCTGTAACAGTGTTATCTTTGATACACAGATAAAATTAAATTTGTGAGTGTAATCTATAATACACAAATAAAATTAAATTTGTAACAGTGTAATCTATAATACACCCAAAAAATTAAATATTTAACAGCGTGATCTCTGATATGCCAATAAAATTAAATCTGTCACAGTATAATCTATAATACACCAAAAATATTAAATTTGTGAGTGTTATCTTTGTAGACCAATAAAATTAAATCTGTAACAGCGTGACCTCTGATATGACAAATCTGCAATGGTGTGAACTATGATACATAATAAAAAATTACATTTGTGACATTGTGATCTATGATACACAAATATAATTAAATTTATTACAGTGTAATTGATGATACAAAATAAAATTTAATCTGTGACAGTTTGATCATTTGAACAACAATAAAATTAAATTTGTGAGGGTGTGATCTATGATATATATAATTCATTTAAATATGTGAGGGTGTGATCTATGATATAAAATACAATTAAATCTGTGAGGGTGTGATCATTAATACACCAATAAAATTACATCTGTAATGGTGTGATCTATGATATACCAATAAAATTAAATTTACTCCCAAGGTGTGACATCACATGCTCCTTATTATCATTGATAAATTCCTTGTGAATTAGTTACAACAAGCCAGTTTTACCTCATTATATTTCTATACCAACCTGGCTAAGACTCTCAGCAAGTGCTGTTCTCTCTGCTTCATGCTGTGACTTTAGTTCCTTGATGGTGATCTGTAGCCCATGTATCTCATGTTGTGAGTTTTCCTGATGGACCCGCAGCTCTCCATATAAATTCTGGTTTGTCACTTCTACCTTTGCCAGCATCTCCTGTATTAAGAAAAGTCTAGCACTGGATACAAATGAGAGGGGATGTGATACAAGTGCAGATCGTCTTCCACAACCACTAGGGCTACAAAATTCCACTCTTATGCTTGTGTTAACAAGTGGTGGCTAACAATGAGCAAGAATCGTTTTTAAGATGTTCATCAATGTAGAAAGAACCATTCTGGACTATGTACAGTGTAGGATGAGAAAAATTGAGAGGTTTACAAGATCACATCCAAGTAGAAAGGACCATTCTCTGTTATGTACAGTGTAGGATGAGTAAAATTGAAAGGTTTACAAGATCACATCCAAGTAGAAGGAACCATTTTGTACTTTGTGCAGTGTAGGGTGAGAAAAACAAAAAGGTTTACAGGATCACATCCAAGTAGAAAGGACCATTCTCTATTATGTACAGTGTAGGATTAGAAAAACAAAAAGGTTTACAAATATCTCATCCAAGTAGAAAGGACCATTCTCTATTATGCACAGTGTAGGGTGAGAAAAACAAAAAGGTTTACAAGATCACATCCAAGTAGAAAGGACCATTCTCTATTATGTACAGTGTAGGATTAGAAAAACAAAAAGGTTTACAAATATCTCATCCAAGTAGAAGGACCATTCTCTATTATGTACAATGTAGGATGAGAAAAACAAAAAGGTTTACAAATATCTCATCCAAGTAGAAAGGATAATTCTCTATTATGTCCTGTGTAGGGTGAGAAAAACAAAAAGGTTTACAAGATACTCTGCCAAGTAGGATGAGAAAAACTGAAGTCTAGTAAAATGGACAAGACAACTGCCTAACAGGACAAGTAGTCAATGTAAAACATTCTGAGCCCTGATCTCAATATTTATTTGTCTACATGTATTTCTCTCTCTTTTCTTTGGTATGAACCTGAGTTGTGATATTTTTATATTGACTCTATTTCAGATGACTGTTGCTCCTTTAGAATTTGTTCTGTATCCTACCATATGACACAGACATCACTGTAAACAACAGTCTACATCCTATGTCTGTAATTACATGCCAGTATGTCTGTAATTACATGTCAGTATGACTGTAATTACATGTCAGAATTTCTGTAATAACATGTCAGTATGTCTGTAATTACATGTCAGTATGCTGGTAATTACATGCCAGTTTATCTGTAATTACATGCCAGTATGTCTGTAATTACATGTCAGTATGCCAGTAATTACATGCCAGTTTGTCTGTAATTATATTTCATACTTGCTTTTCTGCAGGACATTGATTGCATCAGTCTTTTAGACAGCACCTACAACAGTGTATGCGCACAAGTCTGTCTGTTTTCATGTAGCTGTGTACCTGTTTTTCTGCATAATTAACACTGTGAGCAATAATCTCTCTCCTTCATTTCACAAACAGAATCCATTCATCAGTCTCCATACATGAAATCCTTGCACTGTAAATCTCTGCCCATTTGTGTGTTTACTTTATGTTTTGTATAAGCGCAAATGTAAGTCACATTTTACCTTCATGAGGCTGGCATGTGTATTTGTCTGTCTGTATATATACCTGATGCTTGGCATTAGCTTCCATATGAACCATAATTTCCTTCCTCTGGCTATCTAGAATGACTTTGTTGTCTCTTACCAGACCCTCCAATCTTTGGACATTGGCCTCCAACTCTCGTTTCTCCCTGAAACAAGAATTGCATGGAATGCTTTATCTCACCTACTGCCATGGCATAATTGAACAGACTACTTAAAATGTCACATTATATGTGCTCTATGTGGCATATATTATTATACTTTTCTAAAACCAGAACTCTCCATCAATGGTTGGAAATGTTTGCCTTTTAAATTTAATATCAATATCATCTTCCTTGTCTCAAATTCAAGCCATCCTCGACCCCTGATTTTGAACCCACCACCCTCAATTGGCATTTTCCTCACTTGTTAAGGCATAAATTATGGAAACTAAGTGGGTTTATGGAAACTGCTTTCCATCTTTCAGTCCCAACAGCACTGACTTTTGACCTCTAGACACCCTAAAAACACCCTAATAAATAGATCTCTCTCAAATGCAAGTCATCACCAAAGTGAGTGTGTGTGTTATTTTGATTTTTAAATTATGTAGCTTTAACACTTCTCTCAAATACAAGCTATCAACAAAGTTTGGTGAAAGTAGGTAACAAAGAACTCAAGATGTCATGCAGAAACCATTCATCTTCATCTAATCATTATGACCTTAACCTTTCACATTTAACCTCTGAATCTAATCTCAATTACAAATCTACATGAGTGATTTTTATCTTTACCACAATGTGTATTTATGCAATAAATATCAGTATTATCTTTAAGAGAATCTCAGTTTGGGGGTCTGATAAATGCTACAACACATGATCTGCTGGTACATGCTGTAACACATGATCTACTGTTTCATGATACGATAATGTATCATCTGATACATGATACATGATCTGCTCATACAAGTATCACATTATCTACAAACACATGAAACAATGAGAAAAAAACATAGAAACAATGTATGACCCAGATATCGAGTTACAATATGTCTGTGTTTAACTGACCTTGTGACTACCTCCAGTTCCTGAAGAGTCCTGACAAAGGACTGGAGTTGTATCTCTTTGTGTTGAAGCTTCTCTTTAAGACTCTCAAGTTCTGACCTTGAACACAGGGAAGAGTAAAATTAACTAATCAGTGTTCTTTAATATTAGAAAAAAACTGCTAAACAGCATAACTATATTTTTCATCTCCATACCATACTCTGATGTAATAACATACAACTTTTACTGCACAATCTTGTCCAATGTTGATGTATCAGAAATCAGGAGAATGTTTAGGTTTGTGTTGATTATCTATCCCCACATAAGAGTCATTACATCAAAGAGTATGGGGAAACATTGCTAACTGATGCTATGCATATTTAATTTATATTGTGGGATAGCTGTTGTTATGCATATTTAATTTATATTGTGGGATAGCTGTTGTTATGAATATTTAATTTATATTGTGGGATAAATGTTGTTATGCATATTTAATTTATAATGGGATCGAGACCCACTGGAAAATTATCATGGTTTTCTTTAGATGTTTACATACATTCCAACCCCAAAGAGGTAAGCATATTTGTTGGTAATACAAGTGGAAACAAGCACAGTTTGGGCATACAAAGTCTACTCTATAAATCAAATGTTAGAATTACAGCCTATATAAAAAATATGTTCATTTTTTCTATTAACCTGGTTCTGCAACTGGTCAAATTTTTTTTTCACAACTGGCAAAATCCATATGGATTTAAACCACAATACAAATACAAAGATTCCAAGAAAATTATTTATATTCAGCACTTGCATTTTTATATTAATATTTCACTGAATGATCATGAACTTGAGTTCTACATTGAGCATGACCATAAGCTAAATCTAAATGGTTTGTAGTTTGTAAAGTGGTGTTGATTTTTCCTTTTTCTGATCTGACATGCTCTGTAGTTTGAAAAGATCCATCTTCTGTAACATTTTCCATTATATCACATCTATAAATCACACTGTAAAGTACTTTACTTAACATCTAGAGCCATTTTATATAAAGTATTGACTGGTCTGCTATCTAACTAGTCTATTAAATTTATAATAAATCTGTGAGGCAAAGATTAAAGTGAAGAGACCTGTTGGTTTTCTTGGAAATGGGTCATATACAGTTGCTATAAATAGAAAATAAGGCAAATGCATCTAGTAATCTTGTGCTATTCTTATGTAGCTGTAACCTTTTTAAAAAGATTCTCAAACTTATATGAATGGAATGAAACAGGTGATTATAGAAATGATAAATACAACCTTTTCTTGCTTTATTTTTATTATATTTTTTAATGTACAAAAAAGCGTAATCCATTTATTAGCAAGTGTTAAACTTAATTTGGTGAAAAAGCACAATGATTAAGACAAAAGCATAAGAGTGGGCATGTATGTGTTTACTTGGAATAAGTAGTAAATTTTTCCATCAGAAATGGTCAGTTTACAGAACATTCTGTTGCATCAGATGTGTTTGTGTGTAAGCAGATGTTTTGTAAATAATGTCGTCATTCCTATGTTAAGATCAGTCTCTGAAATCATTTTTATTGTGTTCAGACATAATTTGAGTGGATTTATTTATTTAAATGATTCACTGGAATCACAAAGTTCTTATACAGAGTCATTCAAAGATAGTTTGAATTGTATCATTGTGAAAAATCAAGACATTCAAAGATTATGGGAATTCCTTCAGAACATTCTATATTTTTGGACTTGTGATAGGACATTTAGGCATATCTGGGATTTAACTGAAAATGCTGTAAATGTCTTTTGAATTTTCATTTTGCATTCTAGAGAAATAAATTCTATGTTGATTATACTAAACTTGTTGCCTTCACTTCTTTTCTGGTATTTAGTTTCATTCCTAAAACCAATAGATGTCTTTCTTTGACATCCATAGTGGCAAATTTATTTTCAACTAAATGGTCTAAAAATATCAGTTCATTAGCAGATATCATGTTTATCACTACAGCCAGTTACCTTGACCATTATTTTTGTCATCCCTAAAACCAAATACCTTGACCATTATTTCTGTCATCCCTAAAACCAAATACCTTGACCATTAATTCTGTCATCCCTAAAACCAAATACCTTGACCATTAATTCTGTCATCCCTAAAACCAAATACCTTGACCATTAATTCTGTCATCCCTAAAACCAAATACCTTGACCATTAATTCTGTCATCCCTAAAACCAAATACCTTGACCATTAATTCTGTCATCCCTAAAACCAAATACCTTGACCATTAATTCTGTCATCCCTAAAACCAAATACCTTGACCATTAATTCCGTCATCCCTAAAACCAAATACCTTGACCATTAATTCTGTCATCCCTAAAACCAAATACCTTGACCATTATTTCTGTCATCCCTAAAACCAAATACCTTGACCATTATTTCTGTCATCCCTAAAACCAAATACCTTGACCATTAATTCTGTCATCCTACCTTGACCATTATTTCCTAACAGAGTATGTGGTCTAAAATTAGGTTTCAAAAACTGTTTTCTTCTTTGAGTTGCAGTGACCTTAGTCTTTGATCTTTTAAAACTCAAAGTAAACATGGAAATCTAAAGCTGTTTTCCTTACCTGCAATTCAAACTATCCAAAATGTTTTATTGAGGCACATTTCAGGGTGATAGTGGTTTTGATCTTTGACTCTAAAATCAATAAATGTCATTGAATCCTATGTACAAGCAATCCTCAATTTTTGGGCATGACAAATAATATAGAATTAAATCACTCTGCCAAAAACCATTTTTCTTAATACAAGTTAACAAGAATTTAACTTTTTGACACTAAGAAAAAAATACTTTTTTGTGCAAGGATACCAGAATATTTGGTCAGTATCCATGATTTTGAGGAAATTTTATTGTGCAGAAACAAAACAACAAGAATGATGGACATCAAAATATGAAATATGGTGGACATAAAAAAATCAGATGGCAATTTTAAACCGTTTTCACATGCATTTACGGCGTTATAAATAAGATATAATGTAAGTTTTTGTCCCATACAGTATGACTAACTGACACAGCTACATACCTGGTAAAATCAAGCTCTTTCTGCAAAAGTGTTTGGTTATTTTCCAGACTTGTCTTCTCCTCATGCAGTTCTTTCTGGAGTGTGTCCAGTTTGTGTAATGACTCCTCCTTATGAAGCTTGAGTTCATGTTCTTTGACATTGAGTTGTCTACACAGGACCTCATATTCTGAGAGAAAATTATAATATCTATTTACTAAATTCAGCTTATAGTGTCATAAATTATGTAAATAATTTAAATAATCAATTGATAAATCTTCTAACAGAACCCTTGTTCTTATGTCATGTGTCAAATATCCTGTACATACACCTATTGCAAAGTCAATAAAAAACGATTCACATTACTTCTTTATTATTAGGCTTTTTGATTATTATCTTTTTAATAGTTTAGGTTATTAGGTCTATAAATTACAATGTAGCCATTTTATTTGTGTAATTTGCTAATTATTATCAATGATTTGGAGAAAAACTTTGGCAATGTGAATTTCAAACCTTTACATTTAGGCATAAAATTTTGAGATATCTCCCATAATTACCTTGTTCTTATATTTAAAAAAATACCACACACAATATTAGATAATGTAGATAATATAAAAGGCTAATTCACTATATTTTATTTCCTATCTCAGTTTGTTTTATAATCTCACTCAACAAATGACTGAAAATAATTCACAGAATTGGTTAAATAATGACAAATCATATCTTTAAAATTCCTGTTCAAAATCACTTCAAACATGACATGGGCAAAATTAGGAACAACTGTCTGCAATTATAGCAAAATTAAATTACAGCTTTTGTTCAGTCGTAAGTCAAGTTCAACTGCAAACCAAATGGACACTGATCTGACACTGCAAACCATACAGACACTTGTAATACACTGACAAATAGATAAAGCTATGTTAAAAATTAATATCACACACACACACACACACACACACACACACACACACACACACACACACACACACACACTGAAGGTTTACTCATATATTATACCAATTATCACTAGAATAGTAATTTTCTCAATACAAAGAAACAATCTACTTGGTGGAAATTTGCCTGAGGTAAAGAAATTATCGAATCTGCATAAAATCTAGAGCTTAAGTACATTTATAACTTTGTAAATTCAGACTTCAGGATACTAAATATATAACTAGATGAACATCACCCACCATGTCTTAGAGATTCCTTTTCTTGCTTCAGTTTATCAAGATCATCTTTCCCCAGGAGAACTTGTCCACGCAGTATGTCCACATGGTTCTTATGAGCTGTAACCTCCTCCTTAAGCTGCTCACATTCTGCATGATATGACTGGCTCTGGTTCTGGAATTGTCACAAATTTTGAAACCCTCATTGTTATATTTGTTTTGTTTTTTATTCATTATATGCCTCACTGTTATATTTGTTTTTTTTTAAATTCATTATATGCCTCATTGTTATATTTGTTTTTTTTTTAAATTCATTATATGCCTCATTGTTATATTTGTTTTTTTTTAATTCATTATATGCCTCATTGTTATATTTAATTTGTGTTTCTTTAAATATTCATTATATGTTAAATCTTATATAAAACTGTAATTCGTAGCTAACCTTGTAAAAAAATCTGACCAGACACATTGATAGTGATTTTGTAAACATATTTATCTCAATTTGTGTCCAGAGCATTGGAAATTCCCCATGAAATGCTGGGTCTACCTGATGTTTATTGCATTCTGTATTATAATGTTAGTAACAGACCTTGCCCAATTATTGCCTGAATTGTACTGGAAATGAACTTTGTCATACATCCTGGCTCTTATTTCACCTGAAGTTTTATAACTTGTTTATCTAGAAATTATTCATTCATGTTATAAGATCTTCAGGCAGAATCATTTGAAGTCTTCAGTATTTTTTGGGGCTGAAATGTAATTCAAATTATTCTTCCTTGGAAACAGAAAATGCTCAATAATATTCTTGGACAGAGACATTAACTGAGACTTATAGTGAATTCAAACCATGGATTATTTTACTGTGTATTTTAACATAAGATTGTTGGTATATTATTACAATTTGGGTTATTGGTACATCAGTATACTAGACACTGCAGACTGCTTACAGGATCATCAACACCTTCAGCATTAGAAATTACTTGCAATATCAGAATGTTATTCATTAGGACTTGTCAGGAATTCTAGGGTTAATAAGGATTTAATTTGCAAAATCGTAAGTTGTTTTTACCTTTTCACTTTGTATTCTAGGGAAATAAATTATTTGTTGAATTTAATAAACTTATTGTTTTTTTTTGCTTTTTTCTATTTTTTTTGTTTTAACATCTCTCAATTTGTATAATTGTTCTTCTTGATTTTCCAGAGCGACTGGAAAAAATGTCATAATTTTAAATGAAAGAGAATGACTGTTAGTCCATTGTATCACTCAGTATATCATTACTGTAATCAACATAGAAATCAGGACTGCTAACACAGCACATAAATCAGGACTGCTAACACAGCATATAAATCAGGACTGCTACCACAGCACAGAAATCAGGACTGCTAACACAGCATAGAAATCAGGACTGCTAACACAGCACAGAAATCAGGACTGCTAACACAGCATAGAAATCAGGACTGCTAACACAGCATAGAAATCAGGACTGCTAACACAGCACAAAAATTGGGACTCTGCTAACACAGCACAACAATCAGGACTATTAACACAGTACATCAATCAGGACTGCTAACACAGCATATAAATCAGGACTGCTAACACAGCATATAAATCAGATAAAACTGCTTTACTGATTTTAATTCCATTAAGGCATGTTCTTGTTTTGTATAGTCAATTCTGATTTGTTCAGTGATGTGGCAGGTATAGTCGGTTGACTGGAGACATATTTGTTGGCCTAAGTAAAATAATACACTGCATAGCACAAGTAGCCCTACACCACCATTAACAAAACAATTATTTTGAACAAATGAAAAAATGTCATATATCTATAAATCTGGGTCAAGTTTATTAGGCTGTGAGGAATAATGTGTAAAGATATAGCATTATAAAAACCAAACAAACACTAAAATATATTAATAGTTTGAAAGAGTCCATAATATTCGCATTATGCCCAAAAATTATATTGAAAATTTGGAAATG
Source organism: Unio pictorum (assembly GCA_030141615.1). Classification (NCBI taxonomy): domain Eukaryota; kingdom Metazoa; phylum Mollusca; class Bivalvia; order Unionida; family Unionidae; genus Unio; species Unio pictorum. Next base: position 5,747,635 of record JARLTB010000283.1, read on the forward strand.
TTCTCGATATGCTGGCTACTCAAATCAAAGTGAAAGAAAAGACAACATAAATAATGGCATCATTTACCTAAAGTCACTTGTGATGCACCAATAAATTGCTAGTAGTGTAACATCATGTAATTAAAAACAGTAATCATGTCAAAAGATCAACAACATAAATAAAAATTGCTAGATATGATACCACCCCCCCAACAACAAAAAAAATATGTAAACTTTCACAGTAATCCTGTCAAGACAGACATCAATGCAGATAACAAAACAGTAGAGATAATGCCCACAATCTATGTTGACTTTCACAGCAATCCATCATAAACTGCAGGCCTAGCTGTATTTGAGAGATTCATTCATATAGTTTGTACACAAAGAAATGTTTTATTATTGATAAATTATTTCAGGAATTAGGTCAATTTGAGAAAATGTTGCAAACCATGCAGTAAAAAAGTAAAATTTTATGTCGGTCTAGATTTATAGAACAGGATGGAGAAGCATAAAAATGAATAGGACCATCTCTTAAAATGTTTGCTCTCATCTGACAAACTTATTCAAACTGCTGCAGCTGATTTATTTCTGCAATTTATAGAAGTATTCTTAATAAAACTGTTTCAAATACAGCATCAGGCAAAAACTCCTTAATACTTTCTACACACTACAAAACCTTTTTAGTCAAGGTTGATAAAACCAATAGTTTCTCACAAAGATGGCTTCATATGACATGACAGTGGATAATAAGGTGACTGAACACAAGTCATTAGTGGGTGCCTGATGAATCAAGTCCACTTTAAAATGCCTATGTATTTGGTTTTCTAAATGTGACTATAAAGCAACTAACCTAAAGAAAATATAGATTGTTGCAAATTTTACATAAATTATATATAGCCTGATCAAAGTACCATTCAATAAAAAAAAAAGTGTGTAGTTGCAAAACAATGAAATATAAAAACAATATTCATTTGAAAAAATCTGTTTATACTATTTTAAATATCCATCTAGAAATTCAACAAATAATTTCTTTCAGTCATGTGTTATTAGTGAAAACATTTGTTAAAGTATCTCTTATATTTAGTTTTCCAACAATGAATGATACTGACAAAAATCAAGGCAAAATGGTTCATAAGCATTCAAATGTGGACTTTAATTTGGTTACAGATTAAGCCAAGACATGCATACAGTTACACATCTATATATTGATTAGAAATGAAACCAAGGCATAATGACAACACACATATTAATGCTGTTGTACAAACTCTTAGTGTTTCCACAGTTTGCTGTTCTGTTGCCAGCTTGTCCAGTGTAAGCTGGTGTTCATGTTGAAGCATCTCAAGTTTGTGAGTCATATTAGTCAAGTCATCCTTCATTCTTCTTGATGTCTCCTTCTCTTCTGCTAGCTTTAGGACAAAAGAGTTATATTCCGATGCAATTGGCATAAAAGTTACATCTTCATGTACAATTGACACAAGAGTTGCATATTCCTGTACAACTGACACATGAAAACTTGACTCAATTAGATTGCAAAAGATGCCTACAGTATTGTATTCCATGAAGACTTAACTGTATAAGACTTAAGAGATGAATGCAGAATTGCCTTCTATTACGACTTTACTCTATAAGGCTACAAAAGATGCCTGTAGTATTGCCTTCCATGAAGAGTTTGCCAAGAAAAGTTATAAAAGATGCATATAGTATTGCCTTCCATGAAGACTTTACTCTATAAGTTTATAAAATATGTCTAAAGTATTTACTGCCTTACATGAAGACTTTGCTCTATAAGGTTATAAAAGAACCCTGTAGTACTAAAATATTGATCATTTTTACAATTCAATTAAAGCGCAAGGTGCATACTGTATTTTTTTCTGTCTCAAGCCGGTTTTCTAGTGTGCTGTTGATGTTGGTCAGATTCTTGACGTCATTATTCAAGCGCTCAATCTTATTCTTCTGCTGGCTGACCTCAATCTCTAGGTGTGTAAGGTTCCTTGTGGCATTACGCAGGTCAGCCTCAATGGTAGCTATGAGATTATCCTTGTCCTGTGCTTCCTTCACAGTGTTCTTGGATTGCACTTGTGACATTTCAATCTGAAATGCAAAGCATAATTATTTCAATAAGGTAAAAAAAGATTGTTGTTTACTTCTTTATATTTAACAGTTATTGTAATTTTTGTCATCTTTCACACACAGTCAATCCATAAAGATCTTAATTATTTTTTCTTCACGCAAATTTGTAACTGAACAGTTGAAATATTATATAAAAATTATACTTTTGTCTTTCAAATAAGGTCTGAGAAATAAATAGTAAATCAAAAAAACTGATAAACAATGTAAGACGTAAAGATAATGTTTATGGAAAATATTTTTCATACTTCACCTGTTTAACACCCAACTCCAAAAGACCATTGAAGAAAAAAGATTCCTGATGTTTACAAGAACATGAATATTTGACTGAAATTACTACATAAACCTTGGCCTTTTTGTAAATCTTAATCAAAATTGAGCATAAGCTTGAAGAAATAAATAGAAATTACATTAAATTACAGAAATGGGAATGAATTTTTGCAACAGAAATCTGACTATGCTGCTCTATGAAGTTACTTTGCCTCGCATTTTTAACAATAAACCTGCTGTGATACAATGATGAATCAGACTTGCTTTGTTATCAAATAATACTCATTAGCTTACAGAATGTCTAACATTCGGTCATCCCAACCCTACAGCCTTCTAAGTCACTGATACAGAATAAATAATGATACATCAATAAATAGACTTATAATCAGCCATATAAATAGACTTACAATTAGTTTTATAAATAGACTTATAATTACCTCAAAACTAATCATATAATTAGCCTTATAAATACCCTAATTAAAAGCATCATAAATAGTTGCATCAATAGCCTAAAAAAGTAAAAACCAACAATTAGGGCATAACCGATTAGCATTTTTCTACCGATTTCCGATTCCGGATTGTGGGCATGAAATGTTTCCGATTCCGGATACGATTCGATTAATCGGAAATGCTAAATCCGTATTTTTTTTCTAAAAATTTCATCTTCCGTTTCCAGGTTTCTGGTATCTGGTTTTGTCGTGTCTAGCATGTTACTTAGTACTTTACCATATCCGGCTTCATTTCCGGTTTTCACCCGTCGGTTCAAATAGATTGTCTCACAGCGTGGTTGTGTTGACCATATTGGACTTTTCTGACTTCTTATTTAACTTTATTAACGCACTATCGAATGACACAGTGTTAGACACGGTGCTATAGAAATTCAACTTTATCATTTTTATTATCCGAATCGGTCGTTCTTGCTTTGTCCGACTCCGATTAATCGGAAGTTCATACTATCCGGTGGAATCCGATTTCCGGATCAAAAGTCGGTTATGTCCTACCAACAATATATACACATAAATTTTTGAATAGTCAGAAGGTATCATGTGCATACAGTATACATGACCTTATTTGTCTTGTCATAACAATGGACTTGCTACAATCTATGCTTATTCTGTAATGGACTTGCTACAATCTTTGCTTATTCTGTAATGGACTTGCTGCAATCTTTGCTTATTCTGTAATGGACTTGCTACAATCTATGCTTATTCTGTAATGGACTTGCTACAATCTTTGCTTATTCTGTAATGGACTTGCTACAATCTTTGCTTATTCTGTAATGGACTTGCTACAATCTATGCTTATTCTGTAATGGACTTGCTACAATCTTTGCTTATTCTGTAATGGACTTGCTACAATCTTTGCTTAGTCTGTAATGGACTTGCTACAATCTATGCTTATTCTGTAATGGACTTGCAACAATCTTTGAGTATTCTGTAATGGACTTGCAACAATCTTTGAGTATTCTGTAATGGACTTTGCTGGTGACACTGAATTTGTAATGAGCATGAATTCAACACTTCATTATATGCACAAGAAAAACAATCATAAAGATGATCATACCTCATTTAATTCTCTTTCTGTATTTAAAATATGAGCTTTTTAACTGTATAAAGAGATGTAAATAAAAAATGACTGCAATGAAAATGCTATTTAATCTCTTGAAGGACAGAAATGTTGTACAAATGAATGAAATGCTGAACAATTACAAAATTTGATATAAATTTTGTGTGATGTCTCTATATGACAATTGATACACGATTTGTGTGATGTATTTAAGTGCCAATTGTTGCAGGATCTGACTGATGTTTTTAAGTGTCACTTGATACAGGATTTGTGTGATGTCTCTATGCGCCAATTGATACAGAATTTGTGTGATGTCTCTATGTGCCAATTGATAACAGGATTTGTGTGATGTCTCTAGGTGCCAATTGATAACAGGATTTGTGTGATGTCTCTATGTGCCAATGGATAACAGGATTTGTGTGATGTTTCTGTGAACCAATTGATACAGAATTTGTGTGATGTCTCTATGTGCCAATTGATACAGGATTTGTGTGATATCTTTATGAGCCAATTGATACAGGATTTGTGTGATATCTTTATGAGCCAATTGATACAGAATTTGTGTGATGTCTCTATGTGCCAATTGATACAGGATTTGTGTGATGTCTCTATGTGCCAATTGATACACGACTTGTGTGATGTCTCTAGGTGCCAATTGATAACAGGATTTGTGTGATATCTTTATGAGCCAATTGATAACAGGATTTGTGTGATGTCTCTAGGTGCCAATTGATAACAGGATTTGTGTGATGTCTCTATGTGCCAATTGATACAGAATTTGTGTGATGTCTCTGTGCCAATTGATAACAGGATTTGTGTGATGTCTCTAGGTGCCATATGACACAGGTATTTTGTGATGTCTCAAAATGAGCATGATTCATAGCTGGATGGGATTTGGCACCAATCCCTATAATGATGGGGAGATCAATCTCATCGAAGACCAACCTACATTGGCATAAAACTGTTAGATAATTATTTAGCTAAAAGTTAACATGGCGGCAGCAACAGTTTGTGAGGTAGTTGATGTACTGCTAAGATATTATGATTGACATATCTGAAGAAAATAAACAGAATAAATAAACTCTCCTTAGAAGAATTTCTTTTGTGTGTGGGTATTGTAGCTTCTTGAAAAGCTAACTATTCAATTACTTGAATTATCATTACCTTCTTGGTGATCTCTTCAATTTCCTTCTTCATCTGCACATTTGTCTCCCTTTCCTTTTCAAGCTCTTTCTCCAAGTGGTAGTTTTCTGTCTTAAGCTTGGCTCTCTCATGAACAAGGAATTGATTTATCTCCCTTGTTCTAACAGCCTCCTTCATCTATCATAGAGAAAAAATAAACCAATGTCAAACAATGTGCTATTGGTATGTAAAGATTACATGGGTTTAACTTAATAAAGATTTGATGATAATGTAAACTGAGTGTTGCAGATTGTTAGACCATATGTATCTTTCATAAATGCAAAGTGATAACAATTAGAAAACAGGCAAGATATAATATAATATGTGGGGTAGAATTGAGAAAATCATTCATGAAATGTCATCAAATATGATAAAATTAATAATATGTTATTTTTATATGGATATTATTCAAACATACAATAATATTTAAGAATATGAATGAATAGATCAGTTAATTAAAGACTATTAAAATTAACAATTTAAAATAAATCAAGTTTATATGCACTACTCTTTTTTGCAGAAAACATTTCAGTTTTAGATCACTATTAGAAGCACTTGTCTTGAACACTTAATGAAACAAGGGTTTAAGACCGCTCTCAGAGCACTTACACTTAATGAAGCAAGGGTTTAAGACAGATCTCAGAGCACTTACACTTAATGAAGCAAGGGTTTAAGACAGCTCTCAGAGAATTACCACTTAATGAAGGATACATTTTTAAGACAGCTCTCAGAGCACAAACACTGCAATGTGTTTTAAAAGTACTCAAAGTCTCAGACTAGATTTCACTGCAATGTTTTAAATGTACTCAAATTCTCAGATTGGATTTCACTGCAATATTTTTAAATGTACTCAAATTCTCAGACTGGATTTCACTGCAATGTGTTTTAAAAGTACTTAGTCTCAAACTTGATTTCACTGCAATGTCAGTGTTGCACATGCATTGTAAATAGATGGGGAAGGTTAATCTCTTTAATTGAGCAATTGTGTCAAAAGATAATTAATGCTCAAGAGTTGCCAAAATTATTCCAATTTGAACAGCTAAGTATGCAGAATTATGTCTAAATAACATTTCAGATTCTTTTGCCATCAACACTGTAGTAAATGAATGTAAGTCTTAGCACACTTTAGCCAATGCAATTAATCTCCTATTTTTTTCCACAGGATTATCAACAAATAATGGAAATATATACACTTTTCAAATGTTTGTTATTGTGTTTGTGCGTTTAATATTTTGATGTTACAGAGTCAATGCAGTGATGTTCAGGGTTGATATACATGTTGTTCTGTGGTATGCGTGGTAGAGTGAGTAGTATGTGAGTTGCTTTACACGTGCCTATCATGCAACTGCTGATTACATGAAAAAGTTCCCTGTTCTGTTGTACACTCCTCCAGCAACTATCCAGGAGTCAACTTCAACATTTCTGAGTGCAAACTGTTACTCAATACCTTGCAAATGGTATCGAACAAAATGACTAATGTAGATCAGATTACTACATGGCACTGGTAAATGTTTAGTAATTACACTGTCATAGTTTTAAAATAATTTCTCACTTTATTATTTTTTAACTGTCCATGTGTGATAGAGTCATTTGCTTTTAATTATTTATGTATTTCATGTATAAATGCTGTAGGTTCTTCTTCATCGTCTTCGTTTTCTTGTGATTCTTTTAGTCATCATCAAATCTGATTGAAGTAAAAGAACCCAAGGAGATGTAACCTTGTTACTGCTCCCATATACATGCTACACATATTACATGTTTAATGTCCCATGTTCCAACGTAATATGGATATGCAAACTTGTTGAGTTTGAAGTACATAATTATCATCAACCAATTCCAAGTGGGAAATGGAGTCATATATAATAACATGTTGTAAACAGTTTCACAAGTTATTTGGATGGAGGTGATATTTTTTTCTAAATGTTAAAATAAATTTTAGTTCTATTCATATTAAAGGTCATATACAAGGAGGTCATGGCATTCAATAACAAGACGGTCATGGCATTCAATAACAAGATGGTCATGGCATTCAATAACAAGAAGGTCATTGCATTCAATATCAATAAGGTCATATAATTCAAAACAAGAAGGTCACAACATTCAGTAGCAAGATTATGTTCTTCAATAACAAGAAGCTCATTGTATTCAAAACAAGGCCATGGCATTCACTAACAAGAACATCATTGCATTCAATAACGAAAAGGTCATGACATTCATATTTCATAACAAGAACGTCATTGCATTCAATAACGAAAAGGTCATGACATTCATATTTCATAACAAGAACGTCATTGCATTCAATAACAAAAAGGTCATGACATTCATATTTCATAACAAGAAGGTCATAGTATTTAATAATACAAATTTATTAAAGATGAACAAAACTACAGATGAATGGAGTCATGGGAAAATGATGGCAAACTCTTCTCTTTTCCTTAGTATAAGAAGTACATTTCAGGTGACCTACCTTGGTGGCAAGTTGATTAACCATGCGAGCTATGTCCTCCCTGTTAGAGACCATCTGGTTTTGGATAAGTTCTACCTTCTTTTGTAGGAACTTGACCTCCATCTGCTGACGCCTGCAGTAAATACAGAATCTCAACAAATTAATAGAATGATTAATATGCATCGGTTAACCATATAATAATTCAATAAACGTATTCCAAATTTTGCATTGAACACAAGATTTTGCAAGGTGTCTCATGCAAATTTTCGATCCTAAAGAAGAATATTTGTTATCTGACACTGATACATAATGAAGGGTTATTTTCTCACATTTCTAAATGAAAGACTGCACATTGATTCAACTTTAAAACAGCAAAACACTAAATCTCTCCTTACCTTAAGACAGAACATAAGAAATTAGGTTTACACTGTAAAAAAAATGTGTCAATTTTAAATTACATTTAAACAAATATCAGCAGTCAAAAACAGTGGTCTAGAATGCCAAGTGCCATATAGAATCCAAACTGTACACCAAGCCATGTGGCATACAGCATCCAAACTGTTGAAATGTTCACATATATGGGAGGCAAATCTGACTAAAAAAGAAATTTGTATACGTCTTCTGTGCAGTCTATTGTTCCAGCCAAATAATGCAAATATCTTCTCAAAAATGCATTGCAGTAAATGTGGAAATTTCTACATCCAGCAATCCGATTTCACATGGAAAAAAATTTGCAACAATGTAATGTTTAGTTTTGAAAGTGTCATTTTAGGATAAACATGTATCTCAGCCTACACTTTATCATATCAAACAATGTGGCATCACATCACATTGATCATTTTGTTTTGAAAAGTGATTTTGTCATTATAAAATGTTTTGTTTATTCATAAGGAAGCTTTGTCTTTGATTTAGAATTTGTAAACAATTTATTTTTACTAATTCAACTTTCTTTGGGACTATATTTTATGCACAACAAATGAAAGGTGCACCACCTGTTAGATTGAATGAAATTATTGGTTCATCTTTCTATCTAAAAAATTTACACTTTATGTGATTCATTGAGGCTTGCAAAAGCTGGACATTGTTCAACTTGTTTCAAAAATTCTATATTAAATCATTACCCATCTGAGATCCTGTATACAATGTTTATGATTATATAATAAATGTTTATTATAATGTATATTTCATATAATAATATTATTTTATTTATGCTTCAGGATTTTCTGGAAAAAAACAATCTTCACTAGAATGAAAAATATATTATGCTGATGTTATTAGATATTTACATAGTCAAGTCATAAGTAAATATAAACATCTACAGTTAAAGATGGCTCAAGTTCAAAACCAACAAGGTGAAAATATTTTTCTTAATTTGCTATTTTACTTTGAAAAGGGAGAAAAAATTGTGATACTGTTGATATTTTCTGCGCAAATAATCAGAAAACACAACATTACATAAATGGCAAACTGCTGACATCACACAGGATCATGTACAAAATCTGCTACTTCAATGTTATACTCATACTCCACATAGAATGTGCCATTGCTGGATCCCACATAACTATTTTAAGCTGGTAAATTGCCTATACAGTGGACAGTCACTTATAGTATTGACTAATTCAACACAGGTATCGTTATTAATCTCTATTTTGTGATATAAGGTATCATCATTTTGTGACCCTTCTCCCCTCCAATCATGTTATAAGGACAGAATACTTCAGTAAGAATTAATAGAATAAGAGTTGCCTCATACATGCTTCTGTCCTTGATCATCTCTGCCTCTCTCTCTTTGCCCTTCAATAGCAGTCGTAGAGAGTCCAGCTCATTCAGTAGCTGAAAACAGGATGACAGTTAACACTAACAAAGTAAAACAAAACTAAGCAAGTAATGGAAATTTTCCTAAAGCCAACAAATAGTATGCATTAGAGCTAACACAAAAAACAAATATACCATACCTCTCCTCCCATAGCATTAGAGCTAACACAAAAAAAATACACCATACCCCTTCTCCCATAGCATTAGAGCTAACACAAAAAAAAATATACCATACCCCTCCTCCCATAGCATTAGAGCTAACACAAAAAAAATACACCATACCCCTCCTCCCATAGCATTACAGCTAACACAAAAAAAAATATACCATACCCCTCCTCCCATAGCATTAGAGCTAACACAAAAAAAATACACCATACCCCTCCTCCCATAGCATTAGAGCTAACACAAAAAAAAAATATACCATACCCCTCCTCCCATAGCATTAGAGCTAACACAAAAAAAAATATACCATACCCCTCCTCCCATAGCATTAGAGCTAACACAAAAAAATACACCATACCCCTCCTCCCATAGCATTAGAGCTAACACAAAAAAAATATACCATACCCCTCCTCCCATAGCATTAGAGCTAACATAAAAAAATACACCATACCCCTTCTCCCATAGCATTAGAGCTAACACAAAAAAATATACCATACCCCTCCTCCCATAGCATTAGAGCTAACACAAAAAAAACAGACCATCTCTTGGAAAAGATCATATTACAGGGATGACCATGTAAAGTTTCATGGAAAAGATCATATTACAGGTATGTCCATAAAAATCTCATAGGAAAGGTCATATAACTGGGATGCCCATGTCAAACTCATGGAAAAGATCATATTATTCAGATACCCATGTAAATTGCATGGAAAAGATCAAATTACACAGATACCCATGAAAAATCTCATGGGAAAGATCATATTACAGGTATGCCCATGTAAATCTCATGGAAAAGATAAAATTACACACATACCCATGTAAATCTTATGGAAAAGATCAAATTACACAGATACCCATGTAAAATCTCATGGAAAAGATCAAATTACACAGATACCTATGTAAAATCTAATGGAAAAGATCATATTAGAAGATACCCATGTAAAATCTCATGGAAAAAGATCAAATTACACAGATACCCATGAAAAATCTCATGAAAAAAGATCAAATTACACAGATACCCATGTATAATCTCATGGAAAAGATCAAATTACACAGATACCCATGTAAAATCTCATGAAAAAAGATCAAATTACACAGATACCCATGTATAATCTCATGAAAAAAGATCAAATTACACAGATACCCATGTATAATCTCATGGAAAAGATTAAATTACACAGATACCCATGAAAAATCTAATGGAAAAGATCATATTAGAAGATACCCATGTAAAATCTCATGGAAAAAGATCAAATTACACAGATACCCATGAAAAATCTCATGGAAAAAGATTAAATTACAAAGATAACCATATAAATCACATTGGCAAGATTATTCTACTAGTATGACCAAAGTAATCAAACTCCCAATGGAGTTCTTGAAGCATAGCCTAAAGGATGAGGATTTAAACACATACAAGGGATTCAGTATATATATATATATATATATATATATATATATATATATATATATATATATATATATATATATATATATATATATATATATATATATATATATACATATATATATATATATATATATATATATATATATATATATATATATATATATATATATATATATATATATATATATTATGCTTTTTGCTTTGAATGAATGAGATGCAATTGGTAAAAGACAGCACTTCGATAAACTTTATTGCCATGAGAATGAATAAATAGAATGCATACTTTCACTCAAAATATATGAGATGTGGGATGCAGTGGTTATTTGTTATGAGTACATTCCAAAAAAATGACAAGTGTAATAACACACACTGGCATAAAGAGAAATGCTGATACAGATAGATCCATATTTATACACCCCATCCAATGGTGTTTAATATGAGGAGTGATATAAACTATTAAAAATCTAAGTAAATACATGAATAGATAACATATAACCTATAAAGATCTGGGAAATGAACATCACATAAATTTTCCAATGTTAAATTCTATGAATATTGTTTAGCACACAAAAGATAAATATCTACCATTTTTGTTATACTGATATCAGCTTTTTCATTATATATATATGCTAGTGACAGATAAATAATTCAAGCTGGAGCTGTAAGCAGCTGAGATGCCCACAATACTGTAGAAACAAATATATAATACTCTCCTTACACTTCCATTGTACTGCTGAGAATATATAAATAACACTCCCAAACTCCCCTGTACTATTGAGACAGATGTGTAATACACTCCCAACACTCACCTGACTATTCAAGCCAACGTGTAATGCACTCCATACACTCAAAAAACCTATAGACAGATATTTCAAATACTAACTGTATTATAGACATACACAATAAAATCCCTTCTCTACCCTGTAATATAGACAGATATGCAATAAACTCCCTACTCTACCCTGTAATATAGACAGATATGCAATAAACTCCCTACTCTACCCTGTAATATACACAGATATGCAACAAACTCCCTACTCTACCCTGTAATATTGACAAATACGCAATAAACTCCCTACTCTACCCTGTAATATAGACCGATATACAATAAACTCCTTTTACTACCCTGTAATATAGACAGAATTTTAATACACTCCACATAATGTGAATAAAGAACATTATTCCTAAAACTTAACAGATCTTATGATCACGCTTTTAATTGCAGCAGGAAAAGATGTCCCTTCACCTTTCTAGAGTCTGCTGGAATGTTCACATATCGAGTCTCAAAGTTGCCATGCTGTTTTCTGGCTTCTTGCTCAAACTTCTCAAGAATCTCTTGTAGTTTCTTCTCAAGTTTGACCAAATCTTCTTCTGCTTGCCCCCACTCCTGGACCAGTGAGTCATTTTCCTCAGCAGTCCGCTACAAAAAAGATCAGAAATGAATCAATCCACTACCATGCCCCATCCTAAAATGTCTAAAATATTCCTCTACCTACTAAGTTCCATCATAAAATGTCTAAGCATTCTCCTACCTACCAAGTCCCATCCTAAAATGTCTAAATATTCTCCTACCTACTAAGTCCCATCCTAAAATGTCCATGCATTCTCCTTACTAAGTGCCATCCTAAAATGTCTAAGCATTCTCCTACCTACCAAGTCCCATCCTAAAATGTCTAAATATTCTCCTACCTACTAAGTCCCATCCTAAAATGTTCAAGCATTCTTCTTACCATGTCCCATCCTAAAATGTCTAAGCATTCTCCTACCTACCAAGTCCCATCCTAAAATGTCTAAATATTCTCCTACCTACTAAGTCCCATCCTAAAATGTCCAAGCATTCTCCTTACCATGTCCCATCCTAAAATGTCCAAGCATTCTCCTTACCAAGTCCCATCCTAAAATGTCTATTAATTCTCCTACCTACCAAGTCCCATCCTAAAATGTCCAAACATTCTTACCTACTATGTTCCATCCTAAAATGTCTAAGCATTCTTCTACCTATCAAGTCCTATCCTAAAATGCCTAAGCATTCTCCTACCAAGTCCCATCCTAAAATGTCTAAATATTCTCCTACCTACCAAGTCCATCCTAAAATGTTTAAATATTTTCCTACCTCCAAGTGTTTCTCTAGCTCATGCTTTTCAGCAGTAAGTTGGAGTATTGTTGTCTTTGCCTTGACTAACTCACTCTCAAGCCGAAGAAGTTCTTTCTGAGCCTGAGAAGCTTGCTCCTTGGTTAACTGAACTGTTGATTGGAGTTGCTGAAATAATAATCAGTATTAATTTTGTCTTAAAATAATTCAGACTGATATTAATTATGGCCATAAATGTAAACCTTCTGCATCCAAGATTCTAATAAAGAAATTAACAAAGAGCATGAAGTTTTAGCTCTTGTGCAATTTTTGTAATGTAACAATCTTAATGTTAGATGAGAAAACTTGTAAAGATCAAGACTCCTTAAAAGAAATAAAGCCAAACTTACAATGTCCGAATTTTTAACAAAATATGCAAAGTTTGAATGTGTACAATATACATACAACATGGTAATATCAAGCCATCAGAAAACACAAAACACACAGCAGAACTGCTCCAGTGGCCTAGTAGTTATAACATCTGTCGAGGAAGCGGAAGGACGTGGGTTCAATCCCCGGCCGAGTCATACCAAAGACTTACAAAAATGGTATTTACAGCTACCTCACTTGGCATCCGGAACTAAGAAGTTAGTGATAGGACTGGTCAGCCTGATGTCAGAATAATATGACTGAGTGGAACATCATGCATCATGTCTGAGGAATGATGCCCCAGTGCTAGACATTACTATAAAATGCATCACTGCAGACATCATAGTGATATGACTACAATTGTTAAAGCTATGTTAAAAATCCTAATCAAGCAAAAAAACACACAGCAGGTATAAGTGGTACACAATTTTTGGCAGCAATATGGTGATTTCAAGCCATTATTAACACTGACACACAAAACAGGTTTTACTGGTACACATTTTTTGGCAGCAATATGGTGATTTCAAGCCATCATAAACACTGAGACACACTGTAGGCCCTACTTGTACACATTGTTTTGCAGCAACAAGGTAACATGTCCAGTTTCTTATTTATAGTTGTATATATTGTTGATTATAGTACATTAAAGATTCAATGTATTATACTACAAACAAATGATTTCTCTCAAATTATATCTAAACAACAACATTAATTACATCTGTAGACTGATTTTTAAACAAAACAGGAATTAAAAATGAATCAATTATTCACTTCTTCCAGCTTATATACACCATATGGCTCTATATCATAAGATAATCCTACTTGATTTATATTGCCATACCTCACCACATGACTTGTGTCCCAACACAACCCACCTGACTTGATCATCCAATGTGTAATTCTGCACATGTTCTCAATGTTCACACTGTAATGCTTTGGAGAAAATAGTTATCTATGTAAATATAAATTCTTTTCTAAGGTAGATATATGAAAATTTCCTTGAACACCAGTGTGCATTGAATTATTTGTCCTAAAAAAAGTAAATAATTTATGAACTTCATCACAGACAATTTTTGATTGCATTTTTTTATGACCACTATTTTACCCATCCTCATAAAGTCTATTTTTCTATGAGGCTTGTAATCTGATACAGATTTAGAGCCCTCATTGTCAAGAATGTTGTCATCAAACTATGGTAATGCGATGGGATTACAAGGAATGGACGGAATCAAATGTCAAGGAAATGTGATGGGATTACATGGAATGGACGGAATAAAATTTCATGGTAATGTGATGGGATTACATGGAATGGACGGAATAAAATTTCAAGGTAATGTGATGGGATTACATGGAATCAATGGAATCAAATGTCAAGGTAATGTGATGGGATTACACGGAATGGACGGAATCAAATTTCAAGATAATGTGATGGAATTACATGGAATGGATGGAATCAAATGTCAAGGTAATGTGATGGGATTACATGGAATGGACGGAATAAAATTTGAAGGATCATATCATTTAGAACTGCTCATATGAAGTGGCAACTATAGTTCATTGACATTAGCATGTGCAACAGCAACATAAAAGCCCATCATTTCATTACTTAATGACTGTTTAGGGTTTATAATAAGAACAATGTCAGTATAGTAGGTTGATCTGACTAACTGTATCATGTCATTGCTTCACAGCATAAAGACAGCAGATCATGTTCAATGTTTTAGTTTTGCCAAGATATAATCTGCTTCCACTATCAAATTTAAAGTAGAACCTTTGTACACTGTATCAAATATCGGATTCCCAGGACTAATTGATTACACTATCAAATTTAAAGTAGAACATTTGTACACTGTATCAAATATCGGATTCCCAGGACTAATTGATTACACTACCAAGAACCCGACTTAATCATAAGTATCAATAAAACCTCAAATCTTTATCATTCGCTTAAATTTTCTCACAAGACTTGTAACATTAAATTACATGTACGTATTCATAAATTTCTTACTTCCATTTCCTGTTTTAGAGTTGTCCTTTCTCCCACCAGCTCCCGGATTCTGAGTCGGTCTCCCATGGAGCTCTGGGGTGGAGGATGAAACTTGGTGTCATAGGACCTCTCATGTCGCAGTTCTTTCAGGTCTCTCTCCAGCTCTTCCACTCTGTTCTTAGATAGACTCAGGTCTAATTCCAGGGTTGTAACCTATTACAGACAAAAGCAAATCATTACTGCCACAATAACTAACTAGATCTAGAAAAAACTTGCAGTAAGTTTGCTTGCAGTTTTCTTCATTCTAATTTTGTCCACTACTTACAATTTTAAGTTTAATAATAAGAATAAAAACGGGTATTTAATAAAGGCAGTAATAAAATAAATATTACATATTAACCTACCTACTACGAAATACAAACTGAAATTGAAATAAGCTACCACAGTACTTTTTCACACTTTGAGTTTGTAAGTAGTTTCTGTCAGGAATTCCTTGTTACAACTTTAATGATATTAAAAGCCTGTTTTCATTATTTATGGCAAAAAAGTGTTTAAAACATCCGATTGAACACAAATGTTGTATGTCACAAATTAATAGTGAATATTACAAACATTATATTTATGATCCTGAATCACATGTTTCACACATGTCATGTACGCCAATGTGGCGCCCAGATGGAACATTGTGAAACATATTCAGCCCGAATCCAACTTTTGGAAACATTTTGAACACCAAAAAAAAACATATATGCTTTAGTTTTTTAATAATGTAAATGAATGTGATAAGAATTCCATCATACAATTTTAAATTAGTGCATTTGTTTTGTGTCTGAACTTTTGCATAATTTCTTCTTTGTTAAGCATGTTTGATGTTCACTTGCTCTCCCTATTAAATATCTTGCCTGGAAAATGATATCCCACTCAAAGTTTCCATGCCTATTATATCAACAGTGAAGCTGGAAAACTGAAGGCGTCAGCATCAACATTTCTTATTAATAGGCTCTCTGATATCAGCACAATGTCTTTTACAGTATCAGCTATAGCAAGGGTGAACAACCCCCGGCCCTCAGGGCAAATTAAAACAACACAAAAGTCTGATTCATGAACAGTAATTGTATTAAAGAAATTAGTGTTTGCTGCCCTCGAGTGGTCTTAGAAAATGCAATACAGCACTTGGCCAAAAAGGTGGTGCACCCCTGAGCTATAGTATAAACTTAATCCAATTGTATTAACAGCTTTTGGATTACAACATATACAATACACATCACAATTCATCCAGCACTGGCTATTTACTTAAGGATGAGGGGTGGGAAGGGCTGTAATTTTATTTTTAGCAGATATATTTTCTTTTCTTTTCATCTCAAGATAATTCATCTTTTTCCAAATAATATCATGGATAGAATACAATGTTATTTTGCTATAAATCAAAGCATTATATTTTCTCGCTACTGACAAATGGAAATTAAACAAAAAATATTGTCTGACCCATGCACCAGAAGAAAAAAAAATTGTCTGACCCATGCACCAGAACACTGAGTTGTTGTTACTTAATGCAGTATTTTAGATTTTTTACACGAATCACAACAGCTAGCTAACATGATTTCTGCAATTCAATGGTTTTTGTGATACAAGAGCATGGGTATCTTTTATAAAAAGCATTTCAGTGATCTAGATGTATGCTGATATTGAAACTTTAATTTAATCTGATTGCAAGTTATTATTCTGGTATAATCTGAGGTTATAACCTGAATGACTCTACTGGCATAATCTTAACTTATAACATGGCTGATTCTACCAAAATCAGTTTTATGCTCTGATCATCAGGCAACATTTGAACTGGAAAACTGCTTTTATTCCAACTAATTTTTTACCCCAATTTATTAAAATGAAACTGATTTACACAACATTTGATAACAGCATGGTGTGTCAGTACCTACCTTTGTCTTTTTCTGGTCCAGCTCCTTACTCAATGAGTCAAGAGTGTCCTTCAGGAGTTGAAACTGTGCCAACTGTTCCTGCTCTGACCCAATGAGTGTCTCAAACATCTGCGCCCTTTGGGTCACTGTCTGCTGAAGGCTCTCCACCTTCAAAACAAAATGGAGAAATAGAAGTTACAATGGATATCTGGGATCAAGACACCAAGTTCATCATGTCTTTGAATCAGAATTATCTCATTGCAAAATTGGTTAATTCTTATTTCATTAACCATTAAATCCAATTTGTGCTTATGTTAATAAATCAGTAAAATTTGGAAATATTTTTCTTTTTTAATGTTTTCATATTGTTAGCATCCGGGTAATTTGGTTCGCACTATTTATGAATAGTGCACCACAATATTTGTTTAAAAAATGAAATCAATTGCCTTGAAATATTCTAACTATATGTCTCTCAAACTAAGCTAATTGAATTACTTCACCTAGTTGATATTACTGTTACTTTATGAAAATTTTTATTGTTATAACATTACAACTCTTTGTCTTAAACTAAGTAACAGAAAAGAGTAAAAACCAATACGTTTTGTAATGTTCAACAATTAATTCATTTGCAAAGAATAAAAAATAAAAAATGCAAAAAAACATACAATATGGTGAATGAAATCCTAAATAGTCCTATCACAAGTAATCAGTATTGCAAATAGGTTCCAGTGATTGCTGTGACTGATGTCAAATCTACTATGCAGATGTACCAGTAGTCTGGAAGTCTGATGTGCCAAAAGTCTCAATATATCACTGTCACAGAATTAGGCAAAAATATAACTTGGTTATGCCTTAGAACTATTTGATTTTTTTTGTTGTACATGTGTACAATGTTATCTAGGGTGAATAAGTGCTTTTCCAGATAAGCAACAGTACTAACATGTATTTCGCTGGAAATTACTTGCGATGAGGGACATTAAAAGCATGATATGCACAGGTATTTTAACCTGACTATTACTCACTCTCCTATCGATTTAAGGGAGATCTATTCTAACAGACACTGGTCATTTTGGATCTTGTCAAGGAATGTACGCTCTCCATTGTGTTCTCCAGCCATAGGGCTGACTAGAGCTGACTAGAGCAGTCTGAAGCTGTCTAGAGCTGTTTAGGGCTGACTGAAGCTGTTTAGGGTGGTTGGAAGCTGTTTAGAGCTGTCTGGAGTTTCCAGAGTATTTAGTGCTGCATGCTGTTGATATGTATGTATGTACGTATGTCTGTACATGTGGTGGAGCCATGAATGTAGATGTAGCTAATTCAAAAGTGATGTATGCTGTCTGTAAATGTGTATACGTATGACTGTACATGTGGTGGATCTGTCAAGGGTGAGAGTGGCCGATAAAAGTGTGGGCCAACCTAAGGACTCAGTGAAACTGTGCAGTTCATCAGTTTATGAATCGTACGACTGTAGAAGGGTCAAGAGGCATATATTTATTCCATTTGTTGTTTCAATTGGGTACATTTTCATTTACATGAGATTATTTTTAATCTTAGTTGCATTCCAGGTAATTATGTGAATCTCACTTATAGCGCATAGCATTATTTGAAACACATTTGAATACCATGAGATTATTTGAATCTTAATTGTAGTCCATATGTGAGATTATGTGAATCTCTCTTACAGCGCATAATATTATTTGAAACGTATCTGCAGTCCATGAGGTTTCTTGAATCTGTATTTCATACTTAATTCATATTTTTGGTTTATTTTCAATATGTGAATGTTTGTGTAGAGTGATTGGATCAATCGTATGTTGAGAGCATGAGAGAATCATTGTATTTATACACTATATCTTTTTCTTGATTAATTCATTTCATAATTTCCATCTTTCACACATTGTGTTTGTGTTATTCATTTAATCCAAAACCCACTCAGTTTCTATTCTGCAACAATCACACAATGACATAATCTAAAATGTCTTTAAATGAATTCGTAATAATTCCAAAATAGTTACTTAGTCCTGAAGTCAATGATTGCCTTGTAATTCAAATGACTCCACTAAGATTGATATTTAAAACAGAATTAATTAAATCTTACGTAAACATCCCTAATATAAAAAAAAACTAAGACAATGTCAAAATGAGGACACTGGTAAACTATTTATGTCCAGATTATTCTAACAGGTCTTTTAGGAGTCAGCCAATCAGAAATCAGGTGAAATGGTGTTCCTTGAGGGAAAACAAGGGCCTGAATGCAAATTCCATTACATTCATCAACAGCTTTCAAGGTCAAAAGACCATAAAAACAAGTTTGCCAAACAAAACATATTCATTCCAAAGTACCAAGCCACAAAATTAGCTGTTTAATATGTTGTCTGCTAAATGACTATTACAATCTTCAGAATTTTGCATCAAAAATATTTGTATCTCACATCCATGATAGAACCATAATATAACCTAAAACTTCTTTATTACATGTCAAAGTTGCATGTCTAACATTCTTCATCAAACACCAAGAATTGTTATCTTGGAAAACATGCAATGAAAAATTCTGAAATGTGATCAAATGCACTCAAGGCAAGATAATATTCTGTTAAAAAGAGATTCAGCCCTTAATGACCTCTAGTTTTAGAAACAGCAGTTGCGAACCCCACTGAAGACAACAGCATTTTGCCAGCTTCATGTAATCTTTTAAATTTCACAAGATGGTAGCCATTATCTCTCCTACTGTTCACGATACTCAAACTGATATATGACAACCAATAATCTTAACTGTTGCTTTTCCAAAAATTTTAATATTCCTATAATCAATCCTGTGCTAATTTTAAAAAAATTTTTTTAGAGGCTTGTTTATTCGTACCATTTTAGACATGCTTTTTTGGCATTTCTAGCAAAGGCTTGATCATTCTATCTTTTTTGTAAGAAAAACATGGCAAATTAAATCATCTGAGGTTATCCAGTAAATTTAATTTACTAATCAAGTCCACTGAATTGTATACGAAAACCCATATTCTGACAAAACTAAGGCAAGCCAATATGCAGATTTGACTGATAATTGCTTTTAGGTACTTTTTTCTATTATAATTCTTAAAGTCCATCATTTATTAATCATTTAACTAAGACTCACAGTCAAACAATATTAGTTGGCAGGTCTGTAATAGGTGTAATAAATGCAAGCCTACTTTTTATTATGAGCTGGAGAAAAACTAATTTAATATTTTAAATATATCTCAGTCTGACATTATCAATATATTTTTACACCATACACAAGTCATTCTTTTTGCCAGTTCACCAAAACTGAATTGAATTGTTCAACAAAATTCCATGCTCTGCATATTTCTCAATTTTAAATTATGAAGATGTGTGATTTAATCAATGTTTCAGTCATATCACTATGATGTCTGCAATGTGGCAGTTTATAGTGATGTCTAGCACTGGGACATCATGCCATCGACATGTAGCATCCACCAAGTCATGTTATTCTGATACCAGGCTGACTATTCCTAACACTAACCTCTTAATGGTAAATGCCAAGCAAGCCAGCTATTAGTACCATTTTTGTAAGTCTTTATTTAGTATGACTCAGCAGGGGATTGAACCCATGACCTCTTGCATCCAAGGTGGACGCTCTAATCACTAGGCCACTGGAGTGGTCAATGATGAAGTCATGCTTATTTTGTACACTAATAATAAAATTTCTTGAAAAAAAGTTTGACACAGCAGGAATGGAACTGAGAAAAGATTAAAAATCTTGGATTCTGAGTCTGAATTTGTCCATGCTGATACAAAGTTTAAATTTTTATCTGTGCAAAACATGATGAGATATTTAGCTCTGTCTCCAGGTCAGATGTGTTCCTGTATTACAGCCAAGATTTCTGAGGTCTTACCTCAGTATCCAGTTCAGCCATGTGTTCCTGTAACACAAGACTTGGTGAGATCTCACCTCCATCTCAACTCAGTTGTGTGTTCCTATAGCCCAAAATTTGGAGAGGACTTACCTCAGCCTTCTGGGCCTTGAGTGGCTGAATGGTCTAAAGCGCTCGCTGTTATGGATCATGCCATCTCACATCTGTTTGCATGGATTCAAGTCTAATACTTGGCCAATGTGGGTATGTGAGTAAGCTTGCTACTAGCTTATCATGGGTCGGTGGTTCTTTCCAAGGGTTTTCCCTTGTTCTTCCTCCACTTTCTATACTGGCCGCCATGTATAGCCTATTGTGTGCTGAAAAATGGTGTTAATCCCTACAAGAACAAGAACCTCAGCTTTCAGCTCAGTTCTGCATACCTATAAGCCAGGGCATGGTGAACTCCTTCAGTTTCCAGCTCAGCTGTGATTTTCTATAAGCCAAGGCTTGCTGAGATCTTACCTCAGTTTCCAACTTAACTGTGATTTCCTATAAGCCAAGGCTTACTGAGATCTTTTCTCAGTTTCCAATTTAACTGTGAGTTCCTATAAGCCAAGGCTTAGTGAGATCTTGCCATAGTTTTCAAATTACATGTGAGTTCCAATAAGCCAAGGCTTGGTGAGATCTTACCCAAGTTTCCAATTTAACTGAGTTCCTATAAGCCAAGGCTTGGTGAGATCTTACCACAGGTTTCAACTTACCTGTGAGTTCCTATCTGCCAAGGCTGGGTGAGATCTTACCTCAGCTTCGAGCTCATCTTTCTGCTCCTGCTCCATGTACAAATCTTGTCGCACTTTCTGAAGCTGACCATCTAGTTCATGCAGCTGCCATTTCTGGTTTTCAATTTTATGGTCCTTTTCATTGAGCTCTTCTCGCAGGTCCTCAATTTGCTACAAATTGTTTTTCAGTGAACTTAAAATTAGCATATTTGCAAACTAATAAGTCAAGTCCAACTCCAAGCATATACACTGATCTGCCATCACATAATGTGTGGGCAGGTCAGGGATTATGTTATTTGTTCAACTGATTAATCCTTAAAAAAAACTGCAGAAACCCAGATCTGCTAGATTATTATGTCACGGCAGGTCTGGATCTGTGGAGTTTACAACTGGACTTGACTTACAATTTAGTATATATATACAGTACCGTATTTTCCGGCCTATAGGTCGATGCGGAGTATAAGTCGAATTGACCAATTTTGTAAATTTTCCATCCTTCGTCCATATATAAGTCGATTCGGAGTATAAGACGAGGACAGGTCAATAACTTGGCTTTGTATTTTATACTACCGGTAGTAACTTCCGGTTGCATGAATATTGATGGTATCGTCGTATGATATTCCATATTACCGGCAATATCCATTGCAACAAGAGCTATGATCATTCCTTCCAGTTGAAAGTTTAAACCTACGGTAATTTATTTGAGAAACTTTGTCAAATACAATTACGGTACTTTATTCAGAGAACCATGCATTGGTACATACACATGTCTAATTTATATATACATGTATAATCTATTGCATGAAAAGAGTATCAACACCGTGTACTCACCAGCGAATCTTGTAACATACATTGAATCCATAATACAAATATTTCCATCGAAAATATCCACACACGGATGTAAAATATTAAATAATTTTGTCACAGATCATTATTTGACTGAATTCAATGAAAAGAAAATAAAAAAAATTACGTAACGGGTGTACGTAACGAATGATGAAATAGTACTTGTTCGTATATTAAATAATGGAAGTTAAAGTGGATTCTTATAATAACTACATGTACATCTCAGGATCTTTGTCTCTGAATTCAGTCATTGTAAATTTCAGCACTTTTTCCCACCCAAGCTGCTAGTCAAAGTCCTTTGAACTTGCCGCCCAGCTAGCCCAGCTATTGCGTCATGTTCTTTTGATGTACTCTAATAAATACAGCAGGCAGAACTGGTTGTATTTTAACCTGTACTAAAGCAATGAAAACAATGCCCATGGCTAAATTCATTACATGTATTTAGATCTAGAGAAGGTAGTGGGCATCATTTATTGTTGTACTTAATCCCATTGATATTAAACACGAGTAGCGTAATTGATGCGGATTAATGATCAAGAACAATGGGGTACCGGCAATATGGTAACTAGTATCGGTAGCTAAAGCCAATATCAAGGTCGAAACAATTGCGGCAACTGGCTTTGATTGTTGTTGGAAACCAAATACAAATTTATCAACAACCGGTATAATCAAAGAGAGACACCGAAACGTCAGCTGGTTAAGAATGAATATAGGTGAATTGTTGACATTACAATTTGCTTTAAACTGAATTGCGAAACTAAAAATCATGGATCACTGATGATCTATTAGTACTGGTAGTCCATCTATATATCTGATTTTAGTGTAGTTTAAACCTACGGTAATTTATTTGAGAAACTTTGTCAAATACAATTAGAAACATATGATTTGGGGGATTCAGTAGAATGCATGATCTACCGGTACATTATTTTATAAATAATCATAGAACGCCCGAGTTACTATGGATTACATCCCTTTGTAGAATCAATTGGATCAATAAAAAAAGATATGCAGGTAATTGCTCACGTGTGTCCAACATCATACAGGAAAATCAAATATTAATGGACCAGTTATTTCATATCTTTTTTTTTTTTAGGAACAAACAATATGCTTTGAATTAGTACAGTACACTATAGAGTATAGACCGTAAGTGTGCTATGCGGCCCGGTGATGTTTTTACCGGTAATTGTTTTCTTTTATTTTATGTCTGAGAAATAAGAAAAAACACGCAGAATGCAAAATAAATAATGACAAAACTTACAAATATAAATGCAGTCATATTATTTTATGACAATTTATTGACATAGTAATTTAACATGAATTTGTACTTCTATGTGACCTGTTTTCGATTATGCCGATTATAGAGCAATATCAATAGCATACCGGATACTGTAATCCATATATAAGTCGATGCAATTTCAATGACAAAATCCATATATAAGTCGATTCGGAGTATAAGACGAAGACCGAATTTTCAAGTAAAAAAGTCTCGACTTATAGGCCGGAAAATACGGTACTTATATTCTCATCTAACGAATACACAAAATTCCTCTTGTAAAAACATCAAATTAATCGAACTATCCACAATCAAATCCAAAATGTGCTAAATGAATTCAGCAAAAACTAAAAAGACATAATTTCAGTGGTTTTTTTTACAAACCCGATGTGTACAACAGAGACATATTTTAGATAAAATGAAGTATTATATAAACTTAATTTCATAGTTTGTTCACACACCAGTACTCATCAAGCAGAGATGGTTCACATAAGAATTTAATACATTCTATTTTGATAAACAAAGATCTCATTGTGCTCATCACTAAAGCAATCTATGTCAATGATTCCAAAGTTTAGGCTTGCATAAAGATTTCCATTGTTGAATGCATGTAAAAAAATCCTTCTTTTAACTTAAGTCTTTTGAAAAATGCACTAATTTTAGCTCAAAATTCAACTGCACATCATTGCTAATATTACACACTTTCCTACACTAATTAAGCCAGACATTAAACGGGACACTGCTAACATTACACTTTCCTACACTAATTAAGCCAGACATTTAACTGTACACTGCTAACATTACACTTTCCTACACTAATTAAGCCAGACATTAAACTGGACACTGCTAACATTACACTTTCCTACACTAATTAAGCCAGACATTAAACTGGACACTGCTAACATTACACTTTCCTACACTAATTAAGCCAGACATTAAACTGGACACTGCTAACATTACACTTTCCTACACTAATTAAGCCAGACATTAAACTGGACACTGCTAACATTACACTTTCCTACACTAATTAAGCCAGACATTAAACTGGACACTGCTAACATTACACACTTCCCTACACTTGTTGAAGCCAAAAATTCAATTTTACACTGCTAACATTACACTTTCCTACACTTGTTGAAGCCAAAAATTTAACTGAACACTTCTAACATTACACACAGATCATTTATAATATTAACTCTAAAATTTCAGTCTTTTTTCAAACTTATATATTTGTTAATAGACTGATAATAGTATTAAGCAAGTTAGCTGATAAATCAACTTAAGAAAATCTTGTAAAAATTCAGCAAATTTATTCTCTTTCTGAAAATGCTGCAAAATATATAATATTAGTCTGCTATGCTCACCGCAGTGTTGGCCTTTTGCTGCTGTTCAAGTTTCTGCAAGGAGATCTCTTTTTTCCTAGCTACTGCAAGTTTATCTTCCAGCTTCTCCTTTTCAGACAGCAAGGTGTTGTTTCTATCATTCAACATACCAATCTCAGTATTGAGATGATTCACCTGCAAAGACAGACAAACAGATGACTATGTAACATATGACACTTTTTCACTAAAAGTAAAATCCAATTACAGAAGATAAAATTTCTGTTAGCTCAATTCTTACCAAACCTTGATTTCCATGGGTAGATTCTATCATTTCTCAGCATGCATAAAAAGAAGACCTCTCTCTCTCTCTCTCTCTCTCTCTCTCTCTCTCTCTCTCTCTCTCTCTCTCTCTCTCTCTCAACAATTCAAAGCTATATCATAATGTATATAATGTATTGACATGACATGTAAGTGACATCATATATATATATATATATATATATATATTGAACACAAGATGAAAACTAGTGTTAAATATTGCAGAATATTTGTGACCAATGTTCCCTCTAAGCTGCATGCATGCAGACATGCACATGCATGCATGCAGCTGCTCAGACATCCCTGCACAGCTGAATTGTCAATCCAACATTAAAATTTGCACATCTCCGTAATGCTTGCCCAATGCAGCAAGCATTGCGCGCACATCTACCATTCACTTAGAGGGAATGTTGCTTGTGACATATTTAAGGTATTTTGATTGGTGAATTGCTACTCTTATTTCATGACAATTAAACATTGTTACAATGACTTATATTTATCAAATATGATTTTTTTTTTATAATAGAAAATGAATGTTTGAATTTGCTGAGGGAAATAAACTTGGATATTTTACAGTGGTCTTCAATGGCCATCACTAGACACAGACAACAATTAGATATGTAGTTCAGTTGTAAGTAAGGATGCCTCTTATTTAAAATAAAAGAAGGTCAAATCCAACAAAGTGAAAATTATTAGTTTCTTAATTTGCTAAATATTTAAAATTGGAAAGGTGAATTATTTTATTGTTTATATATTTCTGTGCAAAAATTCACAAAAGACAGCTAAACTTAAACAGTAAATCAGTGACATTGCATTGGAGTAGCCAACATGATAACAAATATGTGGATCTAGCCTAGAGTAGCCAGTATGTTAATGGAGATTGGATCTAGCCGGAAGTAGCCAATATTTTAATGGGGATTGGATTTAGCCTGGAGTAGCCAATATGTTATAGGTATGGTGATCTAGCCTGAAGTAGCCAATATTTTAATGGGGATTGGATTTAGCCTGGAGTAGCCAATATGTTAATGGGGATTGGATCTAGCCTGAAGTAGCCAATATTTTAATGGGGATTGGATTTAGCCTGGAGTAGCCAATATGCTATAGGTATGGTGATTTAACCTGGAGTAGCCAATATATTCATAAGATTGGAGATCTAACCCAGTGTTGCCAATATGTTAATGGGGATTGGATCTAGCCTGGAGTAGCCAATATTTTAATGGAGATTGGATCTAGCCTGGAGTAGCCAATATGTTAATAGTGATGGGAATCTAGCCTGGAGTAGCCAAAATGTAAACAGGGATGGGGATCTAGCCTGGAGTAGCCAGTATGTAAACAGGGATGGGGATCGAACCCAGTGTTGCCAATTTGGTAATAAGTATGGTGATCTAGCCTGGAGTAGCCAGTATGTAAACAGGGATGGGAAGCTAGCCTGGAGTAGCCAGTATGTAAACAGGGATGGGAAGCTAGCCTGGAGTAGCCAATGTGTGAATTTGGATATGGATCTAGCCTGGAGTAGCCAATACTTTAAAAATATAGATAGGTTTCATGTCAGAATTTAAAATATCTCTGTTTTAAACATATATCTGAGTTTACAATGAAGTTTGCAAAATCTAAAATTTTAATAGATACCTTGTCTTTGAATTCTTTAATTCAACCAATAGTTCCATTTATTTGTATTTTTAACCAGGTATGGAGAACTTTGATTCTGTCTATTGGTTTGGGATTCATAGGGAAAGACTTGTACCTGTCTATGAGTTATGATTGACCGTTTAAGTCATTTGTCCATATTCATTTCCAATACATTTGAGATGTTTAATTATTATAGTAGAGGATCAATTTTGTGAGATTACTGTCCAGTTGGTAAGAAATGTTGCTCCAAAAGCAATCAAAAGATTCAAAAGTGCCGTATTTTTTCTGCCCTTAAATATTGTATGAAATCAAGACTTTAGTTTGTATTTATAATGAACAATCCATGTTCTCTTGTTGTGAGTTGACAGAAAGTATTCCATGATTTCAAACAACCCATATTTTCCTGTTTGTGCTGATACAAAATACTTCCAAATTTAAAAACATAAGCACATAGAGTTCCATCAGTTCTCTACCTGTTCAGACAATCTGTCAATTGTCTGCTGTTGGCTGCTATTGGTCTCATTATCTGTCAGACTGGCATACAGGAGTTCCAGCTCCTCCTTGGATTCTTGAAGTGCCTGGTCACGTGAGTTCAACTGTACATTCACCATTTTCAACTCCCCTTCCATCAATTTATTTTTAGATATTACATGTTCCAGCTGGCCCTCAAGACTCTGTACCTGTGACCTTAGCAGTTCAGTCTCAGCTGAAGAAACAATATTTATTCATTGTGAATACAGCATAGTAAAGATATTTACTCATTGTGAATACAGCATAGTAAAAAATATTTATTCATTGTGAATACAGCAACTGTAACTGTAAATAGCATGTTTGAGGGAAAACGGATGGTTTTGTTGAAATTGAAACATAGTGTCACAGATTCATTATAATATGACAGTTAAAAGTCTCTATTGAAAAACACGGTGCCAAATATTAACAGAAACAGGCTTGATCGATGTGAGTTGTGGATGTTATATGACTAAAACATGTTAGAGGATAGAGATTTTGGTAAATTGAAGAACAAGTTGCAATAGGAAAAGGATAAATCAATAGAGCTTTACAAATTTTGAAAGAGGACTTCAACAGTGATGTGATAAATAAACATTCTACAGTGATGTGATACAGCATTCAGAATTTGTGGACTTTATGAACTTTCAGTGAAATTTAAACAAGTGATGTAGATAGACTAAAGTGGATGTTGTGTATAAATAATTTATTAGTTTGTTTTGTCTTTATTCTCATACTAATCTACATGGAGTGGACCAATTTGTAACAAGAATTCTAATTAACTGCAGATCCAGGTAAGTAGGAAAAATAAATGTATGTTTTTCTTATGGTTTTCTTTATTTATGGCATGTAATGTTTGGATTGCTCTTTATAGTAATAGTAAGATTAAATTCCCCTTGTACTAAGTACAGTAAGATTAAATTCCCCTCTTGTCCCAAGTAATAGTAAGATTAAATTCCCCTTGTACTAAGTACAGTAAGATTAAATTCCCCTCTTGTCCCAAGTACAGTAAGATTAAATCCCTCTTATGCCAAGTACAGTAAGATTAAATTTCCCTCTTGTCCCAAACAATAGTAAAATTGAATCCCTCTTGTCCCAAGCAATAGTTAGATTAAATCCCCCTTGTCCCAAGTACAGTAAGATTAAATTCCATTCTTGTCCCAAGAAAGAGTAAAATTAAATCACCTCTTGTCCCAAGCAATAGTTAGATTAAATCCCCCTTATGCTAAGATTAAATTCCCCACTTGTCACAAGCAATGGTAAGATTAAATCCAGCTTGTCCCAAGTACAGTAAGATTAAATTCCATTCTTGTCCCAAGAAATAGTAAAATTAAATCACCTCTTGTCTGAAGCAATAGTTAGATTAAATCCCCCTTATGCTAAGATTAAATTCCCCACTTGTCACAAGCAATGGTAAGATTAAATCCCCCTTGTCCCAAGCAAAAGTAAGATTTAATTCTCCTCTTGTCCCAAGCAACAGTAAGATTAATCCCCCTTGTCCCAAATACAGGAAGATTAAATTCCCCTCTTGTCCCAAGAAATAGTAAAATTAAATCACCTCTTGTCCCAAGCAATAGTAAGATTAAATTCCCCTCTTGTCCCATGTAACAGTAAGATTAAATCCTCCTTGTCCCAAGTACAGTAAGATTAAATTCCCCTCTTGTCCCAAGAAATAGTAAAATTAAATCCCCCTTGTCCCATACAACAGTAAGATTAAATTCCCATTCTTTCAAAGCAAGTTGAATAAATGAATATTGTCTTATAATGACAAATGTAATTAACACAACCATACTACTGTTCATTCCTATCTGACTTTCTTCTTCTTGTCTGCAAATCAAATTTAGTTCTAAACAACATTAAAAACATGGATCTGCGATTTTAGCGAATCTTGCATTTTGATGCATGTGATTACATGCTTATTAAGTGGAAATCCAATATTAACTGGGTACTTTCTTCAGTTAAAATACTTTAATATGATGTAACCCATAGGATCAAGTAATCTAATTCCTAGGTTTTTCCCAACACATACCAGCTAAATTTCCTGACATTATTGGAGGGTTTTGGAGACACAATGTGTTTCATGGTCCCAAGAATAGAGTTTCTGTTACCCACACAAGTGACATAGTACACACAAGAATAAGTTATCAAAATTATATAAACCTATCAAAAATGACTGGAAATACAAATTAGGAAAATAAAACAAATGTTTTCTTTGAAACACTTAATACACTTCCAAAAAAATAAAAACTGCTGGTAGATGATACATTCATGTATATCATCAACACATTCACACAATTATGTATGTCTCTAATTCAAGCCTTTTCAACATGTATCTAATATAAAGAATACTGTAATTCAAGCCTTTTCAATATGTCCCTAATATAAAGAATACCATAATTCAAGCCTTTTCAAGATGTTTCTAATATAAAGAATACCATAATTCAAGCCTTTTCAATATGCCTTTAATATAAAGAATACCATAATTCAAGCCTTTTCAATATGCCTTTAATATAAAGAATACCATAATTCAAGCCTTTTCAATATGTATCTAATATAAAGAATACTGTAATTCAAGCCTTTTCAAGATGTCTCTAATATAAAAAATACCATAATTCAAGCCTTTTCAAGATGTCTCTAATATAAAGAATATCATAATTCAAGCCTTTTCAAGATGTCTCTAATATAAAGATACCATATAAAGAATACCATAAATCAAGCCTTTTCAATATGTCCCTAATATAAAGAATACCATAATTCAAGCCTTTTCAATATGCCTTTAATATAAAGAATACCATAATTCAAGCCTTTTCAATATGCCTTTAATATAAAGAATACCATAATTCAAGCCTTTTCAATATGTATCTAATATAAAGAATACTGTAATTCAAGCCTTTTCAAGATGTCTCTAATATAAAAAATACCATAATTCAAGCCTTTTCAAGATGTCTCTAATATAAAGAATATCATAATTCAAGCCTTTTCAAGATGTCTCTAATATAAAGATACCATATAAAGAATACCATAAATCAAGCCTTTTCAATATGTCCCTAATATAAAGAATACCATAATTCAAGCCTTTTCAATATGCCTTTAATATAAAGAATACCATAATTCAAGCCTTTTCAATATGCCTTTAATATAAAGAATACCATAATTCAAGCCTTTTCAATATGTATCTAATATAAAGAATACTGTAATTCAAGCCTTTTCAAGATGTCTCTAATATAAAAAATACCATAATTCAAGCCTTTTCAAGATGTCTCTAATATAAAGAATATCATAATTCAAGCCTTTTCAAGATGTCTCTAATATAAAGATACCATATAAAGAATACCATAAATCAAGCCTTTTAAATATGTCTCTAATATAATGAAAACCATAATTCAAGCCTTTTCAAGATATCTCTAATATAAAGAAAACCATAATTCAAGCCTTTTAAACATGTCTCTAATATAAAGAATACTATAATTCAAGCCTTTTAAAGTGCATATAATGTAAATAATACAATTCAAGCCTTTTCTGAGTCAAGAAATATGAAGATTTCTGGCCTCAAACAGGGCAATTATTTTGGAATATGATGCTGTCATTATTCTGATTGGTACATGTAATTTACAAATACAAGGGAGATAAGTCCTTGTATACAGCCTTGTTTGATTGATATCTCCGAGAACCAAATTAATTGTATCAACCATTTTAGCAAGACTTGTAAACAAATCAGAAAACACTTTACTAATCCCTTAATGATACATCACCATACCTGTACAGTAAAAAGGACCATGTTACATTGCTAAATCACTGATATAATAATAATAATAATAATAATAATAATAATAATAATGAGGAATTTGTATAGCGCCTAATCTTTCAAAGCTCTAAGCGCTTTATACCATCAATAATGATATGACTACACTACAGAACAACAAATGACAAAAACAATGAAATTGGAAAACATAAAAACAAGCTGAAAACATATAAGATACAAAACATGATTAGGTCGCTAAGTTTGTCCCTGCAGTCGAAACAGGTGAGTCTTAAGAGCACTCTTAAAAGGGACCACTGTGTCTTTGTGTCTAATTTCAATGGGCAATTCATTCCACGTCGCCAGGCCTT
The DNA here is from genome assembly GCA_030141615.1 of Unio pictorum. Taxonomy (NCBI): domain Eukaryota; kingdom Metazoa; phylum Mollusca; class Bivalvia; order Unionida; family Unionidae; genus Unio; species Unio pictorum. The sequence continues at coordinate 5,779,622 of JARLTB010000283.1, forward strand.
GGTGTGCAAATGAACATTGTCCATATGACTTGTTTTCACCCTGGGAACAATGAGTATACGATTATCAGAAGAAGAACGTAAGGATCTAGCTGGTGTAAACACATGGGTGAGGCTGGATAGGTATGTTAGACTGGAGTCTGTCATTGAAACATAGCACAGAGAACAAATTTTGTGTTTGATTCTGTATCGAATCAATAGCCACTGTAGGGTACAGAGCAGTGGTGAGGTGTGCTCTAATCAAGGTACTCTAAAGATGATCCGTGCAGCTGTGTTTTGAACTTTTTGAAGTTTCTGGAGTAAATATTGTGACAGCAAATATACATCAGCAAATCCGAAAACACTTAATACCTATCCCCTTACTGACCCAAAATAATAGGATATATTGCCACAAATGTATTATGCAAGGGACTATACTGAATTGAGGAGACTGTACATTTTCTTTTTATTAAGTTCATGTATACATACATACCATTTCTACCTGCAGTGCCACCATCTTGATGTGCGATGGTAGAGTGTGACCCTGTCAGACTGAGTTTAAGTGACTGGTTTTTTATCTTTAGGGCCTCTAACAAATCTTCTGCAGTTTTTGACTTTAGCAGTTCAGTCTCAGCTGGAGAAACAATATTTATTCATTGTGAATACAGCATAGTAAAGATATTTACTCACTGTGAATACAGCATAGTAAAAAATATTTACTCATTGTGAATACAGCATAGTAAAAAATATTTACTCATTGTGAATACAGCATAGTAAAAAATATTTATTCATTGTAAATACAGCACAGTAGAAATATTTACTCATTGTGAATACAGCATAGTAAAAATATTTATTCATTGTGAATACAGCATAGTAAAAATATTTATTCATTGTGAATACAGCAAGTAAATATATTTATTCATTGTAAATACAGCATAGGAAAGATATTTACTCATTGTGAATACAGTATAGTAAAAAATATTTACTCATTGTGAATACAGCATAGCAAAAAATATTTATTCATTGTAAATACAGCACAGTAGAAATATTTACTCATTGTGAATACAGCATAGTAAAAATATTTATTCATTGTGAATACAGCATAGTAAAAATATTTATTCATTGTGAATACAGCAAGTAAATATATTTATTCATTGTAAATACAGCATACCGGTAGTAAAGATATTTATTCATTGTAAATACAGCATAGTAAAGATATTTACTCATTGTGAATCCAAGATAGTAAAAATATTTATTCATTGTAAATACAGCAACTGTAACTGTAAATAGCATGTTTGAGGGAAAACGGATGGTTTTGTTGAAATTGAAACATAGTGTCACAGATTCATTATAATCTGATAAACAGTTAAAAGTCTCTATTGAAAAACACGGTGCCAAATATTAACAGAAACAGGCTTGATCGATGTGAGTTGTGGATGTTATATGACTAAAACATGTTAGAGGATTGAGATTTTGGTAAAATGAAGAACAAGTTGCAATAGAAAAAGGATAAATCAATAGAGCTTTACAAATTTTGAAAGAGGACTTCAACAGTGATGTGATCAATAAACATTCTACAGCGATGTGATACAGCATTCAGAATTTATGAACTTTAAGTGAAATTTAAACAAGTGATGTAGACTAAAGTGGATGCTGTGTATAAATAATTTATTAGTTTGTTTTGTCTTTATTCTCATACTAATTTACATGGAGTGGACCAATTTGATACAACAATTCTAATTAACTGCAGATCCAGGTACCGGTAAGTAGGAAAAATAAATGTATGTTTTTTCTTATGGTTTTCTTTATTTTTTTCATGTAATGTTTGGATTGCTCTTTTTATGCTCAGACTTCTCTTTTTTGACACTTATATTAGTAATATCTATGCTAATAATTATCGGGGGGTGGGGGTGGATATGTATGAAATTACAACAAACTAGTTCAGATTCACATTTAACATAATTTCCTTTTGATCAGGTACATGGGTGACAAACCATTAGAAAGAGTACAGATGACATTTTCCAAATTTTTAACATCTTTAGTCATAAGTTTAAAAAGATTAAATTCCCCCTTGTCCCAAGCAATAGTAAGATTAAATTCCCCCTTGTCCCAAGCAATAGTAAGATTAAATTCCCCCTTGTCCCAAGCAATAGTAAGATTAAATTCCCCTCTTGTCCCATGTAACAGTAAGATTAAATCCTCCTTGTCCCAAGTACAGTAAGATTAAATTCCCCTCTTGTCCCAAGAAATAGTAAAATTAAATCCCCCTTGTCCCATGCAACAGTAAGATTAAATTCCCATTCTACCAAAGTAAGTTGAATGAATATTGTCTTATAATGACAAATATAATTAACACAACCATACTACTGTTCATTCCTATCTGACTTTCTTCTTCTTGTCTGCAAATCAAATTTAGTTCTAAACAACATTAAAAACATGGATCTGCGATTTTAGCGAATCTTGCATTTTGATGCATGTGATTACATGCTTATTAAGTGGAAATCCAATATTAACTGGGTACTTTCTTCAGTTAAAATACTTTAATATGATGTAACCCATAGGATCAAGTAATCTAATTCCTAGGTTTTTCCCAACACATACTAGCTAAATTTCCTGACATTATTGGAAGGTTTTGGAGACACAATGTGTTTCATGGTCCCAAGAATAGAAAGTTTCTGTTACCCACACAAGTGACATAGTACACTCGAATAAGTTATCAAAATTATATAAACCTATCAAAAATGACTGGAAATACAAATTAGGAAAATAAAAAAAATGTTTTCTTTGAAACACTTAATACACTTCCAAAAAAATAAAAACTGCTGGTAGATGATACATTCATGTATATCATCAACACATTCACACAATTATGTATGTCTCTAATTCAAGCCTTTTCAACATGTATCTAATATAAAGAAAACCATAATTCAAGCCTTTTCAATATGTCCCTAATATAAAGAAAACCATAATTCAAGCCTTTTCAATATGTCCCTAATATAAAGAATACCATAATTCAAGCCTTTTAAATATGTCTCTAATATAATGATAACCATACTTCAAGCCATTTCAAGATGTCTCTAATATAAAGATAACCATAATTCAAGCCTTTTCAAGATGTCTCTAATGTAAAGAAAACCATAATTCAAGCCTATTCAGTATGTCTCTAATATAATCATAATTCAAGCCATTTCAAGCTGTCTCTAATATAAAGAATACCATAATTCAAGCCTTTTCAAGATGTCTCTATTATAAAGAAAACCATAATTCAAGCCTTTTCAATATATCTCTAATATAAACAAAACCATAATTCAAGCCTTTTAAACATGTCTCTAATATAAAAAATACCATAATTCAAGCCTTTTCAAGATGTCTCTAATATAAAGAATACCATAATTCAAGCCTTTTCAAGATGTCTCTAATATAAAGAATACCATAATTCAAGCCTTTTCAAGATGTCTCTAATATAAAAAATACCATAATTCAAGCCTTTTCAAGATGTCTCTAATATAAAGAATACTATAATTCAAGCCTTTTCAAGATGTCTCTAATATAAAGATAATCATAATTCAAGTCTTTTCAAGCTGTCTCTATTATAAAGAATACCATAATTCAAGCCTTTTCAATATATCTCTAATATAAACAAAACCATAATTCAAGCCTTTTAAACATGTCTCTAATATAAAAAATACCATAATTCAAGCCTTTTCAAGATGTCTCTAATATAAAGAATCTCATAATTCAAAACTTTTCAAGATGTCTCTAATATAAAGAATACCATAATTCAAGCCTTTTCAAGATGTCTCTAATATAAAGAATACTATAATTCAAGCCTTTTCAAGATGTCTCTAATATAAAGAATATCATAATTCAAAACTTTTCAATATGCCTCTATTATAAAGAAAACCATAATTCAAGCCTTTTCAATATATCTCTAATATAAACAAAACCATAATTCAAGCCTTTTAAACATGTCTCTAATATAAAAAATACCATAATTCAAGCCTTTTCAAGATGTCTCTAATATAAAGAATATCATAATTCAAAACTTTTCAATATGTCTCTAATATAAAGATAACCATAATTCAAGCCTTTTCAAGATGTCTCTTATATAAAGATACCATATAAAGAATACCATAAATCAAGCCTTTTCAAGATGTCTCTAATGTAAAGATAACCATAATTCAAGCCTTTTCAAGATGTCTCTTATATAAAGATACCATATAAAGAATACCATAAATCAAGCCTTTTCAATATGTCTCTAATATAAAGATAACCATAATTCAAGCCTTTTCAAGATGTCTCTTATATAAAGATACCATATAAAGAATACCATAAATCAAGCCTTTTCAAGATGTCTCTAATATAAAGATAACCATAATTCAAGCCTTTTCAAGATGTCTCTTATATAAAGATACCATATAAAGAATACCATAAATCAAGCCTTTTCAATATGTATCTAATATAAAGATAATCATAATTCAAGCCTTTTCAATATGTATCCAATATAAAGAAAACCATAATTCAAACCTTTTCGAGATGTCTCTAATATAAAGAATACCATAATTCAAGCCTTTTCAATATGCCTCTATTATAAAGAAAACCATAATTCAAGCCTTTTCAATATATCTCTAATATAAACAAAACCATAATTCAAGCCTTTTAAACATGTCTCTAATACAAAAAATACCATAATTTAAGCCTTTTCAAGATATCTCTAATATAAAGAATATCATAATTCAAGCCTTTTCAAGATGTCTCTAATATAAAGAATACTATAATTCAAGCCTTTTAAGGTGCATATAATGTAAATAATACAATTCAAGCCTTTTCAGAGCCAACAAATATGAAGATTTCTGGCCTCAAACAGGGCAATTATTTTGGAATATGATGCTGTCATTATTCTGATTGGTACACATAATTTACAAATACAAGGGAGATAAGTCCTTGTATACAGCCTTGTTTGATTGATATCTCCGAGAACCAAATTAATTGTATCAACCATTTTAGCAAGACTTGTAAACAAATCAGAAAACACTTTACTAATCCCCTAATGATACATCACCATACCTGTACAGTAAAAAGGACCATGTTACATTGCTAAATCACTGATATAATAATAATAATAATAATAATAATAATAATAATAATAATAATAATAATAATAATGAGGAATTTGTATAGCGCCTAATCTTTCGAAGCTCTAAGTGCTTTACACCATCAATAATGATATGACTACACTACAGAACAACAAACGACAAAAACAATGAAATTGGAAAACATAAAAACATGCTGAAAACATATAAGATACAAAACATGATTAGGTCGCTAAGTTTGTCCCTGCAGTCGAAACAGGTGAGTCTTAAGAGCACTCTTAAAAGGGACCACTGTGTCTTTGTGTCTAATTTCAATGGGCAATTCATTCCACATCGCTGGGCCTTGGAGTGCAAATGAACGTTGTCCATATGACTTTGTTTTCACCTTGGGAACAATGAGTATACGATTATCAGAAGAAGAACGTATAGATCTAGCTGGTGTAAACACATGGGTGAGGCTGGATAGGTATGTTGGACTGGAGTCTGTCATTGAAACATATCACAGAGAACAAATTTTGTGTTTGATTCTGTATCGAATCAATAGCCACTGTAGGGTACAGAGCAGTGGTGAGGTGTGCTCTGATCAAGGTACTCTAAAGATGATCCGTGCATCTGTGTTTTGAACTTTCTGGAGTAAATATTGTGACAGCAAATATACATCAGCAAATCCGAAAACACTTAATACCTATCCCCTTACTGACCCAAAATAATAGGATATATTGCCACAAATGTATTATGCAAGGGACTATACTGAATTGAGGAGACTGTACATTTTCTTTTTATTAAGTTTATGTATACATACATACCATTTCTACCTGCAGTGCCACCATTTTGATGTGCGATGGTAGAGTGTGACCCTGTCAGACTGAGTTTAAGTGACTGGTTTTCTATCTTTTGGGCCTCTAACAAATCTTCTGCAGTTTTCAGGTGGGCAAATGCATCATGTCTTTCATGGACAAGAGCCGTTAACTGCCTGAAATAGGAATCCGTGTGAAATATCACTTGAATATATAAGGGAAGGTATTCTGATTGGATACTGAAGCCAAGATCAGATGAACCTTTTAAAATACACTAGGGACCCCATCAAACATTTTGCATCTAACTAAAGGTTTGATCAAAATTCTGTTTGAAATTAAAAAAATGCAGCACAGCACAATTTAGGAAGATACACTAAACATGCAAATGCTTTTATTTTTTGGAAGGGGGAATCTGTCTCTCCTCCCTCCCCAATAAAATGTAATGCAGTATCTTCCACGTACAACAGCCATTTACTGCCTTAAATAGGAACACAGTAGCTACTACATACAACAGGCATTTACAGCCTGAAATAGGAATGTAGCAGCTTCTCCATACAGGTTTTGGCAAGTAATAAACTTCATATTGGTACATTTGTGTCAATTACTGCAACACTGTTATTTCTTTCCTTGAAATGGTAAATAGTTTTATTTTCGATATTTCTAGTCTAATAGTGTTTTAATACAACCATGTGTTAATATAACATCCTCTCTATAAATCGGTTAAGTTGGGCAAACTTCCAGTTACTCAGAACATGTGTTAATAGAACACATGGTGTAAATATAAATCATCTCTAAAAATCTCATCTGTTGGGCAAACCTCCAGGTAGTCAGAACATGTGTTAATAGAACACATGGTGTAAATATAAATCATCTCTAAAAATCTCATCTGTTGGGCAAACCTCCAGGTAGTCAGAACATGTGTTAATAGTACAAATTGTGTAAAATAAAATCATCTCTCAAAATCTCATCTGTTGGCCAAACTTCCAGGTAGTCAGAACATGTGTTAATAGTACAAACTGTGTAAAATAAAATCATCTCTAAAAATCTCATATGTTGGGAAAACTTCCAGGTACTCAAAACATGTGTTAATATTGAACATGGTGTAAATATAAAATCTCATCTGTTCTAAAAAATCTTCCAGTGTAATTCTTTTCAATATCTTTCAATAAGTTCTATAGCAAAGTTCTTCAAAATATTTGTTGCTTTTGGAATAATTTGTTGCTTTTGGAATAATTTGTTAATATGTTAAAGTAATTTTACATTATTTCATATGCTTTAAAATAAGCACCAAGCCAACATTTACAAAATACTGTTTAAGAAAACCTTAATCACTGACATGCCATGCACCTATTTATCAAGATGGCCATCCTAGTTTATTTAAGACAAAATATTGTGTTCTCTGTAACAACAATCAATTTTATTATAGACAAAATAGTGTGTTCTCTGTAACAACAATCAATTTTATTATAGACAAAATAGTGTGTTCTCTGTAACAACAATCAATTTTATTTAAGACAAAATAGTGTGTTCTCTGTAACAACAATCAATTTTTTTATAGACAAAATAGTGTGTTCTCTGTAACAACAATCAATTTTATTATAGACAAAATAGTGTGTTCTCTGTAACAACAATCAATTTTATTTAAGACAAAATAGTGTGTTCTCTGTAACAACAATCAATTTTTTTATAGACAAAATAGTGTGTTCTCTGAAACAACAATCAATTTTATTATAGACAAAATAGTGTGTTCTCTGAAACAACAATCAATTTTATTATAGACAAAATAGTGTGTTCTCTGAAACAACAATCAATTTTATTATAGACAAAATAGTGTGTTCTCTGTAACAACAATCAATTTTATTATAGACAAAATAGTGTGTTCTCTGAAACAACAATCAATTTTATTATAGACAAAATAGTGCATTCTCTGTAACAACAATCAAATTTATTATAGACAAAATTTTGTGTTCTCTGTAACAACAATCAATTTTTTTATAGATAAAATAGTGTGTTCTCTGTAACAACAATCAATTTTATTATAGACAAAATAGTGTGTTCTCTGTGATAATAATCAATTTCCTGAGGTCACAGTGTCAAAATTTCTAACTGGATTTTTACTGCTGCAAATTCTTATGTACAAACAATTAATTATAATTACAGATGTGCTAGAATTCCCATTCTATGTGATATTAAGTCAAATTGAAAAGAGAAATACTTTAATAAGGTAAGTTGGACATAATTAACAGTGAAAATTTAGCAATTGAACATTTTTTAATCATTTTTTCAATATCTAGCACTAGGTTCCATAAATAATTCTCTTTCTGAAATTGCTATGGAAGTAAATAATTAATAGGCATGAATCTAATGAAATAGGAATTGAAAAGATAGACACCAAATAATTAACTGTAAAACAATTTCATTATGTGCATGAGTATGGATTTACTGAAAGAGGGAATAATAGTCTGCTTAAGGTAAAGAACAATTACTCACTGCTTGTAGGTATTTTCTAATGCTGCCATTTCAAACTGCATATCAGACAGTTTCTCCTCCATCTGTTTCAATTTAGTTTCAGCTTGTCCATAGTTATTTCGCAAGTTCTGAAAATAAAATCTCAGAGATTCATTCATCTGTATGCACTGTTAATAGAATGCAACTTTCAGGGCATCAGTAAGCAATGTTAATAGTAGGCAATTTTTAGGGCATCCGTAAGTACTGTTAATATTTTGCAAGTTTAAGAGCATCTGTAAAGCACTATTAATAGTATACAAGTTTCAGGGCATCTGTAAAGCACTGTTAATAGTATGCAAGTTTCAGGGCATCTGAAGTCCTTCAAAAGATACAAATGTCCAGTTCAAATCTCAGAAAAATAAACGTGTGCTTTTGTTTCAATAGAAACCACAGCGTAACAAAATGTTACCTCTGAATAAATATTACAGCAAACATGAATCTTACAAGGAAACATGTATGTTAGAAGGAAACATTTATCTTACAAGGAAATATTTATCTACAAGGAAATGTATATCCTACGAAGAAATGTATATCTTACAAGAAAAATTTATCTTACAAAGAAACATGTATCTTCCATGGAAATGTGTATCTTACAAGGAAATGTGTATCTCACTTGGAAATGTGTATTTTACATGGAAATGTGTATCTTACATGGAAATGTGCACCTAACAAGGAAATGTTTATCTTACAAGGAAATGTGTATCCTACAAGGTTATGTGAATCTTACATGAAAATGTGTATCTGACAAAGAAATGTGCATCTTATAAGGAAATGTGTATCTTACAAGGAAATGTGTATCTTATAAGAAAATGTGTATTATACAAGGTAATGTGCATCACACAAGAAATGTATCTTACAAGAAAATGTGTATCTTATAAGAAAATGTGTATCTTACAAGGAAATGTGCATCTTACAAGGAAATGTGCATCTTACAAGGAAATGTACTTCTTACAAGAAAATGAATTTACAAAAACTTTCATGATGTCAGAATGACATGAATGATTCCACATTATTATTATTATCATCATCATCAGTATTATTATTATTATTATTATTATTATTATTAATCAAAAATGGAGAAACAAAAGAAGAAAATGGAGAAGGCTGCTGAAGCTTTACTTATCAGGTCATCAAAAGTAGATTATGGTTACATTGGTTACCCATTCCTTTATGGCTTTTAGGGACACTAGTGTGGTAGTCATGTCTTTGAAACACATAGGTAAAAATGTATGAGACTGACCCTTACAGACAGCAAGGGATGTATGAATGGTGAAATCTTTCTGACAAACAAGAATTAATTAGATCACAGATCCATAAATATCATAGGTATAAATGCATGAAAATAACAAGTAGAGATAGCAAGGAATTTATGAGTGGTGACACTTCCTATCAAACAAGACTAATTATATGTCATCTAATTACAGACAGATGTTAAAAGCTTGCCAGGTTTTGCTAGTAATACCGCAAATCTGTATTAAATAAGCAAGATGCAGTTTATTCAACAAGATGCAGTATATAAGTCTGCAAACGAACTTAATATCTATTTCAAGATATTAAATCTACTAGATAAATGTTATCAATAACAAAAAAATTATCTTATATCTAATTATTGTTAGTACTGATAAGATCAATATTTTCTAATCTCACTCTGGCCCAGCATTAATCCCTCTGGTTCAGAATGCCTGTTATGGCAGGGATTACTCGATATAGTATGGCTCACCTTGAGCCCCTCAGCTATATTGTCGCTGATCCCCAGTTCAACAAGCTGTATTTCCAGTTCATGCAACTGTATGACTGCCAGTTTACGCTTATTCCAGAGCTCTCGGATAATATCCTGCTCTTGTCCAGTTCCCAGACCATACTCCTTCTCGATTTGAGCCATGATGTAGTTCATGTCAATTGACTGCCATGGAAAATAGGTGTAACAACAAAATCATGCATATTAGTTGGGGTCACATACAACAGAAAACAGTTATGGACAATAAAAACACTCAGCAATCATTAAAACTCCTGACAACACTAAAAAGAGGTAGATTAAATACAAATTTGAAGCAAGTGAATTAGTGCTCTCTGCATTTTTGCTGCTACAAACTCTTGCAAATAAATTGTGATTTCATGTGAGAAGAAAAAACAATGTCGGCCACACTATACTTATTTATAAATATTTTCACAAATTATAGTAAAATGACAGCATAATTACTCAACACAAATTCCTGAGATTGAAAATGAGTTGGCTCAAAGACACAAATAAACAGAAGTGATTAAACTCACAGCTGTGAATGTGGAGTACATTTGTCGCATGACATATGAAACATGAAAATAAAATCAATATAAATATTCTTATTCTAATATTATGTGTCCAGTGTATTATTTACCTTATTCTAATGTGAGGCATTGAGTGTATTATTTACCTTATTCTAATGTGAGGTGTTGAGTGTATTATTTACCTTATTCTAATGTGAGGTGTTGAGTGTATTATTTACCCTATTAATGTGAGGCATTGAGTGTATTATTTACCTTATTCTAATGTGAGGTGTTGAGTGTATTATTTACCCTATTAATGTGAGGCATTGAGTGTATTATTTACCTTATTCTAATGTGAATCGTTGAGTGTATTATTTACCTTATTCTAATGTGAGGCGTTGAGTGTATTATTTATCTTATTAATGTGAGGCATTGAGTGTATTATTTACCTTATTCTAATGTGAGGCGTTGAGTGTATTATTTATCTTATTAATGTGAGGCATTGAGTGTATTATTTACCTTAATAATGTGAGGCACTGAGTATATTATTTACCTTAATCTAATGTGAGGCATTGAGTGTATTATTTACCTTATTCTAATGTGAAGCGTTGAGTGTATTATTTACCTTATTCTAATGTGAGGTGTTGAGTTTATTATTTACCTTATTCTAATGTGAGGCGTTGAGTGTATTATTTATCTTATTAATGTGAGGCATTGAGTGTATTATTTACCTTAATAATGTGAGGCACTGAGTATATTATTTACCTTAATCTAATGTGAGGCATTGAGTGTATTATTTACCTTATTCTAATATGAAGCGTTGAGTGTATTATTTACCTTATTCTAATGTGAGGTGTTGAGTGTATTATTTACCTTATTCTAATGTGAGGCATTGAGTGTATTATTTACCTTATTCTAATGTGAATCGTTGAGTGTATTATTTACCTTATTCTAATGTGAGGCATTGAGTGTATTATTTACCTTATTCTAATGTGAAGCGTTGAGTGTATTATTTACCTTATTCTAATGTGAGGTGTTGAGTGTATTATTTACCTTTTTCTAATGTGACTTGCTTCATAGTTGTTTACTAACTTTCTTCTAATGTGAGATGTATATAATGCTTATTTCATTATTGATCTTTCATGTGCTATATCAGGAACCATAACTATTGGTATTTTGTATAAGAATCTGATGACATCCAGTTATGCACTACTACAGCACCATTCAGTAAAATAACAATACTCAGTATAGCACTCTCCTTCAAATAACTGGATGTGGGCAAGTCCCATTTTGGAAGATCACTAAGGATAATGTGGGTGTGGGCAGGTCTGTGATATTTGAGAACTCAGTATAGTTTGTTTGGACAGGTCCATGTTGTAGGACCACTCAATATAAATTGGATCTGGACAGGTCCATGTTATAGAACCACTCTGTATAATGTCATAGGACCACTTTGTATAAATTGAGTCAGGCCAGGTCCATGTTATAGGACCACTCCACATAATGTCATAGGACCACACTGTATAATTTGGGTTTGGACAGGTCCATGTTATAGGACCACTCTGTATAGTTTGGGTTTGGACAGGTCATTGTATAATATATCAAAGTGGATTATCACTGCTACCATAAATATTCAAGTATAAGTTGGAAGTTGGGTCCAACTAAAAACAAAACCAACTTTGATCTATCACCATATAATGCAATGACGGGGTCTATCGTTTTTGTTCTTATCACAGCCAATCTGGGCCTATGTGTGTGTGTGTGTGTGTGTGTGTGTGTGTGTGTGTGATTTGGATTTTTAACATAGTTTTAACAATGTTTTAGTCATATTGCTACGATGTCTGCAGTGGGGCAGTTCATAGTGATGTCTAGCACTAGGGCATTATGTAGCATGACGTCCCACCCTGTCACATTATCCTGACACCAGGTAGACCAGTTCTAACACTAACCTCTTAATGTTAAGTGCCAAGCAAGGCACATTTCAGTACCGTTTTTGTAAGTCTTTGGTATGACTTGGCTAGGGTTTGAACCAACAACCTCCCACTTCTGAGGTGGACGCTCTAACCACTAGATCACCAGAGCCTTGGTCATCATGTAGTTTTAAGTTGGAACAAACTTATAAGTGTGTATATATGGTATTGCATGTATTTATATAAATGGTACTAATTTCACTTTGATTTTAGTTTCGATAATAATGAATTACATTATCCCATAATGATGCATAGCCCTTAAAGTTACATACCCCGTTATAAGGTGACCTCACTTATAACACTATACCAGTTATTAAATGAACACTCCATAAGTTTAAATTTATGTCAATATCAATATATTGTTCTATTTATGATTTAACATCATAAAATCAGATAAATAAATGGCAGATAATCAATACTTGATTGTTTAGCTTTAAACAATATTCCTATGCAAAACTGTAAAAAAAAAAAGTTCTGCTGACACCTACCCTCAATGACTCTGCCCTATGGGAACTGTGGCTATTGGAAGGAATGCTGTAGTTGCCTTTCTTCAAGGTCAATAGGGACTCATCAAATGGCAAGGCAAGGTGCAACTTCTCGATCTCTTCTCTCAAATCTTTTATATTTTTTTCCAGGTTTGTATTTTTTTCTTTCTCACGTTGCAGCTTTCTACTCAGGTCATTTTCAATAACCTGTACCAAATATACATAAAAATGAGTTAAGATCAATGAATTTACAAGATAAGTAAATTAATAACTCAACACAATCTACTATATTCAGAGATTTGTTTCCTACTTACTGAAACAGAAAAGTAATCTCACCTGAAATTGGGCATTTTCTGCCAGCAGTTTCTCTTCTACCTGTGACAGGTTATTTGCCCTATCTGCCCGCTCCTGGAAAAGTCGTTCTTCTGTCACTTTCAGACGCTTTTCCAAGGACTGGATCTACCAATTTATATTAACAAATTAAGGTTTTATTTTTATCAGAATAACAATTTCAATCAGATTATAGAACATCTACATCTTTTGTCATGATTTTTTCACAGACATAGAAAGTTAATGAGTTTAATTACTTTCAGAAATATGTAATGTTTCAAATTCCTAAGGTCATCAGTGGAATTTGTTTTCTAGGATGTTCGTCTCTTATTAATCCAATAAACTATATATTTAGATGGAGAAAAAAAAATAGATTTATGATATCCTAAATCTATCATCTTAGGAGAGATTCTACATGAAAGTGGTAAAGGTCATGACATTTTTCAACCCTGTCATGCTTATCCGATGTCTATTTGCCTAAATACTGCTGTTCTACAATTCCAAGAGTGGCAATATCTTGATATTACTATGCCATTTTAAGAGTGGCAATATCCTGGTACTGAGATATAATTCTAAGAGTGGATACATCTTGGTATTACTTTACAATTCTAAGAGTGGCAATATCTTGGTATTACTATACAATTCTAATAGTGGCAATATCTTGGTATTACAATACAATTCTAAGAATGGCAATATCTTGGTATTACTTTACAATTCTAAGAATGGCAATATCTTGGTATTACAATACAATTTTAAGAATGGCAATATCTTGGTATTACTATACAATTCTAAGAATGGCAAAAGTGATGGTATTTTAAAATATATTCTTAATTGGTCAAGCAAGCTCAAGATAATTGGACTTTGGTGATTTTGTGACAAAAGTTGTATTTAAACTCTGCCTTAGCAAGCATTTAAATTAAGCATTGGCATGTATCATTCCTAGATTCTTTGGCATGTATGATTCTTTGATTTTTGTCACATACTTATGTAGCAATTCACCTGTTTGTCAATGATAGCCTCATCTGTGGCACCAGATTGCTGTTGCAGCAAATTGGTTATCTTTGTCAACTTCTGAATTTGTTCTCTTGTCTCATTGTGCTGCTCTTCTTCCTTGAGAAAATGCTGTTCCCTCTGGTCCAAGTGTTCCTTCATGTTCCCTAACTGCTCCTGAAAAACAAACAACAAATATCACAGATTTAGAAAATAAGGCACTGAATGTAGTTACCACAGTCTGTTTCAGAACAAATCAAAATGAAAAATTGACGAAACAATTCAACATGACTGAAACACTGTAATAATCTGATAGGATTGCTCTTCTTGGTGTTTTTCTTTACATGGGAAGATAATAATTCAATAGGGCTCAAAATGTGATTTGGCCATTTCAACATATTAGAAATTCCTTAGGTAATTTGATATAGTATTATTTTAAAAAGGTGTGTGCCATTAAAACATGTGGTACATATGGAAATCAGATTTTAAGAAATATGTGCCAGCAGGTATCAAGTATGATGTACAAGAACAATCTTCCTATGAATCAAGTATGATGCACAATAACAATCTTCCTACGAATCAAGTATGATGTACAATAACAATCTTCATACGAATCAAGTATGATGTACAATAACAATCTTCCTACGAATCAAGTATGATGTACAAGAACAATCTTCCTACGAATCAAGTATGATGTACAAGAACAATCTTCCTATGAATCAAGTATGATGTACAATAACAATCTTCCTATGAATCAAGTATGATGTACAATAACAATCTTCCTATGAATCAATCATGATGTACAATAACAATCTTCCTATGAATCAATCATGATGTACAATAACAATCTTCCTATGAATCAAGTATGATGTACAATAACAATCTTCCTATGAATCAAGTATGATGTACAATAACAATCTTCCTATGAATCAAGTATGATGTACAATAACAATCTTCCTATGAATCAAGTATGATGTACAATAACAATCTTCCTACGAATCAAGTATGATGTACAAGAACAATCTTCCTATGAATCAATCATGATGTACAATAACAATCTTCCTATGAATCAAGTATGATGTACAATAACAATCTTCCTATGAATCAAGTATGATGTACAATAACAATCTTCCTACGAATCAAGTATGATGTACAATAACAATCTTCATACGAATCAAGTATGATGTACAATAACAATCTTCCTATGAATCAATCATGATGTACAATAACAATCTTCCTATGAATCAAGTATGATGTACAATAACAATCTTCATACGAATCAAGTATGATGTACAATAACAATCTTCCTATGAATCAATCATGATGTACAATAACAATCTTCCTATGAATCAAGTATGATGTACAATAACAATCTTCCTACGAATCAAGTATGATGTACAATAACAATCTTCATACGAATCAAGTATGATGTACAATAACAATCTTCCTATGAATCAAGTATGATGTACAATAACAATCTTCCTACGAATCAAGTATGATGTACAATAACAATCTTCATACGAATCAAGTATGATGTACAATAACAATCTTCCTACGAATCAAGTATGATGTACAAGAACAATCTTCCTATGAATCAAGTATGATGTACAAGAACAATCTTCCTATGAATCAAGTATGATGTACAATAACAATCTTCCTATGAATCAAGTATGATGTACAATAACAATCTTCATACGAATCAAGTATGATGTACAAGAACAATCTTCCTATGAATCAAGTATGATGTACAATAACAATCTTCCTATGAATCAAGTATGATGTACAATAACAATCTTCCTATGAATCAAGTATGATGTACAATAACAATCTTCCTACGAATCAAGTATGATGTACAATAACAATCTTCATACGAATCAAGTATGATGTACAATAACAATCTTCCTATGAATCAATCATGATGTACAATAACAATCTTCCTATGAATCAAGTATGATGTACAATAACAATCTTCATACGAATCAAGTATGATGTACAATAACAATCTTCCTATGAATCAATCATGATGTACAATAACAATCTTCCTATGAATCAAGTATGATGTACAATAACAATCTTCCTACGAATCAAGTATGATGTACAATAACAATCTTCATACGAATCAAGTATGATGTACAATAACAATCTTCCTATGAATCAAGTATGATGTACAATAACAATCTTCCTACGAATCAAGTATGATGTACAATAACAATCTTCATACGAATCAAGTATGATGTACAATAACAATCTTCCTACGAATCAAGTATGATGTACAAGAACAATCTTCCTATGAATCAAGTATGATGTACAAGAACAATCTTCCTATGAATCAAGTATGATGTACAATAACAATCTTCCTATGAATCAAGTATGATGTACAATAACAATCTTCATACGAATCAAGTATGATGTACAATAACAATCTTCCTACGAATCAAGTATGATGTACAAGAACAATCTTCCTATGAATCAAGTATGATGTACAAGAACAATCTTCCTATGAATCAAGTATGATGTACAATAACAATCTTCCTATGAATCAAGTATGATGTACAATAACAATCTTCCTATGAATCAAGTATGATGTACAAGAACAATCTTCCTATGAATCAAGTATGATGTACAATAACAATCTTCCTATGAATCAAGTATGATGTACAATAACAATCTTCCTATGAATCAAGTATGATGTACAAGAACAATCTTACTAAGCATGGTCTACAAGAAATGTATTAGTTCAAAAGTTTTAGTAAACATGACATCTAAAGAGGGAATTATGACCAGCATATTGATTCTATTAATCTGAATATTATCTGATAAAGTATGTTATATTAATCTGATTAATATCTGATAATGTATGTTATATTAATATGAAGAATATCTGATAAAGCATGTTATATTAATCTGATTAATATCTGATAATGTATGTTATATTAATCTGATTAATATCTGATAAAGCATGTTATATTAATCTGATTAATATCTGATAAAGCATGTTATATTAATCTGAAGAATATCTGATAATATATGTTATATTAATCTGAAGAATATCTGATAAAGCATGTTATATTAATCTGATTAATATCTGATAATGTATGTTATATTAATATGAAGAATATCTGATAAAGCATGTTATATTAATCTGAAGAATATCTGATAATGTATGTTATATTAATCTGATTAATATCTCATAGCGTATGCTATATTAATCCAATTAATATCTGATAAAGCATGTTATATTAATCTGAAGTATATTTGATAATGTATGTTATATTAATCTGAATATAATCTGATAATTTATGTTATATTAATCTGAATATAATCTGATAATTTATGTTATATTAATCTGATTAATATATGGGAATGTATATTATATTAATCTGAAGAATATCTGATAATGTATGTTATATTAATCTGAATATAATCTGATAATTTATGTTATATTAATCTGAATATAATCTGATAATTTATGTTATATTAATCTGATTAATATCTGATAATGTATATTATATTAATCTGAAGAATATCTGATAATGTATGTTATATTAATCTGAAGAATATCTGATAAAGCATGTTATATTAATCTGAAGAATATCTGATAATGTATGTTATATTAATATGATGAATATCTGATAATGTATGTTATATTAATCTGATTAATATCTGATAATGTATGTTATATTAATCTTATTAATATCTGATAAAGCATGTTATATTAATCTGATTAATATCTGATAATGTATGTTATATTAATCTGATTAATATCTGATAATGTATGTTATATTAATCTGAAAAATATCTGATAATGCATGTTATATATATATGAATATTAATCTGATTAATATCTGATAATGTATGTTATATTAATCTGAAAAATATCTGATAATGCATGTTATATATATATGAATATTAATCTGATTAATATCTGATAATGTATGTTATATTAATCTGAATAATATCTGATAATGTATGTTATATTAATCTGATTAATATCTCATAGCGTATGCTATATTAATCCAATTAATATCTGATAAAGCATGTTATATTAATCTGAAGTATATTTGATAATGTATGTTATATTAATCTGAATATAATCTGATAATTTATGTTATATTAATCTGAATATAATCTGATAATTTATGTTATATTAATCTGATTAATATATGGGAATGTATGTTATATTAATCTGAAGAATATCTGATAATGTATGTTATATTAATCTGAAGAATATCTGATAAAGCATGTTATATTAATCTGAAGAATATCTGATAATGTATGTTATATTAATATGATGAATATCTGATAATGTATGTTATATTAATCTGATTAATATCTGATAATGTATGTTATATTAATCTTATTAATATCTGATAAAGCATGTTATATTAATCTGATTAATATCTGATAATGTATGTTATATTAATCTGATTAATATCTGATAATGTATGTTATATTAATCTGAAAAATATCTGATAATGCATGTTATATATATATGAATATTAATCTGATTAATATCTGATAATGTATGTTATATTAATCTGAAGAATATCTGATAATGTATGTTATATTAATCTGATTAATATCTGATAATGTATGTTATATTATTCTGAATTATATCTGATAATGTATGTTATATTAATCTGAATATAATCTGATAATTTATGTTATATTAATCTGATTAATATCTGATAAAGCATGTTATATTAATCTAATTAATATCTAATAATGTATGTTATATTAATCTGAAGAATATCTGATAATGTATGTTATATTAATCTGAAAAATATGATAATATATATTATATTAATCTGAATAATATCTGATAATCTATGTTATATTAATATGATGAATATCTGATAATGTATGTTATATTAATCTGATTAATATCTGATAATGTATGTTATATTAATCTTATTAATATCTGATAAAGCATGTTATATTAATCTGATTAATATCTGATAATGTATGTTATATTAATCTTATTAATATCTGATAATGTATGTTATATTAATCTGAAAAATATCTGATAATGCATGTTATATAAATCTGAAGAATATTAATCTGATTAATATCTGATAATGTATGTTATATTAATCTGAAGAATATCTGATAATGTATGTTATATTAATCTGATTAATATCTGATAATGTATGTTATATTAATCTGATTAATATCTGATAATGTATGTTATATTAATCTGAATATTATCTGACAATGTATGTTATATTAATCTGAAGAATATCTGATAATGTATGTTATATTAGTCTGAAGAATATTGGATAATGTATGTGATATTAATCTGAAGAATATCTGATAATGTATGTTATATTAGTCTGAAGAATATTGGATAATGTATGTGATATTAATCTGAAGAATATCTGATAATGTATGTTATATTAATCTGAATAATATATTCATAATGTATGTTATATTAATCTGAATAATATCTGATAATTGATAATGTATGTCATATTAATCTGAAGAATATCTGATAATGTATGTTATATTAATCTGAATATTATCTGACAATGTATGTTATATTAATCTGAAGAATATCTGATAATGTATGTTATATTAGTCTGAAGAATATTGGATAATGTATGTGATATTAATCTGAAGAATATCTGATAATGTAATTTATATTAATCTGAAGAATATCTGATAATATATGTTATATTAATCTGAAGAATATCTGATAATGTATGTTATATTAATATGAAGAATATCTGATAATGTATGTTATATTAATATGAAGAATATCTGATAATGTATTATGTATAATTAGTGACTGATAGATCTTGCAACATAACTTGTTAATTTTAACATTCAATTTGATAGGCCTTGCAACATAACTTAGTGACTGATAGGCCTTGCAACACAACTTAGTGACTGATAGGTCTTGCAACATTACTTAGTCACTGATAGGCCTTGCAACATAACTTAGTGACTATTGTATTGGTCACTCTGATCATATCGAATACTAGCCCTATTTTATTGGTCACTTGGATCATACTGAATACTAGCCCTATAATACTAGCCCTATTGTATTGGTCACTTGGAGAATACCGAATACTAGCCCTATTGTATTGGTCACTTGGAACATACCGAATACTAGACCTATTTTATTGCTCACTCAGATCATACCGAAAACTGGCCCTATTTTATTGGTCATTCAGATCATACTTAACACTAGTCACAGTCTGTTGGTCATTTAGATCATACTTAAATCTATTCACCATTGGTCAATCAGATCATACTTACCACTAGTCATAGTCCATTGGTCATTCAGATCATGGTATTACCACTAGTCATAGTCCATTGGTCATTCAGATCATACTTACCACTAGTCATAGTCCATTGGTCATTCAGATCATACTTAACTCTAGTCATAGTCTGTTGGTCATTCAGATCATACGTAACACTAGTCATAGTCCATTGGTCATTCAGGCTATACTGACTACTTATTTTATTGTTCTTTCCCATTCTGTTATGCACAAATCTGCATCATAATCATGTATTTGCATGTATCATACAGACATCATAATCATGTATTTGCATGTATCATACAGACATCATAATCATGTATTTGCATGTATCATACAGACATCATAATCATGTATTTGCATGTATCATACAGACATCATAATCATGTATTTGCATGAATCATACAGACATCATAATCATGTATTTGCATGTATCATACAGACATCATAATCATGTATTTGCATGTATCATACAGACATCATAATCATGTATTTGCATGTATCATACAGACATCATAATCATGTATTTGCATGTATCATACAGACATCATAATCATGTATTTGCATGTATCATACAGACATCATAATCATGTATTTGCATGTATCATACAGACATCATAATCATGTATTTGCATGAATCATACAGACATCATAATCATGTATTTGCATGTATCATACAGACATCATAATCATGTATTTGCATGTATCATACAGACATCATAATCATGTATTTGCATGTATCATACAGACATCATAATCATGTATTTGCATGTATCATACAGACATCATAATCATGTATTTGCATGAATCATACAGACATCATAATCATGTATTTGCATGTATCATACAGACATCATAATCATGTATTTGCATGTATCATACAGACATCATAATCATGTATTTGCATGTATCATACAGACATCATAATCATGTATTTGCATGTATCATACAGACATCATAATCATGTATTTGCATGTATCATACAGACATCATAATCATGTATTTGCATGTATCATACAGACATCATAATCATGTATTTGCATGTATCATACAGACATCATAATCATGTATTTGCATGTATCATACAGACATCATTCATGTATTTGCATGTATCATACAGATATCATAATCATGTATTTGCATGCCTTTTGGCAACCAAACAAACCAGTATAAAAACATCATAATCATGTATAAAGACATCATAAACATGTAAGAAATATATATATATATATATATATATATATATATATATATATATATATATATATATATATATATATATATATATAATAGTAGAATAAGCATTGTTATTATATTGTCATAATGAGTCACATAAAGGATCTTACATTCACTGCATCGAGTTCTGCCTTTTGTGCTTCCAGTAACTTGGATTTCTCTCCAGCTTGACGAATTGTTTCCAGAAGTTTCTTGGAGGACTCAACCTGCTTCTGAAGGCTGGTAGTCTGAAAACCAGAATGTACAGTCATATAGCCAACTTGTATGAAATGACACTGCCCTGAATCGAATGTTATTACAACATAGCCTACTTGCATGAAATGACACTGCCCTGATTATAATGTCATTACAATAAAGCCAACTTGTATGAAATGACACCGTCCTAATTTCAATGTCATTACAACATAGCCTACTTGTATGAAATGACACCGTCCTAATTTCAATGTCATTACAACATAGCCTACTTGCATGAAATGACACTGCCCTGATTATAATGTCATTACAATAAAGCTAACTTGTATGAAATGACACCGTCCTAATTTCAATGTCATTACAACATAGCCTACTTGTATGAAATGACACTGTCCTGATTTCAACATTATTACAACATAGCCAACTTGCATGACATGACACTGTCCTGATTCAAATGTCATTACAATCTAGCCTGCTTGTATGAAATGACACTATCCTGGTTTCAACATCATTGCAACACAGACTACTTGCATGACATGACACTGTCCTGATTCTAATGTCATTGCAATATACTCTACCTGTATGAAATGACACTGTCATAATTCCAATGTCATTACAACATGGCCTACTTGTATAAAATGACACTGTCCTGATTCCAATGTCATTACAATATAGACTACTTGTATGACATGACACTGCCGTGATTCCAATGCTATTACAATAAAGACCACTTGTATGACATGACACTGCCGTGATTCTAATGCCATTGTAATATAGCCTAGTTGTATGAAATGACACTGTCCTGATTTCAACGTCATTACAACATAGACTACTTGTATGAAATGACACTGTCCTGATTCCAATGGCATTACAACATAGACTACTTGTATGAAATGACACTGTCATGATTTCAATGGCATTACAACATAGATTACTTGTATGAAATGACACTGTCCTGATTTCAATGTCATTACAACATAGACTACTTGTATGAAATAACACTGTCCTGATTCAATTGGGATTACAACATAGACTACTTGTATGAAATGATACTGTCCTGATTTCAACGTCATTACAATACAGACTACTTGTATGACATGACACTGTCCTGATTTCAATGTCATTACAACATAGCCTACTTATATGAAATGACACTGTCCTGATTTCAATGTCATTACAATATAGACTACTTGTATGAAATGACACTGTCCTGATTCCAATGTCATTATAATAAAGCCAACTTGTATGAAATGACACTGTCCTGATTCCAATGTCATTACAACATAGCCAATTTGCATGACATGACACTGTCCTAATTATAATGTCATTACAACACAAACTACTTGTATGAAATGACACTGTCCTGATTTCAACGTCATTACAACATAGACTACTTGTATGAAATGATGCTGTCCTGATTTCAATGTCATTACAATATATATACTTGTATGAAATGACACTGTCCTGATTTCAACGTCATTACAACATAGCCTACTTGCATGAAATGACACTGCCCTGATTATAATGTCATTACAATAAAGCCAACTTGTATGAAATGACACTGTCCTGATTCCAATGTCATTACAATAAAGCCAACTTGTATGACATGACCCTTTCCTGATTTCAATATCATTACACTATAGCCTACTTGCATGAAATGACACTGTCCTGATTCCAATGTCATTACAATAAAGCCAACCTGTATGACATGACACTGTCCTGATTATAATGTCATTACAACACAGACTACTTGTATGAAATGACACTGTCCTGATTTCAACGTTATTACAACATAGCCTTCTTGTATGAAATGATACTGTCCTGATTTCAATGTCTTTACAATAAAACCAACTTATATGAAATGACACTTTCCTGATTTCAATATCATTACACTATAGCCTACTTGCATGAAATTACACTTCCCTGATTATAATGTCATTACAATAAAGCCAACTTGTATGAAATGATGCTGTCCTGATTTCAATGTCATTACAATATATATACTTGTATGAAATGACACTGTCCTGATTTCAATGTTATTACAACATAGCCTACTTATATGAAATGATACTGTCCTGATTTCAATGTCATTACAATAAAGCCAACTTGTATGACATGACCCTTTCCTGATTTCAATATCATTACACTATAGCCTACTTGCATGAAATGACACTGCCCTGATTATAATGTCATTACAATAAAGCCAACTTGTATGAAATGACACTGTCCTGATTTCAATGGCATTAAAACATAGTGTAATTGCATGACATGACACTGTCCTGATTTCAATGTCATTACAACATAGACTACTTGTATGAAATGACACTGTCCTTCATGTTCATTATTAGCAGCATCCGCTCCTTACACGTCATACAGCCATGAACCTTATAAAAACAGCTTATGTTGGATAAAACAGTGCAGTCAAACTTGCGGCCCTTAGGCTGATTTTAAATGGCAAACCAGAGTTCTAACAGCTGTATAGTCCTTGCTTTTCAGTTTGCTGCTGTAGCCATCGGCTTCAAAAAATAAAAAATCCAGTACCCAATGGAGTTAAAAAAAGGTTGAACAGCACTGCGATTGAGTTTGCATGGAAGGAAACTTGGCATAATATTTTTTCATAGTTTTTATCATGGTGTGGTTGCTTAAGAGTGTAATAAATTATCTCAAACTTCGTCCTTAGTTGAGGATCATCAAGTGTTGATTTGAGGAAGCATAGTGAAACGGTACCTGAGAGAAATCTCAGATCAGCCAAAAACTCACAGATCTGAGGTTGAGAATGTCCAAATACTTAAGATGTTTAGTGAAACTGGACCCTGATTTCAACGTCATTGCAATATAGCCTAGTTGTATGAAATGACTCTGTCCTGATTTCAATGCCATTACAACATACTAGTAGACTACTTGTATGAAATGACACTGTCCTGATTATGTCATTGCAATAAAGACTACTTGCATGACATGACACTGTCCTGATTTCAATGTCATTACAAGATAGACTACTTGTATGACATGACACTGTCCTGAATTCAATGTCATTTCAATATAGCCTACATGCATGAAATGACACTGCCTTGATTCTAATGTCAAATTTACATCATGAAAAAATGAGAGAACTGATCTGACTGACTTTATTCATAGATTGAGATAAAATGGCTAATAATGTAGATTGTTGTTTTTGTTGAAGGGTTTAATGCCCTTTTTAGGACTTTACATGACAGTGTAGAATGTAAATTAAACCATCAGCAAAACTGATGAAACTCAAGAAAAATGCAAAATACTTATGACTTATTTAACTGCTATAAATCATAGTGGTACAAAAGTGAAAGATTCCAAACTCTGTCAGAGTATTTAAAAGGACAAAAGTAGCAAATGATAAAAATTTCTTGGAAATATCTTACTAGCTTAGATGAAAATACATCTAAATGTTTAAAGTACATTGTACTGATAATTTCACAATTCTAAGAACTGTAATCTGGCATCACCTCTAACTTGAAAGACTCATTTTCTTTGGCAAGCACCAAAATCTTGTTTTCAAACTGTTCCTTGTCTTTCTTGCTGGCTAATCGGCTGCTGTTGGTCAACTCAGTGATTTCTTGGTTTGATGTTTCAAGTAATTTATCTAACTCTGACTGAGTTACTTGCATGTCATTTTCAATTTCTGCAATTCTGGCTGTCAAAAAAGCAGAAGAAATACAAGATGAATGTTTCTTAAAGAAATGCTGCTACTATATCATCCAAAAGATGATGCATGTGTGAGAACAAACTATACCATTATGTTTCTTCCACTTGCAAATTTTCCGTTTCTCTCCATTTTGTTTTGACTGAATAACTACACCTCTATCTTCACCTTGAAGCTAATAAAACACAACACTTGATTTCTGCTAAAACACTGCATTTTTGATTTCCACAGTAACACAGCACTTGATTTCTATTATAACACAGAACTTTATTTCAACTATAACACGGCATTTTATTTCTACTATAACACAGCACTTGATTGCTACTTTAACATGGCACTTGATTTCTACTATAACACAGCACTTGATTTCTATTATAACACAGCACTTTATTTCTACTATAGCATGGCACTTGATTTCTACTATAACACGGCACTTGATTTCTACTAAAACACAACACTTGATTTCAACTAAAACACAGCACTTGATTTTTATTATAACGCAGCACCTGATTTCTACTATAACACTGCACTTGATTTCTACTATAACACTATAACACAGCACCTGGTTTCCACTATAACAATGCACTTGATTTACGCTATAACCAGCAAAAATGTGTCTAAATACCAAATTCATTAGCACCATGTGCCATGTTTATGCATCATGAGGTTGTGCCCTATCTCTGTAACATGAATATTAGCACCATGTGCCATGCTTATGCATCATGAGGTTGTGCCCTATCTCTGTAACATGAATATTAGCACCATGTGCCATGTTTATGCATCATGAGGTTGTGCCCTATCTCTGTAACATGAATATTAGCACCATGTGCCATGCTTATGCATAATTATGTTATCTCTGGGCTCTGTAACATGAATATTGTTTATGATGCACCAAAGAAGGTGTTGTTGCAAAAAAAGTAGATACACTTCTACTATGATACCAAATAATGAAGACATTCTACTCATACTCAAGCAAATATAGCAGAGGAAACAAAATTGTTGAGACTTATTGGTATATCTTGAAATCTGACTATTTCTGAATCAGAGTTTATAAAATATTTTTAGAAAAAGTGAGAGAAGTTCAATTTTCACCCTTTTGCACACATGCTGGGGAAATAGCCAATCAAAGTCATCATGTTTTATACACCTAAGCATTCCACTAATTTAAGATCATACTAAGAAAGAGACATACTTGGGTGCCTTCAGAAGTAATGCCCAAAATGCATTTCTAACCCTGTTTCAGGCAAAAATGAGAAGAATCTCCAGGGATCAATTATTTAAAGAAAATTAAAAGCAAAATGTAATTGTGTATCCTCTGTGCAAAGTTATCACATTTTCACCAATTACTAGTTAATGATTTCTAAATATATCAAATATCTGAAACTTGATAGAAATATAAAGGTTTTAATTTTCTGATGTTCAGACACAAATTGATATTCACTGCTAGAAATTACCCTCACAGAGTAAGTCTTTGAGGTAAAAATACCCACAAACACACACATTAATATCCACTGCCAGAGATTACCCTTACAGAGTAAGTCTTTTAGGTAAAAATACGTACAAACACACACACACATTAATATCCACTGCCAGAGATTACCCTTACAGAGTAAGTCTTTTAGGTAAAAATACACACAAACACACACACACATTAATATCCACTGCCAGAGATTACCCTTACAGAGTAAGTCTTTGAGGTAAATACCACAAACACACATACACACACACACTGATATCCATTGCCAGAGATTACCCTTACAGAGTAAGTCTTTGAGGTAAACACGCATACATGCATGCGTGCACACACACACACACACACATACACACACAGATGTCCACTACCAGAAATTACCCTCAGATAGTGTCTTTGTGGTAAAATAAAGATTTACCCAACAGACCAAAATCAATTGGTAATTCAAGAGAATCCATCATGTAAAAAAATCTTTACCCCGAATTCTGTTATACTTTTCCTTCAGCAGCGTGTTTTCTGTTTGTAGTGTATTTATCTCTCCTTGTAACTTCCTGTTCTGACTTGATAATAATTCCTGTATGAATAAAATTATTGTACAAATTTTAAGTGACTATCCTCAATTAAATAATAATAATAAAATCTATTTAAAAATCTAATTTTCCAGCAATAAATTTAAGGTGCTAAACATTTTATTTAATTTCATTACACTTTGCTAACTTTATGAAGTTTCATATTTAATGTAACTTATTTAATAAATTTATACTATATTCTTTTATGGATATACCGATTTCTTAACCAAGTTTAATCCCTATGAGGTAACATTTTTTCATGTATCAGCACAAGTGTTATCTCACACTTCATAATTCATAATTTCTGAGAAAACTTGAAAATCTCAAATTCAAAAAGTCCAATCAAAGGAAACATACCTTCTCCATCATAAAGCTGCGAGCATCTGGACTGGTTCCTGGTCTTCCTCCTATTTTCCCTTTTTTTCCATCTGACTGCTAGATGATAATGATATTATGTCAATCACACATATAAAACTTCTTCACAGTGGCTAATCATTAGAATCTGTTACTTACTGTCATATTACACATATAAAACTTCTTCACAGTGGCTAATCATTAGAATATGTTACTTACTCTCATATTACACCATACTCAGTGAAACTTTGGCATATTTTCATATTTTGGCAGTACATGTACTAGGGTTCTTTTGATGGATTCATTTGATAATTACTTACATGCAAAAAGTATACAAATAATATATATATATATATATATATATATATATATATATATATATATATATATATATATACATACATATATATATATATATATATATATATATATATATATATATATATATATATATATATATATATATATATATATATATATATATATATATATATATATATATAAAGAATACAAATCATATGGCATATAACAGTCCTTTCAAATGCACTGGATCCAGCAAGGGATCACGTGTGTCAGGGATTGAATAAAATAAATGCAATAAACTGACAAGCAACAGTGCAAAAACTAGTATCACTCTAGCCTGAGCGCTTTCGACTCTCAATGAGTCTTTATCAAAGGCAAATACAGAACATAGACAAGACAGACAATTAAAATACAAAAACCGTGTTTACAGAACTTTACATGCCCGTTTCTACAGGAATTAAGCCTTGAAATTTATTATGTTACAACTAGTCACGGATGCTGTGAAATGTGAAATCGATGAGCAAAAGCGACACATATGTTTTTGTATGTAAATTTATGTACGCGCAAATTATATCCCAGATATTTTATATTAGTAGTTAGAGGCTTAAAGCAAATTTAGGGAATTATTTAAAAGAAAATGTGTCAGCTGGAAAAGATAATTAAATTTGTGCATGGCTGTCTTTTTCTAATCTTCTTGGTTTAAACCGCTTGGTTTTAATGTTCGAAGGCGTCGTATCCAGTAAGATTCCTTTTCTTTCCTGGTTTCGGAACTCCAGTTGTGGTTGTGAGCAATTGCAATAAGTGTTATATCACTGAAGGTGTGGCCAGGAAAAGAGAAGTGTTCTGCGACCGGACTTCTGTAAAGCTTCTTTGTTATCCAATCAGATCTATGAAGGTTGATCCTTTTGTGTAGCCTCTCAGTTTCTCCGACATACTGCAGGCTACAGATCTTACATGTGATGAGATAAATTACATTCTCTGTTTTGCACGTTTTGTTTGGACCATGTATGTTTAGTTTTTCTCTCGTCACTGTGCTAGAAAAAGTCCTGGTTTCTATCATGTGTTGACAAGTTTTGCACCTTTTATCACGACAGGGGCCAGATTGACTAAAGTGGTCTTGATTAGTGATTGGCGCTAGCTTCGCCCTGACTAGGATGTCCTTGAGGTTTTTTGATCTCCGGTAGGCTACTACAGGTTTGTTCGGGAGGATTAACTTTAGTGCATCTGATGATTCTATGATGTGCCAGTGTTTCCCGATGATTTTACCTATTTTGGGGTTGTCTGGATGGTAGGTCAGGATAAATGGTATCCTATCAGCCTTTTCCTTCTTTCCATATTTTAGTAGGTCATTGCGGTTTGTTTGCTTAGCCCTTTGGGTTGCCTCAGTAATCAGGTCCTTGTCGTAGCCTCGGCAAATTAAATGTTTAGATAGCTCTTCAGACCTTTTTAGGAATGTGTCATCGTCGGAGCAAATTCTGCGTATCCTCAGTGCCTGGCTATATGGGATGTTCCTAATGCAGTGTTTTGGGTGACAGCTGGTAGGGAGGAGATATTGGTGTTTGTCAGTTGGTTTCGAGTAGATGTCTGTATGGAGTTTGTTTTCTACCAGTCTGGTTGTTGTGTCTAGGAAAACGTGGTTTAAGTTGGAGACTTCAGCCGTGAATTTTATTGAAGGATGGAAATTGTTTGCTTTTGATATGAAATCATCCAGATTTTCTCTTCCATGTTGCCACTTCAGTTCTATATCATCTACTAAAATATGGAAAGAAGGAAAAGGCTGATAGGATACCATTTATCCTGACCTACCATCCAGACAACCCCAAAATAGGTAAAATCATCGGGAAACACTGGCCCATCGTAGAATCATCGGATGCACTAAAGTTAATCCTCCCGAACAAACCTGTAGTAGCCTACCGGAGACCAAAAAACCTCAAGGACATCCTAGTCAGGGCGAAGCTAGCGCCAATCACTAATCAAGACCACCTTAGTCAATCTGGCCCCTGTCGCGATAAAAGGTGCAAAACTTGTCAACACATGATAGAAACCAGGACTTTTTCTAGCACAGTGACGAGAGAAAAACTAAACATACATGGTCCAAACTAAACGTGCAAAACAGAGAATGTAATTTATCTCATCACATGTAAGATCTGTAGCCTGCAGTATGTCGGAGAAACTGAGAGGCTACACAAAAGGATCAACCTTCATAGATCTGATTGGATAACAAAGAAGCTTTACAGAAGTCCGGTCGCAGAACACTTCTCTTCCCCTGGCCACACCTTCAGTGATATAACACTTATTGCAATTGCTCAAAACCACAACTGGAGTTCCAAAACCAGGAAAGAAAAGGAATCTTACTGGATACGATGCCTTCGAACATTAAAACCAAGCGGTTTAAACCAAGAAGATTAGAAAAAGACAGCCATGCACAAATTTAATTATCTTTTCCAGCTGACACATTTTCTTTTAAATAATTCTCTAAATTTGCTTTAAGCCTCTAACTACTAA
The DNA here is from genome assembly GCA_030141615.1 of Unio pictorum. Classification (NCBI taxonomy): domain Eukaryota; kingdom Metazoa; phylum Mollusca; class Bivalvia; order Unionida; family Unionidae; genus Unio; species Unio pictorum. The sequence continues at coordinate 5,810,587 of JARLTB010000283.1, forward strand.
TATAAAATATCCAGGATATAATTTGCGCGTACATAAATTTACATACAAAAACATATGTGTCGCTTTTGCTCATCGATTTCACATTTCACAGCATCCGTGACTAGTTGTAACATAATAAATTTCAAGGCTTAATTCCTGTAGAAACAGGCATGTAAAGTTCTGTAAACACGGTTTTTGTATTTTAATTGTCTGTCTTGTCTATGTTCTGTATTTGCCTTTGATAAAGACTCATTGAGAGTTGAAAGCGCTCAGGCTAGAGTGATACTAGTTTTTGCACTGTTGCTTGTCAGTTTATTGCATTTATATATATATATATATATATATATATATATATATATATATATATATATATATATAATGTATTCAAGGTGTTGTGTGTACAAGATTATGATTCAGTGTTTTAAGGGTACTGCTTGTGTAATAATAATTGTGTATTAATGTAGAACTGAATTTAACTTTGCAAAATAATTATATTTTTTCTAAGGATCCAAGTATATGTCCAATATTTCCAAGATGGGGTAACTACATTAAAAAGTAAAGGAAAAGTCTTTGCACATAAAATCAATACTGAAACATTCATATGTCAAAGACTACTACTCTTATCAACACACAAAGAAAACTGTCTGTTAGTGAAAGAATAACTTTACAGTATAATGCAATTACCAATATCACATATGGTGTCCACTACGGAAATCATGTGTGGATGATTCATGTCAGGTTGTTAGCCACAAAAGATTTTAAATCTGGAATATTTCAAATCGTATACATATGCTTATAAGTTGCATCCAACTACCAATAACATAAACCTGGACAAACTTCACTGACCCAACTCTGTCAGTAAGTTATGGGTCTGTGCTTGTAGTTTGTAGTTCGACTAGACTTATTGGCAAGCATATACAACACTACAATACTTTTAGACAGCAGTAATATTTTCTCTCACATGACTGTTTCTGCAATTATTAAAGCAGTATAAACTATGGCATAAATCAAAAGTAATTTTGTCATATGGTATACTTGTAAATTAAGGAAGTTTTTTTGGCAAATAATATCTCTTAATTTTCAATGAAAAATGTCCAAGCAAATTAATACATAGAATAAGTATTTGAGCTGCATGGAAGTCACATCACATGGCATAAAAATGAAAGTGCATAAATTGAATTGTCACCTGTAAGTCAATTTAATATTATATTGTTTATTAAATCTGGTAAAGATTAGGTTAGAACCAGATCCTTTTACTGATTCCTCAAAAGTGTGTGAGCAATAATTAAACTAAGCTATAATTACCCCAAATTGTATGGACTACATTCATATCAGAAAATATAATATACACATGACAATAAGTGAAACCAAAACTACACAGACCCTAATCTGTCATCATAGAATATGCCTCCAAATCAGGGTCTATGTTGTTTGTTCTACTGGTTTACAAACTGATGATAGATCAGGTTCTGTGTAGTTTACAGCTGGACTACTTATAAGCAAGTACATATGGCAGTATGTACTGCTGGACTACTTATAAGCAAGTACGTATGGCAGTATATACAGGACATAGTACAGATGAAGTCTAAATTCCTAATTCCTGGATGTTCATTTTGTTTGGGTTTAATACACTTATTCATAAAAGAAAGAGTGTTTATTTCCAAAGCAATTGTAATTTTTGTAGTGAATTCTAACAACGCTGATTTTGAAAAAGTCTTGAACTATAATTGTCCCAAGTTTTCTATATAAAAATATAATCTGTTTATAATAAGGGTACTTACCAAATATGGAAAATGACATTCAATTTTTTTCCCCATTTACTCTGAATCAACATTACTAATTCCAAGACAATAATACAGTTTAGTAGCAGTGGACTATGACATTCAAATAATTTCAATTTTTGATCATATTATGAACTATACTATTAGGATCTCTCTCTCTCTCTCTCTCTCTCTCTCTCTCTCTCTCTCTCTCTCTCTCTCTCTCTCTTGAATATATATATATATATATATATATATATATATATATATATATATATTTGTGTTGGCTTCTCTCCATCATAATATGTTATGTATATCTGTATTATGTAATTGACCTTTGATCAGTTAACTGACTACCTGACTAGTGACTTTTAACAATGTCATATTCCTGGTGTCATTGTTGTTCTTGTAGGGTTTAACACCATTTATAAGCACAAGATAGACTATACATCGCGGCCAGTATAAATGGTGGAGGAAGAACCGGGAAAACCCAGAAAGAACAAATGACCCATTGGAAGCTACTGACAGGCTTTCTCACATACTCACATTGGCCAGACCCGAGACTTGAAGACAGAGGTGAGATGGCAATGATCCATAATGGTGAGTGCTTTAGACCACTTGGCCACTCATATTCCAGGTGACTGGCACATTAGCAAACTCGAGATTATACAGCATGTTTAACATTGGAATTTATTGTGAACACCTATGGAATTCATTTGAAACTATTTACTTTTGGATTTGTGATAAATGCTTAGCACTATTTGGGATTTAATTCGCAATATTTATATGGTAAGTTCCTTTCATAGTTTCACGTATTCCAGGGAAATAAATTATTTGTTGAATTTGACAAAATTTGATGCTTTTTGCTCATTTCTGTTATTTAGCTTAAGACCTGAGAGTTGTACTAATGCAAGATGGAAAATAAGTAGCATGAACAAGCGAAAAAAAACAAGAAGGAAGGTGAAAAATTGTTTTGCATTACATGATAAGGTAATTATGAATTTTTAATTAAAAAAATATGAAATATAATAAGTATACATAAGTCACAATCTTTTAGCCCAAAAATTGAAACAATGCCATTTAGAAAAGCAATGATTTTATGCTGTAAAAGCACATAATTACCTACATAATCAGTAAAAGCATAAAATTATCTTCATTCTGATTAATAATATGGCATAGCTAGGTGTGGGCAAAGGTTAATATTTACATAATTTGTCTATTTCTAAAGTCTAATTTGTTGTTAATAGGATTTTCTATACCCTCCACCACTACAACACCAAATTCTTACCCAATTTAGATCTAGTGATGATCCATACAACCTCTGACCTCGATCAGGTGACTTATCCTGAAACCAACAAATCAGTAAACCAGACTCAAGTTTTGTGCACAAGAGGCATCCAAGAAATCAGTAAACCAGACTGAAATTTTGTGCACATCAAAATATACACATACTGTTTGGCAGAAAGGGTGCTTCAGAGCTACTTGGGATTATTTTAAGTGATTTTCTTTCTTCATAACTTTTGGTAGCTGAAACATTATCGTAAAAATATCATTGAAAAATAAATTTTAATATCTTTTTTCCATGAAATGAAAATCTCTCATGGTAAAATTTAAAGAATAATTACAGCATGCATGTTCTCCAAAATTAACATGCCTAAATCTAAGAGTATTAATAAAAAAAATTGTATCAGTAAACTTCTTTAGATTTCTGAATGTTAAGTTATGTAGGCTCGATAGCAATGAAACAGCCTATACAATTAGAAAATTATGCAAATATAAGTGCATAAAATGTATATAAACCTGTAAATGAAAATTTTCCCGCATGATTTAAAGGCATACAACCTAAGTAAAAACGAATGAAATTATATTTCTCTTTCTAGCTCATGATTACTTATTTATTTGAAAAATTACGATTCAGGCTGTTACTGAGGCCAAAATCAGGCTAGTATTGGAAATTTTGTGATAAAATATGCGATTTTTCATTATTGTCTGGCAGACAAAAATTCGCTATTTGCCACGCCTATATTCATGTAACTTCTAAGTTGACCTCTCCCGAAGATTAAGAATTTTAGCCATGCGCAAACACGCGTTTACAAAAATAATGGCATGTCCGCAACTAGATCAAGAATGAAAACTTAGATTCTGAAAGAAGGGGGAAAAAAGCTCACTGGGCAAATTATGGCAGCACACGCATATGTATTGGTGGTACGTGGGGGTTTGACCACAGATGGTTTGACCACAGGTTGTTTGTCTACAGGGGGTTTGACCATAAAGTTGCGTAAAACATATCTTCAGGGATTATAAGTTGCAGCATTTTATTGACTAAAATTTGTATTGTTGAAGGATTATAAGTTGCATAATTATATCTTAAGTTGCGGCACTTAATCCATACATTATCTATTTAATTAAATGACAGATGTGCAATAGCATGTAAATATGTCAGTACATCTGTTTGACCATATGTCTGAACATAAGGTAATAGAGGTAGCAACAATCTCTGTTTACGTTGGTACTTTACATGTATTTATGTATAAATACAAGTCATCTAGCCCACCCAAGTCAAAATCATGGAGAATCTTGGAGAGTATAGTACGTCAAAAAGAGGTAATAGAACTTTATTGTATCACGGACATGAATTTTGGATTCATAGAGAACAAAGAATGGGTCACGCGTTTGGCGCTGTACGAAGAATCGCACTTGGAAGTGCAAAGCTACAATTGTGGCACGTGATCTTGTAATTGTTGGAAACAAAGATTCCTCAACACTCACATGAAGCAAACATCAGCTACGGTTTGGCAAGACGAGCTGTCGGAGAAATGAAATGAAGACTCGAGGATACTCTTGCTATGCCAGCTGCAACACAAACTTCAGTCACTTAAACTCTCGCCGATCATGTTTTGCACACATTACCAAAGAAAAATACTTTATCAAGAGCATTGAGGAAACACAGACAGAAAACGAACACCCACAGAGACAGAGCAATGCCTCCGATTCCACATGATCTCGATTTTGAGATGCCGGAATGTTTTAGTCACTTTGTACAGTTTGATTCGGGTCCTGGTGATGATCGTATTATCATACTTGGATGTCACGAGGTGATCGATGGCTTGGCACATGCGTCCATGTGGCTAGCAGATGGTACATTCAAGACAGTGCCAGACTTATTTTTCCAGCTTTACACTATTCATTTTCAATTTGTCAATGGCATCAACCCAGCTGCGTTATACTGTCTTTTACCAAATAAAACACGTGCGACGTACGATCGATTACTCCAGGAAGTAGTGCGTCTCATTCCGTTGGCAGCACCAAGATTTATTCTCACCGATTTTGAAATGGCAGCAATGGGGGCATTTCAAGAAAAATTTCCTGATGCTCGTACTACAGGCTGCTACTTCCATCTTGCCCAAAACGTAATACGAAAGGTACATGAGGTTGGACTGAAAGTGGAATATGAAACTAGAAACAATGTACGTATCGCTGTTCGTTGTCTTGCCGCCCTATCTCATGTACCAGTCCAAGATGTTACAGAAGCGTTCGAACTGTTATCAGACTCTATGCCAGCAATGAACCACATCAACGAGGTGCTGACATACTTCGAGCACACTTACATCCGAGGACGTCACATCCGTGGTAGTGGAGAAAACTACAGACCTGCCTTATTTCCAATTGAAACTTGGAATCAAATGCAGACGATAGGCGATGGTGTAGCTCGAACGAACAACATTTGCGAAGGATGGCATCACAGTCTACAGTCTCTCCTACAATGTAGTAACCCAACAATGTGGCATTTCCTTGATGGTCTGCATATGGACTGCACGAAGCAGAAGACAACTTTCCTGCAAGGTGTCGCAGGAGCAAACCATCCAGCCGAGAAGCGATACAGGATCGTGCATGAAAAAGTACAACGTGCTGTTCAGACATATGGTCAAACAGATATACTGACATATTTGCGTGCTATTGCACATCTGTCATTTAGTTAACCATAAAACTGTTATTCCATTAACTATAATATTTGCATGACATTAATGTTTTGATTAGATTTTATCATTTATATGCGGTATGTATTTTGTAGGACTGAGTGTAATTTTCAAGTAGATCTACAGCCTTAATTTGTGAAACGTTGGACTTGTTGCCTAATTTGTGTTCATTTTCTGTTTAATAATAAGTCGAGTAGGCCTGGCACCAGCCTTTATGTGGACCGAAAACAAGCTGTTATTGACTTTTATTTATTACATGTTAATTACTAATTAACATTCACTTATTGGCAACTCAAATGAAACTTGTCACATAAAATTTCATTAATTGAACCATAATTTTAAACTCTAAATAACAGTTTATTATTATTATAAAACCACATGTGGACAAACCACCTATGGACAAACCACCTATGGTCAAAGCACCTGTGGTCAAAGCACCTAGAACCGTATTGGTGACCAGCATGAATGATGGAATAAAAAGAAGTCCACTTTGAGCCTGAAAACTAATCCAGAGGTCGCCAAATTCTTGCTGGACACTGGTGAAACCTCAATTTTGCAATGAACAGTCAAGATTTTATACTGTTATTTTATTTCTGTATTGTTAACTCTTTATCAAAATTCTTAAAATAACATGTTTTATATAAACTGGCATTATTCCATTTAGCTTGAAATAAAATGTCACAGCCCTGCAACAATATCGCTGAAACCCGCATGTACACGACTGCTGCTATTTTGGTGGCTACCTAAGGGGGATTAATGATCATCTTCATTTTCGCATGCAACGATAAGACTTTATTTAGAGGCAAGCAGTCACTACTATTTTTTTAATAAAAATTATATATAATGTAAATGGTGATGGCTGTAAATGAAAGTAATGCAATACAGTTAAGTATATTTTATGCATACTATTATTTGCAAAGTATATATAATTATTGTGTCTAATGAAACATTTATTTTCCCTTGCTATATTAGTTATCAATTGAAAGGCAGGTGAACATTTGCAAAAGTAGGATAAATTGGGGATTGGAAGTAAAAAGTGACCAGGAGGAAAATGATGGGTCAGAAAAAGAAAAAACTCCAACTTTTACCCTTATGCAGATGCCAAATGATGTTTCTAGCACACCTAGGCATATATCTAAGCAAAAAATTCTTGGAAGCAGATGTATTTCGATGTATTCAAAATTAGCCCACAAATGCGCTCCCTACCCCCATTTCAGGTGACAAGGAAAAAAAATTGTAGGGGTGGAATGAGTTGATTATTCTCTGCCTGTATAATGCTGCTGTACATTGGCATTTTCATCAAAACAGATTTATGGGGATTTATAAATTTTAAATAGTTCTCTGCATCTGAATCTATTTATTTATTTAGTCATTTTACTTTGTTTCAGAAGTACTGTATGCCTCCAAAAGACATTCATATAAGCCATCAGCTTTCAGAGCTAGGAATCTGTTGGCAGCTCTTGATCATAACAATGATATTGACAGAGGTGTGATTGTAAACACAGATGGAACAATAAGGTAATAAACTTTATTCTTGTTTGTTAACGTAAAAATTTATTTTTGTTAAAATATTAATGCTTTACCTGAAAGTTGATAAACCATCTGTTTGTGGTACAATTCAATCTTTTAAAGAAGAAATTTTTTAAAATAAATTTCATAACCAATTTTGGTTAGAATTAGTCTAATGTAATTAGAAAATTCTGTAAAGAATCTAAACATTTTTATGATATATGGGTAAGATACAGATTTACTATTTTGACATTTGTAGCAAAATGATTTGTTACATGTAATTGTATGCAATTTTCATTTGGACTTTTGAGAAATAAAAAAATGACATTGTCAGTGAAATGTTCGCATTTTCTTGTCAGATACCAAAGGTCATTCAACAAAAAAGTGAGAGATGGTAACCCAAAGAAAGCTGATCAACAGTACCTGTATATTCCGGAAATAATTATGAAAATATTGAAAATGAGGTCAGATGATAGAGTTGGCATGAACCAGCCAGTTGTTTTGGACATAAATGATCCTAGGTGAATATCTGATGTATTTTATTTTCTAAATGTTTTGTGTAAAATTGCAGTCAGAAAGATTTCTAGCATACTCTGAAGAAGAAAAAATGTACATTGGAGCAAATGACTTCAATCCATACTCTTCATCTTGATTTCATTGCTCCAGCTAAACATTACTGTACCTATCAATAGACAGCACGCTTAAGCATTACAATTGATATGAAACTGAACTGGACCCTTTTTTCCAACAAAACCCATCAAAGAACATGTGTTGTGCCATGTGAGTGCATCTTAATTTAGCTACACACTTTTTACAAACATAGGACAGGAGGAAAATCTATTACACTAATAAGATGATAAAATGGGCCATAACTTGGTCGATTTTTTAAAGACGAGTGATGTGGTTTTAATTTGAATTTCATTTGAGAGATAACTGTTATTTAATGATATTAAATTGTTGGGTTTTTTTTACTTTCACATTTGTGTATTCATTAATTTAACTGTCGGCACCACTGACTGGGGGCTCTGAGCATTGCATCTCTCTATCACTAATTCAATTCCTCACAAAAACAAGCCTGGGGTGGGGTGGTTTTTTTTTTTTTAATAATTTAAATAATATTTGGAGCACCCCACCCAACATAAATAACACGGAAAACCTCTATATATGCCATAATTATTCTTAGATGATATCCTTCAGTTTTTTATGCCTGACTGTACTCTTGAATTAAAGTTATGTCTGTACATGCACATTTGTACTGTATAAGTTTAATACATTTCATAATATATAACAGTTAGTTCTACAGTGTATGCAGCTGTGTACATTCATCTAGGTATTCATATCAAGGTTGTTTTTGATGAACTAGTATTTTAGTCTTAAAAACCTTATTCTGTTTCCAGAGCCATTTTGTTTTACATGTAATTGAAATTAATGAGCAGTGTCTGGATAGAATAGTATCCTTGTGTTTGTAGTTTTGTTGATATTTACGAGCCAATCTGTATTCATGAAACACTGCAACAAGTTTTGCTTTCTCAACTCAATATGAATATGCGTTATTTATCATTTAACTTAAAGTGTTACTGTATATGCACAATTAAAATCATGTTCACCAGTGTACTTTTGTTCTTTACATCCTTTGCATCCCAAGACAATGCTAGTCAACTTCAATTCATCCTATGTTTTTAATAGTCTCCTCACAGTTGCTTTCAAAACATAGCCATGCATATAATCCTTGTATAGTGGGTAGGTAGCTAAAACAATGTTTAACAAAACTTGTTCATGCAAAATAAAAATTGCATACTACAAAAGAAATGCTTTATACAACTTAAAATCAACCTAAGTTATCTTATTCACACATCATATCATTGGATAGATCACCCAAGTCTTCCTTGAGTAAAGCCATGGTACTGGCCAAAATTATTTATCCATTATACACCATACACAACAGCTTGGAATGACATGTCTGTTGCCAGTACTTAGGTATCCATTAGGTCCATAAAATAAACTTCCTATTAGCAGTATGCCTTTTCCCCCGGTTGTAATCATTATCTTCTTCTGCTGCTAGGACATCTTGCATATACCTCTGTGCAACAAGGAGCATGACTTCATCTAAAACAACCAGGTCGAAGTCCTGCAGAAATTTTTTCCAAATTGTCAGTAAAAAAAAATCCAAATAAAATAAATGCATTAAATGTTATGTGAGAAAATATTATTTTTTGTGTTATTCAATGAAGCAAACATGTAAATATACAAAAAAATGCGCAAATCACATTGACTATCAGATATGTGAGTGTGAGGTGGTAATGCAAATGCACAAGAAAGTCAACTTTATTATGAGCCTAAGAAGCGGCTTTAGCGAGACCTTTTAATGGCAGTTCTGATTACAATGATACAAATTATCATATTTTTAGTTGGTTTATCTTACACCATAACACATACACGTCAAGTAAACACTTTCAAGAATGGCCCCTTAAAGGAACCTCTTATTGTCAGGATTTTCCATCTTATTGACCTTTTTGCCTACAGTACTTCTTGTAATTTATCATATATAATGAGAAATATATAAGCATTACATATATTGTGGGTGACTATAAAGAACTAAGGAGAAGGACAGGCGAAGAAATACGAAGAATAAGGCAATAATTACATCAAAAGAGAAACATATGCTTACCTCGACTTCCATATTTGTTGACGCGCGTCACTGACACTGCAACTTCGGAGAATATCAGTAAATTCCGTTTCTGCATAATTAATTAGCAATCCATACAGAAAATCGTTATATTTTCATTGATTAAACTTACAGTTGTACATTTTTTGAAACTGAATGACCTGTAATTACTCCTTATTTCTACAATAATTTTCATAATATCATGCATTTGCAAGAACAAAAAAGTCAAAAAACTTAGGTTGTATGCCTTTAAGTAATACTTCTTAATGCTGACAGTCATGTGTATGTCCTTCCCACTCAATGGGACTTTCAACAAATACTTATTATTGTGCAGAAGTGCAACTTAAACACTAATAAATACATACTGATAGAACCACACAAAATCCTCCACTTGTACAATAAAACTTGAAATGAAGAAAATATAAAAATTCTGTCAGTAATAAAACTTTGTACCAAACATAATATTATTGGGAACAACCATTGCACTCTGCTCACAAAAAATGTGTTCTTTACCTACCTTTATTTTTAACTCCTTCACAAAATGTCTATGAAGACAGAAATTACAATTATTTTTAGATCATGAATAGAAGATATAAAGTACACACAGGATTTAGAATGAAATTACAAATCTTATCCAGTATGACAAAATGTCATTATGCACTCTCTGTACCACATTATTTATGTCTCTGTACCACATTATTCATGTTTCTGTACAACATTATTCATGTCTCTGTACCACATTATTTATGTCTCTGAACCACATTATTCATGTCTCTGTACGACATTATTCATGTCTCTGTACCACATTATTTATGTCTCTGAACCACATTATTCATGTCTCTGTACGACATTATTCATGTCTGTACGACATTATTTATGTCTCTGTACCACATTATTCATGTCTCTGAACCACATTATTCATCTCTCTGTACCACATTATCCATGTCTCTATTATTATTCACTCTGCACAACATTATCTATTCTCCATACAATTATCAACTCTCTATGCCACAGTATCCACTCTCTGTGCCATATTATCCACTCTCAATACCACATTATCCACTCTCATTACAACATTATCCACTTTCCAAACCATATGATCCACTCTCCTGAATACCACATGATCCACTCTGAACCATAATTTTTACTTTCTATACCACATGATACACTCTCTATGCCATTTTATCCACTCTCTATATTACATGATCCACTCTCCTTACCATATTATCCAACCACTCAGGCGGCCTAGTGTTTAGAGCATCCACCTCAGAAGCTGGAGGTCATGGGTTTGAACCCCAGCAGAGTCATACCAAAGACTTACAAAAATGGTACCAACAGCCACCTCGCTAGATGTTCAACAATAAGAGGTTAGTGTTAGGACTGGTTGGGATAGTGTCAGGATAACGTGACTAGGTGGGACATCATGCTACATGTCTGTGACATGATTCCCGAGTGCTAGACATCACAATAAACTGCCATACTGCAAACATTGTAGTGATATGACTGAAAAAATGTTAAAGCTACATGGAAAATCCTAATCACATACATACACAACATAATCCACTGTCTGTACTACATGCTCCACTCTCCATACCACATTATCAACTCTCCATACCACACAATCCACTCTCTTTAACACATTATATATCACAATTTAGGAGAAATATTGTTTTCTATCTGCTTAAAATAAATCAAATTAATAGCCATTCAAACAGCAAAAAAAGTAACAAAATAGTAAAGACAACTACAAATGAACAACAAAACAGTAAAAATGTATGATATGGGTGATCACAACAATTCGCCTGACAGGTTCTTAAAGAGAGGAATTAGTGTTGTGAAACAAAAAATTAAGAAAGATAGGTAATCAGAAGCCATATATCCTTTTATCAATGACAAGGAATGGTGGGAATTTGAGTATTTTGATGATCTTATTAATACAGTGCTAATGCCAAATACACCAATGGTCCTTGTTTAACAATCTTATTGATGATTTAAATCCAACCATTCCCAGTAAAACAACCAGATTCTTAATGGACATAAAGGCAGGCAAATTGACAGCACAATGGACAAATGGACTGATGATACAAAATTGTCAACCAGGGCACTAATAATTATTTCTTATAAGATGTGGAAAGTGAAAACTCTGTACATTTGTTTTCCTTCTGTAACGAAACCTTTTCCCCACCTCTTATGCTTAACAAATTGTTACTGATCTCTGTTAAGAAATGATCACTTTCTTTTCTCATCTTGCAAAGGAACAACTGATGTAAGGGTCATTATAAACACCATCAGGATATGATAATTTGAAACTAAGTTTTTATACTTCCCATTTTAACAACAAACCATCTTTTATTTTAAAACTTGAACATGGAAAAAGTCTGTAATGCACAGTTCTAGGTAAAAAAATATTTCAAATAGTCATTTGCATTATTTGCATTATAGTCATTTGCATTATTCTTGTATACTATGTCAAATACACTTCCAATCATTGTATAATTTCCCAAGTAAAATCATGAACATCCCAAGATATTTCAACTAACGTTCAATAGTTTATCATTCTGTCAATTAAAACCAAAGATTTTGATACTGTTAACAATGGGAAATTGATTTTTGAAACTTAACATTAATTTATAAATAAAAAAAATTTGATAATGCTGAATGATTCTAGCCTCACTCCAGGCCAAGCTACACAAGATCAAGCCATATGAAATTAGAGAATGAGTTTACATTTTGAGATGTATTATGGGTGTATTAATATGTTCTTAACACCGATCAATCAGTCACAACCAGGGCACTGGGCATAATAAGGCCCATGACCCATGACCTGGTTTAATTGGTTAATATATATCAAATGGTGTGGCTTTACAAATCACAAATCCAGCTCAAGCTGAAGAGAAAATTTAGAATACTTGCTTTAAACTGACTGTTATGCATAGGTTTTGTCATTTCATTCACCGTAACCATTTTTCTTCTTCATATAAATAATCCTTGCTAATTCTGTGGTCAACATTTTATTTTACAACATAGAATAAAAAGGCATACTTATTCTTTTTTCGTTAAAAATATAGCCTGCCTGCAACTATATTTTAAATTTTGCTATGAATTTCTGGGGGTTTTCTATTTGCAAACAGTGTAAGAATGTAATATGAAATTAATACTTTTGCCAGTAAAATACTAAGCAATGTATGCATATTTCATCAGATTGAAAGGTCTTCCACCTATTATATAATGAGACAAGCCAAGATGTGGTTTATAATGTTAAGTGTAACAGAGAATATCATGTCAAATTAATACTGATAACCATACCCATCTCAACCATTACACTACCAGAACTAGGGCATTACATACCATCAACTTTTGTTAATAATAAACAGACAAAAAGAACAAACTGTAGATATTTTCTTATACCTTGTCTGCACTTTGTTTGAATAATCTTTTTTTTGTTTTATTTTTCTTGATTTCTGAGCGGTTCACAATCTGGCCTTTTGCGGTGTCCCACTTGCTTTCTGTATCCAAGTCCTCTTCATCAGAGGACAAATTAAAACTTGGATTGACGACAAGGCTGAAGGCACTTCCTTTCTTGGAATGAAGCGTCTTGGGTGAAAAGTCTGGGAAATCACTGACTGACTGAGACAATGAGCCATCTCTGTTCTGCCAAATTACTGAGTTTCTTGTTTGGGATGGGACGTATGATATATTACTGATGTCCCATGGACTGACAGTTCTGTCCATCTTCTGTGGATGCTGTAGATGTTTAAATTGAATATCTGATGTATGTGTTCTTGGCTGATGCACTGGGCCAGAAAACAGTTCCTGGATATGAACAGAATCTTGGAAGGGAACTGTCATCTCTACACTGTTAACATCACCTCCTCTGACATTCCTAAATGGTTTAGTTTTTAGCACAATATGAGAACTTTCAATCTGTGGTGTATTTTGAATCATATTCAAAAATTCCTGCAATGTTGTAGTTTGTACAAATTCTTCACTGAAGAACCACCTATATGGTTCTGACATTCCACAGGCTCCTTCAGTCACATCCATCCTGCCAAAACTTCTATGGTAGTCCGACTCAGATCGGATGAGGGCATCAATCGAGACATTGCCATGTTCTTTCATGAAACTGTTAGCACAAGAAAGCAAGGACTGGATATCAACAAGAACCTGATATAAATCTGCTTCACTCTCTGAAGTTAAAGAAGCCTTCAATACCTTCAGTGTGCATGCTGAAGTCATCCAAGCCACATGATGTGGTCCCTTAACTTCATGATTACCCAAGAAAGGAGCAATAGATCCATACCCTTCTCTCTGAATGGGACTTCCTGCTGGCTCTTGGCCTTTCTTCATAAAAGTCAGCAAAGAGATGATCTCTTGTTCAGTGTAGGCTGCAAGGAAGACAGCTGTATTTCCAAGCACAACCATCAATCTGCGAATAATTTCTGCATGCTCTACTTCATTTTCTAATTTGCTGAAACTCTCTGAAGATGCCTGCTAATAACAATATTGATAACACCTTTCTGTAGAGAGGGTGACACTAACAGTATTGTGGAACTAATATACAAAATGTACACTGTGGTACTCTATTATTTACATATCTACATGAATGCTCATAAATTAACTAAACACCACCCCACCCTGCCTCTTTCTCTTATTCTCTCTGGCTAAAGTGAAAGAATATTTCCTATTAAAATATAATGCATTTATTTCTTTTTTTAACATGGAAGAAAACATAGTAAAAATCATACTCATTATATTTGTACAGTATGTTAAGTAGTCTATACAAGATAATGATAAAATATTTGCAACATAGTCTATATAAGACCATTATAAAATTGGGGTATTTACAACAAAGTCTATATAAGATCAATATGAAATGGGGTATTTACAACATATTATATATAAGACCATTATAAAATTGGGGTATTTACAACATAGTCTATATAAGACCATTATAAAATTGGGGTATTTACAACATAGTCTATATAAGACCATTATAAAATTGGGGTATTTACAACATTATTTATACAATACAGTTAGGCAACAGCAGTGAAGATGGAGGTGTTCATACAGAAGGGGTACACATCACTAATGTAGTAATAACCATCAATATTGGACTTTTCATACAATTAGTCACTTAATAGCAAAACTCAATGTTGAAATTTCCCTTCTTTCTTTGCCATTCAAGTCAACTAGTAAAATAATTTTTGAATAGCTAATAAAATCATTTTTGAATAGCTCTTTTGTTCAATTTTAGACCAAGGAAATGGTTATCAATAAGAAATCAACAAGCTCTATTTTGTACATGTAATAATTTCTACATGTTCCTATCAGACATGTTTGTCCAGACAACATTGCAGTAATCTTTGTTGGGGTAAATAGAGTGCTTATCATCCTATGTTCACTGAAAACTTGTAATGCTTATTTCTGTATAATAAGCACAAAAGAGAATTTCTTTCTTTCAGCTTCATATGCTCATTCCATTGCAAACTGTTGTCGACAATTACAGAATTTTGTCCTGGGCTAGTTTGTATACATGTATCATTCAATTTGAACATATGATATGTACCTATCAATTTGTATCCATGTATCATTTATATACAAGTATCATTCAATTTGTGTACATGTATCATTCAATTTGTATACATTTATATTCAATTTGAATATATGTATCATTCAATTTGTATACATTTATCATTCAATTTGAATATATGTTGTTGCTGTAGGGTTTAATGCCATTTTTCAGCACATGATAGGCTATACATGGCAGCCAGTATTAATGGTTTAGGAAGAACCCAGGAAAACCCCCTGAAAGAACCACCGACCCACAAGAAGCTACTGGCAAGCTTTCTCACATACCCACATTGGCTGAATCCTAGACTCAAACCCACACAAAGGTGGCAGCAACTCTCCAATATTGTCCAGATGGATTGCTTTGTACATCCATTTGTACATACCTCAGTTGCAAATTCACAGCAGTTGCATATTGCTCTGCAACTGCTGTGAATTTGCAACTGAGGTAAGTACAAATTTCATAACTTTTGTCAGTTGCTTTGGCAGGAATGTAAAATTTGCTCTCAGAATCAGGTTGCTGAGTTATTAATTTCTTAGATAATTATGACTGGAATGTTAGCATTGTTCCCTTTTTTCTGGAAGCAATAATAATGAAACACTCATTGAAAGTGTGATTGCATCTGTTCATCAAAGGCTTGATCTATAATTTAGATGAATTATTTAGGATTCCGTAATTATTGTGTCTGTACTAAATTCACTGAAAATTTTCCATACAGAATTGGTCTGTTGTTGTTATTGAGTGTAACGCCATTTTTCAGCACACGATAGGCTATACATGGTGGCCAGTATTATTGGTACAGGAAGAACCTGGGAAAACCCCAGGAAAGAACCACTGACCCAAGTGAAGCTACTGGCAAGCTTTCTCACATAACTACATTAACCGAATCTTAGACTCGAACCCACACAGACAGAGGTGGGATGGCAGTGATCCATAATGGAACAAAATTGGTCTAATTGTTGTTTACTAAAGTTGATTAATAGTGTTTTTCTTGGTTTTAAGTGACTTTCTTCAGGTACTGTAGTGTGCTTACTGACCTTTACATTTAAAGTAATCATGTGTTCTCGAAGAATCTATACAGTCTGCTTAGTTATTCTAAATGCTTCAGTTTCATCTAATTCAAAATCAGTTCTCCTTTTAACTAACACACTATCTAAATGAGAACACCTCCACCCTATCAGCCTATACATTCTATTCAAAGTACCTTCTGATTGGTCGCAGCTGGTGTACACTCAGACCTCTTGAAATTTGATGTGGATAACTTCTGAGTTGTTGGAGGTACTTCACTACCTGACTTGTTGAAACTCTGTGTTAAAGTATGCTGAACAGCTGCAGGCATATTGCTCTGCAACTGCTGTGAATTTGTAACTGAATCATGTTGAATGGATTCAAGGTTCCCTTCAGAATCAGGATCAACACTAGATTCAACTGCTGTATTGTTGTTAGCATTCCCATTTCTATCTGCAGCAAAAAAGTTATCATATTCATGTTGATACATTATGGCTTCTCTTTCTTGTCCTTCCAAATCAAAGTCTCTTGACACAACAGATGGAGAAGATTTCTGGCCAAGTTTGGTGGTATCATCAAGATCTATTAGCCTCAATGGAGTGCTATCAATAAATGCCTCATAATCTGGAGCTTTTGGTCTTTGTACTTGGTCTTCTCTCTTCTGAACAAATCTGGATAAACTTTTGTACTCTGTTTTAACATTTTGTTCATTGTACTTGTTATGATCTCTTGGATGTTGGTGTCTGGATGAAGAAGCCCTACCTGTCACAAGTTCAGCAGGCCTTTGCTCCATGACCTCAACCAGTCTTGATGGAGCAGAATACCGATATTCCCCATCACTGGCAAGATGTTCAGTTTCATTTGGTCTGTACATCTGCATCTGTTGGGGTTGATTTGGAGTTTTAAGATACTTGTCAAATTCACCTTCTGATGATTTACTTCTACCATTCTCCAAAGCTTGTATTCTGTTAAATAATTCTGATGGACTCACATTATCAGGTAGCTCATGGCTTTGTGTCACATTCTCTGGCGTCTCCTGAACAGTATTCTTTGCCAACATTTGAGATGGAATTCTGGAAAAGTGGTACTCAAAGAGTGGGGAACTCTGAGATTCATAAGTTTCTTTGTTAGATTTCTCCAATATTGGTGATGGAGTAGTGTTTTTTGGATAAACATATCCTTCATCTTCAGTTATTGATTTCACTTTGGTAAGTGTATCTGGCATAGGAACAACATATCCAGGAAAACTAGCATCAGAATTTTGTCTTCTCAGCAACTCCTGATACAATAATAAGGAAGGCGTCGAATATCGAATGGAACGCTGTCCTGGTGATTCATCCTCAATTTCTCCTAACTTTTTTTCAACTGCCAGTAACTGTGAAGGCATTTTGTACTGAAAATTGCCCAGCTGATAGGAGTTTTGATCACTACCGTGTCCCATGCTATTGGTATGAAGTAGAGCAGATGGTGTTACATCACAGAAGTTTGCATATCTGGGTGATATTTGAACAAATGCTTTTATTGCATCTTCTCTATTAATTATGCCTGATGGTGTTGTATATACAGCCTCATCAAAACATGGGAGATGGTCTGTGACTTCTCTTGTCTTCATATCCATATCAAATACCTTAGCTGAACCATTATGTTTAATGTTACCACTACTTGGTGATTTGTCATTTCCAGCGTTACCATCACCGACTCTGAACAATAAGCCTGTGGGTGGTCCATGCTGACACATTGGTGACTGGTCAAATATTATTTCAGTCTGAGTGGATCCATCCAAAAGCCTATAGGGTGTTGTATACAGACGTTTACCATAACCTGGTGATCTGTCCTCACCTCCATAGTTCTTCTTGGCACTGTGTAATACATCTGCGGGTGTTTTGTACCGAAATTCTCGAACAGCTGTAGTGGATGGATATGGAATAGCTGGGTATACCTCATTATAGAACTTGTTAAAACTTGGAGGGTATTGAACAGTTGCAGGTTTTCTATTATCTGACATGTAGTAACTTCCAGTTGAAGTATTTCTATCTGCTGCAACTAAGTTATCATATTCATGTTGATATAAGATGGCTTCTTCTTCTTGCACTTCAAGATCACTGTCTCTTAACACAGCAGGTAGAGAAAGTCTGGTGGTGTCATCAAGATTTACTAGCCTCAATGGAGTGCTGGCATTAAATGCCTCATAATCTGGAGCTTGTGGTCTTCTTGTTTGGTCTTCTCTCTTCTGAACAAATCTGGCTGGACTTTTGTACTCTGTTTTAACATTTTGTTCATTGTACTTGTTATCATCTCTTGGAT
Organism: Unio pictorum; assembly: GCA_030141615.1. Lineage (NCBI taxonomy): Eukaryota > Metazoa > Mollusca > Bivalvia > Unionida > Unionidae > Unio > Unio pictorum. The sequence continues at coordinate 5,829,358 of JARLTB010000283.1, forward strand.
GTTGGTGTCTGGATGAAGAGGCCCTTCCTGTCATGAGTTCAGCAGGCCTTCTTTGCTCCATGACCTCGAGCAGTCTTGATGGAGCAGAATACCGATATTCACAGTCACTCAAGGGATATTCAATGCCATATGGCCTATACATTTGTATCTGTAGAGGTTCAGATGCATATCTAAGACCCTTGAGAACATCATTTTCTAACAATTGACTTCTACCATTCTCCAAAGCTTGTATTCTGTTAAATAATTCTGATGGACTGACATTACTAGGAAACTCATAACCTTGTGTCACATTCTCTGGTTTCTTCTGATCAAAACTTCTTACCAACATTTGAGATGGAGTTGTAGAATAGTGATATTCAAGGCAAGGGGAGCTTTGTGATGCATAGGTTGTTCTGTTATATTTCTCCAATATCTGGGATGGTGTGGCATACTCCTGGTTGCCATATCCTTCATCCTCAGATCTGTATTTTGCTTTGATAAGGGTATTTTGCTCGGGAACTCTATATCCTGGAGAACTGGCATCTAAATTTTGTCTTCTCAGTAATTCCTGATACAATAATAAGGAGGGTGTTGAGAATCGTAAGGGGTTATTCCTGGAAGATTTGTCATCATCCTTTTCTCCCTTCCTTCTTTCAACTGCGACTAATTCTGAAGATGTTTTGTGTTGAAACTTTCCAGACTGCTGTGATTTTTCTTTGCTATCTTCTCTCTTGGTGTCTTTATAAATTAGAACAGGTGTTACATAACCAAATTTCCCATATCTGGGTGATTTATCTTCAGATGCTTGTTGTGCATCATCTCTTTGCATTGTGGGTGTTGTATTCAGACTCTTTTCAAAATGTCGTGAATGGTTTGGAATTTCTCCTCCCTTCATATCCAGATCTACTAACAAAGTAGATGCTTTGTGTTTATTTTCATCACTACTTATTTTTCTGTCAATGATGCTGCACAATAGGTCTGTGGGTGTTGTGTACTGAAACTCACCATATCCTGGTGATTGATCAGACATGTTATCACTCCGAGTGGATCTATCCAATAGCCTATTGTATGCTGTATATTTAAGTTCACCATCAACTTGAGATCTGTTCTCACCTTCATTTAATACCTTGATTCTTTGCACTAAACCTGATGGTGTAGTGTACAGAAACTCTCCGTAACCTGGTGAATTGTCAGCCATTTCTTCTTGTTGAATATGTCTTTCCAGTAACCTAGAGGGTGTGGTATATGTAAGTTCACCATAACCTGGGGATCTGTTCTCACCTTCATTTTTCTCCACCGCTCTGTGCAATAAGCGTGATGGTGTTGTGTAGTGAAACTCTCCATAACCCGGTGAATTGTCAGGCATTTCTTCCCTTTGAATGTGTCGTTCCAACAGTTTAGAGGGTGTGGTATATGGCAGTTCACCATAACCTGGAGATCTGTTCTTACCTTCATTTCTCTCCACTGCTCTGTGCAATAAACATGATGGTGTTGTGTAGTGAAACTCTCCATAACCTAGTGAATTGCCAGGCATTTCTTCTCTTTGAATCTGTCTTTCCAATAGTTTTGAGGGAGTGGTATATGGCAGATCACAATAACCTGGAAATCTGTTCTCACCTTCATTTCTCTCCACCGCTCTGTGCAACAAGCCTGATGGTGTTGTGTAGTGAAACTCTCCATAACCCGGTGAATTGTCAGGCATTTCTTCCCTTTGAATGTGTCGTTCCAACAGTTTAGAGGGTGTGGTATATGGCAGTTCACCATAACCTGGAGATCTGTTCTTACCTTCATTTCTCTCCACCGCTCTGTGCAATAAACATGATGGTGTTGTGTAGTGAAACTCTCCATAACCTGGTGAATTGCCAGGCATTTCTTCTCTTTGAATCTGTCTTTCCAATAGTTTTGAGGGAGTGGTATATGGCAGATCACAATAACCTGGAAATCTGTTCTCACCTTCATTTCTCTCCACCGCTCTGTGCAACAAGCCCGATGGTGTTGTGTAGTGAAACTTTCCATAACCCGGTGAATTGTCAGGCATTTCTTCTCTTTGAATATGTCTTTCCAATAGTTTAGAGGGAGTGGTATATGGCAGTTCACAATAACCTGAAAATCTGTTCTCACCTTCATTTCTCTCCACTGCTCTGTGCAACAAGCCTGATGGTGTTGTGTAGTGAAACTCTCCATAACCTGGTGAATTGTCAGGGATTTTTCTTCTCTTCCTGTCCATATCTGACAACCTGGAGAATGATGCTTGTTTATTTTCAGAACTATCTTTTGATCTGTCTTCACTTTCTTTCCTGTCACTAAATCTGTACAATAGGCCAGAGGGCAATTTGTACACGACCTCTTCATATCTTGTTGATTGGTCATGTTCTTGATCACTCTGAGTAGATTTATCCACTAACATACAGGATGTTTTATAGAGAAGTTCACTATGTCCTGGTGACATGTCTTCAACTTCATTCCTCTCTCTGAGCAATAAACCTGATGGTATTTTATACTGAAACTCTCCTAACATTGGTGATTGGTCAGCCATCTCTCGTTTGTGTTTATCCAAGAATCTAGAAGGTGCTTTGACCAGAAGTTCACTATTACCTGGTGATCTGTTCTCATCTAATTTCCCCCCTTTAACTAAATGTAATATACTTGATGGTGTTGTGTAATGAAACTCTCCATATACTGGTGATTGGTCAGAAGATACTTTTTCATTTTGGATTTGTCTTTCCAACAACCTAGAGGGTGTTGTATACATAAGTTCACCATAACCTGGTGATCCATTCTCACCTTCATTTCTCTCCATTATTCTGTAAAATAAATCTGAAGGTGTTGTGTACAGAGGCTCTCTATATCCTGGTGATTGTTCAGAGATGTTTCTATTCTGAATATGTTTATCAAATAATCCAATGGATGTTGTATGCAATTCACAGTAAACGGGAGATTTCTCCTCAGTTTGACTTTTCTTCTTGACACTTTGCAGAGGGCTTGAAGGTGTTGAACACTGAAACTCACCATATGTTGGAGACTGGGCAGCCATTTCTTCATACTGAGTGACCTTATCCACTAAACTAATGGGTGCTGTGTATGTAAGTTTAACATCATTGGCTGATATGTTCTCAACCTCTATTCTCTCTGTGCCTCTTGGCAATAGATCTAAGGGAACTTTATTGTAAACCTCTACATATCCATATGGTTTGTTTGCAGTTCCTCTCCTTTCAAAAGAATCTGAATCTTTGAGATGTTGTGGATGATTTGTTGTGTTGTCTTGACCTTTAGAAACTTCCAAAAGTTCCATTTCAATATTCTTATTATGGTAAATCTCTGGTAGTCTTGATGGCATTGTGCAATCAGACTGATTGTTTTCATTGGATTCATCTGAAGAATTGCCAGTTTTTCCTGAAGTATCACCAGCTATGTCTCTTTTCTGGTCATTTGTTTTTCTATCCAAACAGTCCTCTCTCAATGGTTTTCTTGCATCATGAAGGATTAGATTTGTCTTTTTATCTACTGTGTTTCCTTCACATGGTGTTGCTGTTAATCCTGTGATAATTCTTTTTGTGTCCCTGTAAACTGATGGTTCTATTGCTTTCTCCATGCTTTCAGATCCTGATTTACTTGTAGACATGTCATAGCCTTGAGACATAATCACATAAGGACTAGACTTTGATCCTTCCTCTTTCTTGCTGATTTCTGTTTCTACTGAATCAAAAAGAACATCAAGCTGACCCTCTGGTCCCACTGATGTCTGGTGAATATTCCCTTCTGTCTGTGAAGAAGCAATCTTTACCTGTGGAAGAGACTTTTTGCCAGTATTTCCACCTTCATTAACATTTTCAGCTTCATCCAGTAAAGAGGATGGTTTTGTTTGCAACTGCTGACAAGACTCTTTTCCATCAACAGGAGATAAATTAGGAACCTCTTCTATAGCATTTTTGTTCTCTCCATTTGTTGCCTCTTGTGTATTATTCCCTTCAGAATCTGAATATAATGTTGTCTCAACACTTTGCCCAACCTTATGGCTATCAACGTTCCCCTTTTCTTTGTAGTTGTTAGATGTTTGAAAGTCTTTGATTGTTCCTATTCCATTCTGCTTTTGATCTGCAGGTCTCTCAGCTGGGCTGTTAGATGCTGCTTTGGATGATATATTTTCAACAATCCTTCTCTGTTTCATCTTTAGAAACTGATGTGGTGGAATAACTTTCTGAAGACTGTCCTGAGGTCCAAGAAACCCTGTACCTGCAGGGCCCAAGTTGTGTTTTCTTGTTCTAGGTTTTATTTTCAAACCTGGAAAATGTGAAATGTCCAATGTAGGCTCAAGATCTTCCTCAAGCTTCCTAATATTTATTTTTGATTGGAAGACATCTTTCTTGCAGGTGACCATCTGAGGCACAGACTGTTCCTCATCATGTTTTCCTTGATTTGCATCATGGCAATCCTCTATTTCTGCACATTTTGTCTTGTCATCAAACATGCCAACATTTAAGTGCTCATGTTCTGATGGAATTAATGATGGCAATGATAACTGTCTGATACTCAAAGAATCCTCAGACTTGGCAGAGGTGACTTTTACATCAGATGTAGAACCTGACAGGACGTCACTGTCTTGTACATTTTTCAATGGGGTTCCTCCATCCTCCTGCAACTGGTTTATTAGGGTAACTTTCTTTAAGCTTATAGAGTCATCAACAGGATCTACAGGACATATCATTGGCTCTTTCATTGCTGCTTCATGCAATGACATGAATGGCTCTAGGATAGGTGGTGGCCAATTTCTCAAAGATTCACTAGGCTGAGCTTCTTGTCCTATGCTTTCAGTGCACATCTTCCCTACTGATTTCTGTAACACCGGATCATGCACAATTAGTTGTTCTCCAAACCTTTCATGGTTTTCATGTCTATCCAATATTTCTATATGTTCAATATCTCTGCTACTAGCAAATTCTTCTGTAGAACTTTTGTTGCACTGCAAATATTTTTCACCTGTTTCTTCTGTTTTGATGAACTGCTCACCAGTTCCACCCTGAATAAGATGATCCAATTTAGGACTGGCTCCTTGTGATTCTATTTGATAATCAATACTTTTGTGTTTTTCCTCTGCTTCTGTAATAGGTGGTTTTAATTCAATGAAACCATTACTTGTACCTTCGATCACTTCATTACTTGCACCTTCTATCACATCATTAGTTGTACCTTCTATCACATCATTACTTGTACCTTCTATCACTTCATTACTTGTACCATCTATCTCTTCATTACTTGTACCTTCTATCACTTCATTACTTGTACCATCTATCTCTTCATTACTTGTACCTTCTATCACTTCATTACTTGTACCATCTATCTCTTCATTACTGGCACCTTCTATCACTTCATTACTTGCACCTTTTTTACTGTCAGAATGAATGTCTAATGCTGGAAGTAAACATGAATGACTGCCTTCTCTTATACCTGTAAATCCTCTTTCTTCAACATTCTGATAGTTCTCTTCTTCCTGAAATGATAATTCAGATTCTGCCTCACTAGCTTGAACTACGTGTTGCCCAGATTGCTTAGCACTTTCAGTGCCAAGATTCAATACTGATTTGTCATGCTCAAATGGTTCTATTCCAGAAACTTCATGGCTGTCATGTATATTTGAGCTTTCAAGTTCTGTACTGCCAGTAAGGTTTTCATCTGAACTCTTGTGGGCTTGCAAATATGTTTTGCCTCTTTCCTCAATTTTGATGGATTTTTCATCAGCTCTTATTTGAATAGGAAGATCCAATTTATGACCATCTCCTTGTAATTCTATTTGGTGATCAAGAATCTTGGTATTTTTCTCTGCTTCTTCAATAGGTAGTTTGAACTCTATCACATCACTACTTGCTGGATCTGTCAGTGCATAAATGACCTGTGGTTCTATGAACTTGTCTACAGCATCTTCTTTGTCTTCAACTTTGCTTTGTAAGCCTGTAACTTTCACAGTAAGAGACTCTGCAGAATCTGTGTATTGATGAGGAGTAATAAATATAGATTGTTCAATCTGGAAATCTAAGTCACAAATCATACCACTGTGACTAAGAGAATGGCTGTCTAATGCAGGCAATAAACAGGAATGGCTACACTCTCCTATATTTTTAAATTGTCTTACCTCCACACCCTGACAGACTTGATCTTCCTGATACAATGATTCAGACTGCCCAGTACTTTCAATGCCAGGATTCAAAGCTAAATGTGCTAACACCTGTTCATGCTCAACTAGTTCTTTTCCAAATCCCTCATGCTTTTCATGCATATTGATTCTTTGGATTGTATGTTTAAGTTCTGTGCTAACAGCAGAGTCTTCTGTTCCACTTTCATGGGACTGCAAATATTTTTCACCCACTTCCTCTATTTTGATGGATTGATCACCATTTCTTCCTTGAATAGGAAGATCCAATTTACAATCTCCTTGTGATTCTTTCGGATTATTATGACTCTTGCTTTTTCCATTCATTTTTTCAACATTAGGTTTCAGTTCAATCCAATTAATACTTGTGTGTTGTTCTTCTTTGCTTTGTTGATCACCAGTATTCATTTCATAAGACTTGACAGAATCAGTGGAAAGATAAGGATTTACAAGTGAGAATTGCTCAGTTTGAGAAACTTGTTCCGAATTCTCACCTTTGTAACTGACAGAATGACTGTTTAATGCAGACAATAAATGTGACTGACAGCCTTCTCCTATATCTTTCAATCCTTTTTCAACACTCTGATAAGTCCGGTCTTTGTGTTTCCATGATGTTTCAAACTCACTACTCTGTACTAAACTTTCAATGCAATGCTTCACAACTGGTTGTTCTAACACCTGTTCATGTTCAACAGACTGTTCTCCAAATCCTTTATGATTATCAGGTCTGTTCAATCTTTCAATGGTTTCTTCAATTTCTATCCGGCTAGCAAGATCTTCTGTTGAACCTTGATGGGGGTACCAAAATGTTTCCATTGGTTCTTCACTTAAATCATCTTCATTGTTTTGCAGTTCTGCATGAGATTTTGCTGAGTCTATGGACTGATGAGGAGTTATGAATGAGGATTGTTCAATTTGGAAATCTTGTTGAAACTTCTTATCACTGTCACTAAGAAGATGACTGTCTAATGCAGGCAAAGTAGATAAATGGCTGTCTTCTCCAATACTTTTAAATTCTCTTTCTTCATGAATTTGATAGTTCTGATCATCCTGAAATGACAGTTCAGACACAAATATGTCATTTTTGCCATATTCATTCATCTTCTCTTTATGCAGTTTCATCATTTCAACAGAGCCTGTCACCTTTAGTCCAATTAAACTATTGGCATTAAATTTTGTGATGGAAGTGCCATCTGTCATGGAATCCAGTGAGAAGTCTAATGCTGGTCTACTTCCAATATTCAGGCTGTTAAAATCTGAGTCAACTGTTGGAAATACATTTTCATGTGAATCATTCAGACCTATTTGAAACTCATCTGGAGGAGGTATCTCCATGACATCATCACTAAACCTTACAGACAATGCCTTTTTGGATGAATATATCATTTTAGCATCTACAGTGAAAACTAAATCTTTGCTATGTAATACAGAAAGATTTGAAATTGTTGTTGATGAGTCATCCACGGTTGTGGTGAGAGCTGCATCAGCAGAATGTACTCCACGGAGAGTGGCAAGTGGCATGGCATCCACTGATGGACTTTCTTTACCTGCAGTCTCCATTGTATATGAAGTATGGCATTGAAGACTTTCTCCTTTGAAATGCTGCACTGGTTTAGGTAACTCTGAAGAACATCTTTGAGAAAATGTGGACATTAATTTTCCATCTGGACTGTACATACACACAAGATTCTCTGTGCCTATATCTGCTTTGATATTGTTTCCTTCTTCTGAGCTTGATGAAGACACTGCGTTTGTAACTAGAGGTGATGTTGAAGCACCATTTTTGGCATTTATACCTTGTGGCTGAGACTCAGAAGCATCATACATAAGTTCTCTTGCATCTGAAACAGGGAAGTCATCAATACCTGAACTTTCAACCATTTCTTTCATATGAATACCAGCATCAATGTTTCTGTCTTGATGCTTCAAGCCCTCAGCATCTGAGTCATTGGTCAACTGGGTAATATGGGAAGATGTTTTGAATGCAAGAGTTGCATCCATGTTATCAGTGTTCTTTATCTTCTTCCCTTCCTCTACAACAGGCATAGTAGCTAGCACAGCTTCATTAAAAGATGTGAACTGTACAGAATCATTCCCTAATCTATCAGGAATTACAGAATCTGCTCCAAAACTAATTTTTCTAGGAGATTTGTCACAATCATTTTTGGAAGCAACATTCATTTTATTGTCTCTGAATTCATTATCAGAAAACAGTTGATGGAGTTCTTTGATATCCGTATCTTCAAACTTTCCAGTATCTTCATGGACAGTTGACTCCTCATCGACCCTCATTGTGGGATCAGAATGTGCTGATGAATCAATGTCCACACCATGTTGAAAACCCTGGCTGCTATGATCCATCTGTGAGGCTGTATGGTTGAGGGCTTCCTGATTTGAACTTCCTGATGCCTCTGAACTGTCAGGCTGTACAACAATTGCAAATTAACCATAACACAAAATATATATACATGAAATTTCACTTTAGCCAGATGCCACATTCAAACATTTAGAGCATTAAACCCTAATGAAAATTCAAATGAAAATTCAAAACTCTAATGAAAATTCAAAACCCTAATGAAAATTCAAAACCCTAATGAAAATTCAAAACCCTAATGAAAATTCAAATGAAAATTCAAAACCCTGACCAGTCAAGATATGCTCAAGCTCAATTTTAAATATGTGACCTTCTGTAACTTTACTGAAACATGAACTGAAGCTTGGTTCTTAAAGGGTATTGTACAACAAAGCTGACATACAATAATCTGAATGGCGTTCCTTAAAGAGTCTTGTACAACAAAGCTGATATCCAGTAATCTGAATGGCGTTTCTTAAAGGGTATTGTACAACAAAGCTGACATACAATAATCTGAATGGCGTTACTTAAAGGGTCTTGTACAACAAAGCTGACATCAAATAATCTGAATGGCGTTACTACTGTTCATTCCTCTGTAGTGCTAACATGCTAAATTTCAAAGTAAATATAACCCAAGTATCATTTCTGATTAACTAGTTGGAGCTTGAGCTTGTATTTTATAGTCAAAATATTTGGTGAATACCTAGTCAAGAAAACAGAAATGTAACTTGTACATGTATGTTTCTATAACAGAGTAAAGGAAACTATCCAATTTTAATGAATATTTTACATTTTCAGGAATCACCCTCATCTTAAGATTACTTCCAAATAACTTTCCATCTCTCTCTCTCTCCATGTATAACAAAGGCAGTTATTTTAATAAAGGACAAATGCAGTCTCATATTGAGATCTTGTAAAAAATCATATCAGGATTACTATCCACTGAAATTTGGCCTTTTGTAAAATTGCTTGAATTCATACAGGACAAAACATTCCTCCATTTTCTTGGGTTAGAAGACTTCATCACTCTCTCTACTTGGCATACTTGAGCAATGACTACATATAGTATATGGAAAATGAAAGTTTGTTTCTTTTTATTCCTGGGGTACACAGTCTTTAAGTATTGATAAATAAGACACATTCTTTATTATCTGTCATTGATGCTGTGAATACATAAATAAGAGGACTGCAATCTATACTGTCATTGATGCCATGAATAATGAGTTGAAGGGACTGCAATCTATACTGTCATTGATTTGATACCATGAATAATGAGTTGAAGGGACTGCAATCTATACTGTCACTGATGCCATGAATAATGAGTTGAAGGGACTGCAACATATACTGTTATTGATGTTATGAATAAAGAATTGAAGGGACTGTAATCTATATTGACATTGAAGCTGTGAAAAAAAAAGAGTTGAAGGGACTGCAGTAAATACTGCCATAGATGCTGTGAATAAAGAATTGAAAGAACTACAATCTCTTCTGTCACTGATGCTGTGAATAAATAATTAAAAGAACTGCAATTGCTTCTGTCATTGATGCTGGGAATAAAGAGTTGAAAGAACTGCAATCTATACTGCCACTGATGCTCTGAATATGTGAATAAAGGATTGATAGAACTGCAGTCTATACTGTCATTGATGCTGTGAATAAAGAGCTGAAGAACTGCAATCTATACTGTCATTGAAGCCGTAAATAGACTTGAAAGGACTGCAGTTAATACTCTCATTGATGTTGTCAATAAAGAGTTGAAGGGACTGCATTAAATACTGTAATTGATGCCATGAACAAACAGCTGAAGAACTGCAATCTATACTGTTATTGAAGCTGTAAAAAGACTTGAAGGGACTGTAGTCAATTCTATCACTGATGCTTTAAAAATGCTTGAATGGACTGCACACTACTGTCGTTGATGCTGGTAATAACGAGTTGAAAGAACTGCAATCTATACTGTCATTGATTATATGAATAAATAGTTGAAATAAGTAATCTATATTGTCATTGATGCTGTGAATAAAGAGATATGGGGACTGGAATCTATAATATCATTTATGCTGTCAATAAGGGGTTGAAAGAACTGTAATCTAAATTGTCAATGACGTTGTGAATAAAGAATTGAAGGGACTGAAGTCAATACTGTCGTTGATGATGTGAATAAACAGATGAAGAACTGCAATCTATAGTGTTATTAATGCTGTCAATAAAGAATTTAAGGGACTGAAGTCAATACTGTCATTAAAGGGACTGCAGTCTAGTCTGTCATTCATCTTGTGACACTATACATCTATCTAAATAGCACTATGGACAATATACACACTAACTGGCAACTGTGTCCTTGTTTCGAATCTACACCAACATCTCAGATTAATTTAATATTTAAATATTTAGGTTAAAAAATGCTAAGCATCTAACGATGTTAAATATAGTTTTAATGTTGTTGCCAGACTTGTACACAGGGCACATATAGTAAAACAAATATCTGCAAGAATAAATCAATCATCAATATACTAAAAGATCTGCTCCACATCTAACATGTTTTTAAAAATTGTGTCAAAAAATTGATAAAGACTGTGGCATTGCGGCATCACAGCAATAGGAATAAAGAAATGAAAGAACTGCAACCTATACTGGCATTGATGCTGTGAATAAAAAATTGAAATGACTGCAATCAATATTGTATTTGATGCTGTGAATAAACAGCTGAAGAACTGCAATATATATTGTCAGTGATGATGTGAATAAACAGCTGAAGAGCTGCAATATATATTGTCAGTGATGATGTGAATAAAGAGTTGACGGGACTCCAATCTATACTGTCATTGATGCTATCAATAAGTAGTTGAAGGGACTGCAGTTATTATTATCACTGATGCTGTGAATAAAGAGTTGAAAGAACTGCAGTATGTAGTGTCATTGATTCTGTGAATAAGAGTTGAAGGGACTGCATTCAATACTGTCTTAGATGCTGTCAATAAAGAGTTGAATGGACTGCAAACTGTCCTGTCATTAATGCTGTGAATAGAGCTGAAAGAACTGCAATCTATTCTGTCATTATTATTGTGAGGGTTGAAGGGAATGAACAATATACTGCAACAGGTGTTAATAAAATGCTATTTACTATATTGTTCCTCATGCTATTTTAATTATAATCTGATTACTAACCACAGACATCTCCATTTCTGATCACTGACTTCAGTGACAAATTCGAGCTTCTGTAAACAAATTTCAAGTACTGAATAAAAGGTGCACCATTTTCTCTTCATTTCCATATCAATCACATTTGCATATGATTTATTAGTTATCAGAAAAATAGTGACACTAATATGCATGCAAGTGTGAGCTGAAAAAGTGAGAATGCTATACATGTAAAAAGCTGAATTAGTGAGACTGATATGGATGCAAATGTGACGTGAAAGTTTGAGGCTGCTATACTTGTAAATGGGAGGTGAAATAGTGAGACTGCTATACTTGTAAATGGGAGGTGAAATAGTGAGACTGCTATACTTGTAAATGGGAGGTGAAATAGTGAGACTGCTATACTTGTAAATGGGAGGTGAAATAGTGAGACTGATACGAATGCAAATGGGAGGTGAAATAGTGAGACTGCTATACTTGTAAATGGGAGGTGAAATAGTGAGACTGCTATACTTGTAAATGGGAGGTGAAATAGTGAGACTGCTATACTTGTAAATGTGAGGTGAAATAGTGAGACTGCTATACTTGTAAATGTGAGGTGAAATAGTGAGACTGCTATACTTGTAAATGGGAGGTGAAATAGTGAGACTGCTATACTTGTAAATGGGAGGTGAAATAGTGAGACTGATACGAATGCAAATGGGAGGTGAAATAGTGAGACTGATACGAATGCAAATGGGAGCTGAAATAGTGGGAATGATATACATGCAAACATATGGCTCAATGCAAACAAAATAATCAAAGGAGTGTCACTACCTGTAAGAGTAACATGGATACAAATGAATGATGTGAATCTCTGAATTAACATGGATACAAATGAAATATGTGAATCTCTGTAAATTAACATGAACTTAAATGAAATATGTGAATCTCTGTGAATTAACATGGATACCAATGAATGATGTGAATCTCTGTGAATTAACATGAACACAAATTAAATATGTGAATCTCTGAATTAACATGGATACACATGAAATAGGTGAATCTCTGTGAATTAACATGGATACAAATGAAAGATGTGATTCTCATTGAATTAACTGGAATATAAGTTCAACAACCATTCTGCAAATAGTAGGTGTAAATAATGCAACAACCTAGAATAAGATCGTTCTTGCACACAACTTAAACATAACTTCATCAAGTCATTGATCTCGGAAAGTATGATAGCAAAGTATTTCTGTCATTGGGATGCATATTTAACCAAAATCAATGCATCAAATAATAATAATAATAATAATAATAATAATAATAATAATAATAATTTAGACATAACTTCATCAATTCATTGATCTCGAAAAGTATTATAGCAAAGTATTTCTGTCTTTGGGATGCATATTTAACCAAAATCAAGGTATTAAATAATAATAATAATAATAATAATAATAATAATAATAATAATAATAATAAAAACAGGTCTTGAAATACCATTATTTTCACATAGGAACATAAACTATTAAAAATTCCTTAACACAGATTTTCTATGACTGGGGCATGCTATAGAATGAATTCCCTTAGCTCCATGATGTTTTAATGCAAAGTACATTTGACAGGTTCAGTAAATATATGCAAATGAAACACCTTAACTAAACCCTTAACAAACTGTTGATGCCAGAACCACCAGCAAAATGGCTACCATGTTGTATGTATGTCCTAATAATGTAGGCTTGATAAAGACTGGATCTGCGCAAACTTAACCACAATTTTGTATAATAAATTGTGCGAATCAGTGTTCATAGAAACTTCATGATGCTGTTTGTGAAAAATTACTCAACCTCCCACAAATGTCACAAAGTCTGTATGAACCCTGAGTAGACATAATATTTAGAAAATCTAATAACAAAACTATACAAAAACAGATTTGTCATGGCATTGCTAGTACACATACAAAACCTGCCATTTTTCTTTCAAATAAACCCCAAAACCCACATATTTTATTCAAGTTATAATAGCTCAATGATGTCTTACAAAAATCAAGTAGTCTATTTTTATTTTCAAGGACAAAACCTTTTATTAACTTTATTAACTCATGCCAGGAGCTATTCCAACAGCCCTAAATTCCAGGACTTTTAAGGCCAGTGTAAGCCATGAGATCTAATATGTTGATACTGTATTTTAAGACCAGTGTAAACCCTGAGATCTAATATGTTGATATTGTATTTTAAGACCAGTGTAAACCATGAGATCTAATATGTTGATACTGTATTTTAAGGCCAGTGTAAACCATGTGATCTAATATGTTGATACTGTATTTTAAGGCCAGTGTAAGCCATGAGATCTAATATGTTGATACTGTATTTTAAGACCAGTGTAAACCCTGAGATCTAATATGTTGATACTGTATTTTAAGACCAGTGTAAACCCTGAGATCTAATATGTTGATACTGTATTTTAAGACCAGTGTAAACCCTGAGATCTAATATGTTGATACTGTATTTTAAGACCAGTGTAAACCATGAGATCTAATATGTTGATACTGTATTTTAAGGCCAGTGTAAGCCATGAGATCTAATATGTTGATACTGTATTTTAAGGCCAGTGTAAACCATGAGATCTAATATGTTGATACTGTATTTTAAGGCCAGTGTAAGCCATGAGATCTAATATGTTGATACTATAAATATCACAGGTATGAGAAATAGAATTTAAATTTCAGTGTGCACATCAGTAACGATGCTTAGTGAAAACACATGCTTACCCTGGAGAGAGATGTGATATCCCCGGCTGAGGCATAGTGGGTCCCATGCTTGTCTCCGACATGGGATAAAGAGGTTGGTGGAGGTGAAGTGCTATGCAAATCTGAAGATTAAAATCAGTGAAATAAATGTGTCATTGATTCATGCATATGATACTGTCCAAAAGATGAAAAAAGTCAGATACTGTCTACAAAGTAGAAAAATAATGTCTTATACTGACTGCAAAGTAGAAAAATAATGTCTGATCCTGTCTACAATGTAGAAAAATAATGTTAGATACTGTCTACAAGGTAGAAATATAATGTTAGATACTGTCTACAATGTAGAAAAATAATGTCAGACACTGACTACAAGGTAGAAAAATAATGTCAGTTACTGTCTACAAGGTAGAAATATAATGTCAGATACTGACTACAAGGTAGAAAGATAATGTCAGCTACTGACAACAAGGTAGAAAGATAATGTCAGATACTGACTACAAGGTAGAAGAATAATGTCAGATACTGACTACAAGGTAGAAAGATAATGTCAGATACTGACTACAAGGTTGTTGTTGTTGTAGAGTTTAACGTCATTTTTCAGCTTAAGATAGGCTATACATGGCAGCCTGTATTAATGGTGGAGGAAGAACCCGGGAAAAACCCCGGAAAGAACCACAACCCATGAGAAGCAAATAGCAAGCTTTCTCACATACCCACATTGTCCGAATCTGAGAAAAATAATGTTAGATACTGTCTATGTCAGATACTTACTATAAGGTAGAAAAATAATGTCAGATACTGACTAAAAGATAGAAACATAATGTCAGATACTGTCTACAAGGTAGAAGAATAATGTCAGATACTGTCTACAAGGTAGAAAAATAATGTCAGATATTGTCTACAAGGCAGAAAAATTATGTCAGATACTGACTACAAGATAAATAAAATAATGTCAGTTACTGTCTACAAGGTAAAAAAGCAATGTCAGATACTGTCTACAAGGTAGACAAATAATGTCAGATACTGTCTACAAGGTAAAAAATAATGTTCATTCTAGCAACCAAAACATGTATTATATCATTAAGCTGCAATTTTGTATTAAAACATTGTACATTTGTTCCAAAGTCAGTGAGGAAAAATTTAGCTTTACAATGATTTAGTTTTGTTGGTTTTTGTTACAAAAATTTTCAGGAACTATTGGCTATGTCAAGGCAATGGGAGTTAAGTACCTGTCCCAGGGACACACATGATGGCCGACTTGGATTGGGCTTTGCAATATTGCTAAATGATAAAGACATTCCACTCGCATAAAAAATACAACCAAGAAAGCTTAATATTTCTAGACCTAATTGTTAGGTAGAAATTCACCAGATCACAGAAATGGAGTTTGTGTCTTGACTTGAGTGCACACTTTCTCTCAAAATCATGGTTTTGGAACTAATTTGTATTCATTCAGTCAGTGCGTTGAAATCCCAGTTTTTGAGTATAAAAACACAAGGTGCAAGATATCCACAAAGTCTGATAACTAAGGAGTTGTGATTCACTCTTTGATCTTATAGCTCCTTGAACACTCACAACATAATATGAAAGTAATTTGAGAATATGATGGTAACATGGTAATATGACTAATTTGAGGATATGGTGGTAACATGGTAATATGACTGTAATTTTATAATATGATGGTAATATGACTGTAATGTGAGGATACTGATGGTAACATGACTAATTTGAGGATATGACATGGTAAATGTGGTAATATGTAATTTGAGAATATGATGGTAATCTGGTAATATGACTGTAATTTGAGGATATAATGGTAACATGGCAATATTACTATAATTTGAGGATAATATCATATTAACATGGTAATATGACTAATTGGAGGATATAATGGTAACATGGCAATATTACTGTAATGTGAGGATATGATTATTCTAACATGGTTATATGACTAATTTGAGGATAATATGACGGCAATTTGGTAATATGACAATAATGTGAAGACAATATGATGGTCATCATCATCATCATCATCATCATCATCATCATCAGTCTCTTGACCTAGTGTGGTCATTTATGAACTGTGCTGCTGAACATCTGACCAGTTCCATCCACTTGTCTCAATCATGTCCCAATGCCTGTGTCTCACCAAAAAATGTCCTGGTCTATTCTGTGATGTTTTCAGTCCATATTTTCCTGTCTACCTCTCCTGCCACCTTGGACAATGCCCTGCAGTACTGTTGTGGATAGACTATTGGCAATACCATTTCAGCTTTCTCATTTTGACAGTGGTGAGGAGGTCATATTAGCCTACTTTGTACCTGATGGTGTTACACACTTCTTCATTTGTGATGTGGTCCATGTAAGAGATGTCAAGGATGGTTCTGTAGCATCTCATTTCAAGTGCCTGGATTCTTCGTTGCAATTCTGCTGTCAGGGTCCAGGCCTCACATGAATACCGAAAGACTGAGATGACTAGTGCTCTGAATAGTCTGATTTTAGTTTTCAGACAGATATTCTTGTCTCTTCAGATGGATCTTAGCTTTTAGTCAAAGCTAATATGATGGAAACATGGCAATATTACTGTTATTTGAGGATAATATCATAATAACATTGTAATATGACAATAATTTGAGGACAATATGATTAGAACAAAATGTAATATGATGATAATGTGCAAAAATATGAGGTAACATGGTAATATGACAGTAATTTGAGGATAATATGGTAATGTGGTAATATGACAGTAAATTGAGGATAATATGATTTTAACATGGTAATATAATGGTAGTTTGAGGATAATGATGGTAACATGGTAATATGACAGTAATTTGAGGATAATATGGTAATGTGGTAATATGATTGTAATTTGGGGATACTATGATGCCAATGTGGTAATATGACAGTAAATTGAGGATAATATGATTTTAACATGGTAATATAATGGTAGTTTGAGGATAATGATGGTAACATGGTAATATGACAGTTATTTGAGGATAATATCAGATAAACATGGTAATATGACTATAGTTTGAGAATAATATGATGGTGACATGGTAATATGACAGTCACTGTAATTTGAGGATAATATGATGGTAATGTGGTAATATAACCGTAATTTGAGGACAAAGATAGCAACATGATGTGATGCAACAGTGACTTGAAGGAATATGATCTGACCTTGTGAGTAATGAAAAGACTTCTGGGAAAATGGAATATGTATTAAAGGTAAATGTCACATGTTTAAATTTGAACCAATTACCAAACAGATTCTAAATGTTATGTGCCAAAAAAATTATTTTTTGTACATTTTGAGTGAATAATGTATTTAACTGGGTGGTGAAAAAACTCAGTACTGGTATTTTTATGATGGTTGAAGCCACAATTGAAACTACATTAGTTTCTCATCCACATGATGATATACATCCATTTCTGACTCTCATCGAGCAAATTTTCATTTTATTTAAAAATATAATGGTTTGCATTATGTGTAACAGATTGAAGTAACATATTTCATACAGTATCCTATGCAACAATGTCAATTGTAACATATTTCTTACAGTATCCTATGCAACAGTGTCAACTGTAACATATTTCTTACAGTATCCTATGCAACAATGTCAATTGTAACATATTTCTTACAGTATCCTATGCAATATTGTTAGTTGTTTGCCATTGAAGTAATATATTTTTTCAGTATCCTATGCAATATTGTTAGTTGTTTGCCATTAAAGTAACATATTTCTTACAGTATCCTTTACAACAGTGTCAGTTGTAACATTTTTCTTTCAGTATCATATGCAATATTGTTAATTGTCTGCCATCAAAATAACATATTTCTTATAGTATCCTATGCAATAATGTAACATATTTCTTACAGTATCTGATGCAATGTCAGCTGCAACATATTTCTTACTGTATCCTATGCAATAATGTAACATTTCTTACAGTATATTATGCAGTAATGTAATAAATTTCTTACAGTATCCTATGCAATAATGTCAGTTGTAACATATTTCTTACAGTATCCTATGCAATGTCAATTGTAATATATTTATTACAGCATCCTACGCAATATTGTCAGTTGTTTGCCATTGAAGTAATATTTCTTACAGTATACATTGCAATAATGTCAGCTGTAACATATTTCTTACAGTATCCTATGCAACAGTGTCAGTTGTAACATATTTCTTACAATATCCTATGCAATATTGTCAATTGTTTACCATTGAAGTAACATATTTCTATCAGTATCTTATGCAATATTGTTAATTATTTGCAATCAAAGTAACATATTTCTTACAGTATCCTATGCAATATCGTTTGTTGTTTGCCATCAAAGTAACATATTTTTTATAGTATCCTAGGCAACAATGTCAGTTGTAACATAATTCTTACAGTATCCTATGCAATATTGTCAGCTGTTTACCATCAAAGTCACAAATTTCTTACAGTATCCTATGCAACAATGTCAGCTGTTTGCCACTGAAGTAACATATTTCAGTATCCATTGCAATAATGTCAGCTGTAACATATTTCTTACAGTATCCTATGCAACAGTGTCAGTTGTAACATATTTCTAACAGTATCCTATGCAATATTGTTAGTTTCTTGCCACTGAAGTAATATATTTGTTTCAGTATCCTATGCAATATTGTTAGTTGTTTGCCATCAAAGTAACATATTTCTTACAGTATCCTATGCAACAGTGTCAGTTGTAACATTTTTCTTTCAGTATCATATGCAAAATTGTCAGCTGTTTACCATCAAAGTAACATATTTCTTAAGTTTCCTATGCAACAATGTCAGTTTTTGCCACTGAAGTAAAATATTTCTTTCAGTATCCAATGCAATATTGTCATTTGTTTGCCATCAAAGTAACATATTTATTACAGTATAATATGCAATATTGTCAGTTGTTTGCCATCAAAGTAACATATTTCTTACAGTGTCCTATGCAAAATTGTCAGTTGTTTGCCATCAAAGTAGCATATTTCTTACAGTGTCCTATGCAAAATTGTCAGTTGTTTGCTTGTCAGTTGTTTGCCATCAAAGTAACATATTTCTTACAGTGTCCTATGCAAAATTGTCAGTTGTTTGCCATCAAAGTAGCATATTTCTTACAGTATCCTATGCAATATTGTCAGTTATTTGCCATCAAAGTAGCATATTTCATACAGTATCCCAGGCAATAATGTCAGTTATTTGCCATCAAAGTAGCATATTTCATACAGTATCCCAGGCAATAATGCCAGTTATTTGCCATCAAAGTAGCATATTTCATACAGTATCCCATGCAATAATGTCAGTTATTTGCCATCAAAGTAGCATATTTCATACAGTATCCCAGGCAATAATGTCAGTTATTTCCCATCAAAGTAGCATATTTCATACAGCATCCCAGGCAATAATGCCAATTATCTGCCATCAGAGTAGCATATTTCATACAGTATCCCAGGCAATAATGCCAGTTATTTGCCATCAAAGTAGCATATTTCATACAGTATCCCAGGCAATAATGCCAGTTATCTGCCATCAGAGTAGCATATTTCATACAGTATCCCAGGCAATAATGTCAGTTATCTGCCATCAGAGTAGCATATTTCATACAGTATCCCAGGCAATATTGTCAGTTGTTTGCCATCAAAGTTACATATTTTTTAAAGTATCCCACTTAAAAGGAAAGCTGTTTACTGTCTATGTTCATCTGTCTTTGGTGTATTGTTGCACATAAAATATCAGTAGTAACATAATTTTATTTCCTAATTCAAGGCAAAAAACACATAAAAAGCAAGTAATGGTATTTGAACTTCATATTTTTGTGTAAGAGGCTGCTATAATAATGTTACTATAGATACCTGAGTCCGCTGAGATTTTCTTGCTCATTCTATTCGGGCTCACACCAACCTGCAAAACAATTTTAAAAAATCAGAAATTATTGCTAGCCATTACAATGATATTTTTTGTAAAGGGTATTAGTTCCCACTGTTTTGCATAAAATGGCAAGTTTGGGTCACTACTTAAATAGACTGCCTTTTATGTGAGTGTGGGTCAGATATTTGTTAGGACAGATACAGATACATCACTATTTGTTAGGACAGATACATAACAACACTGTAAGGACAAAGTAAAGATGCATTACTAGGACAAATACAGAAACAACACTGTTTGTAAGGACAGATAAAGATACAATACTATTTGTAAGAGCATATACAAAAACAACACTGTTTGAAAGGACATATACAGAAACAACAGATTGTCAGGAAATATACAAAAACACCACTATTTCTAAGAACAGATACTAACAACTTTACTGTTTGTTAGAACAGACACAGATATATTACTGTTTGTTAGAACAGATGCAGATACATTACCTATTGTTATAACAGACACAGATACATTACTCTTTGTAATAACAGACACAGATACATTACTGTTTGTTATAACAGACACAGATACAATACTGTTTGTTATAACAGACACAGATACAAATATAATACTGTTTGTTATAACAGACACAGATATATAACTGCTTGTTAGAATATATACAGATACATGTACATAATTGTTTCTTTGAACAGACACAGATTCATTACTGTTTTCATTATAAACTCAGACACATTATGTTTTGTTATAACATATGTAAGAATCTTAATGAAAGTACCCTGGCTTCCATTAATATTGACATATACCCTACATATGTAAGAATCTTAATGAATGTACCTTGCCTTCCATTAATGTTCACATATACCCTACATATGTAAGAATCTTAATGAATGTACCCTGTCTTCCATTAATGTTAACATATACCCTATATATGTAATATTGACATATACCCTACATATGTAAGAATCTTAATGAAAGTACCCTGTCTTTCATTAATGTTCACATATACCCTACATATGTAAGAATCTTAATGAATGTACCCTATCTTCCATTAATGTTAACATATACCCTATATAATTTTATGTAATATTGACATATACCCTTCATATGTAAGAATCTTAATGAAAGTACCCTGCCTTCCATTAATGTTCACATATACCCTACATATGTAAGAAACTTAATGAAAGTACCCTGCCTTCCATTAATGTTGAGATATACCATGCATATGTAAGAATCTTAATGAAATAATTCTGTTTTCCATTATTGTTAACATATACCCTATATATATAAGAATCTTAATGAAAGTATGCTGCCTTCCATTAATGTTAACATATACCCTATATATGTAAGAATCTTAATGAATGTACCCTGTCTTCCATTAATGTTGACATATACCATATATATGTAATATTGACATATAACCTTCATATGTAAGAATCTTAATGAAAGTACCCTGCCTTCCATTAATGTTCACATATACCCTATATATAAATGTAATATTGACATATACCCTTCATATGTAAGAATCTTAATGAAAGTACCCTGCCTTCCATTAATATTAACATATAACCTACATATGTAATAATGACATATACCTACATATGTAAGAATCTTAATGAATGTACCCTGTCTTCCATTAATGTTAACATATACCCTATATATGTAAGAATCTTAATGAAATAATTCTGTCTTCCATTAATGTTAACATATACCCTATATATGTAAGAATCTTAATGAAAGTACCCTGTCTTCCATTAATATTGACATATACCATGCATATGTAAGAATCTTAATGAAATAATTCTGTCTTCCATTAATGCTGACATATACCATGAATATGTATAAATCATAGAAATGACAGATATAACACACATATACAAATAAAAAAGAAAGTGTCCTGTATTCCTAAACTATGACAGTATGGTTTTAAAGTAACATACATATGTATCGTGTTTAAGTTAGAAACCAAAATCAATGTACCATGTGTTCCAAAACTCTCAGTGAGCATGGTCTTACATGAAGTGGCACTCAAAAGTCAGTCCTTACACACTGAATAATCCCATGAACTGGAAGCTTCATGTTAACAATTGGAACAGAGTTGAGCATTGGAACAGAGCTGAGCATTGGAAAAAGAGTTGAGTAACTCTATTCCTGAAACTGACACTGAACTCACTTCCTCAACAGAGCACTATTGTTTAAATCTGTACATCATCATCTCAACATTTATTATTAAGTCACTATTTTCACTCTTGGTCATACACTATCATGATAGCTTTTAGTAGCAAAAGTCATATTGGAACCACAAGTTGGAGGTGTGTGTACCACATTAATACAGATAGTTTATGTGAGTAATGTATAAAGAATTCTTAAATGGTTATGGAGTTGTATCCCAGAACCCAAATTATTGATGACCAAACAAATAGATGATAACATTAAATATGCAGAAACTAAAAAATTGTAACAGGAGACAAGATAGTCTAACTGCTGCAGTCTGGAATTTAACCTGGTTCATGTGTATATTTGAAATATTTTTGTGTATGAATAGTCCTGAGTGCTACTAAAATTATTGTCTTAAATTATCGGTATTAAAAGCTCAATAGAGCTCACATTTATGTGATATTGCAGATAATGTAGATAAAGATGACTTGAAGTTATTCGGGATATATCTTGCATAGTTTTGCTGCCCACATTTTTCTTCCACCTGGAAAATTTACAGATAGTGAAATGAAGATAGAGCTACTTGGTATGAAATGTCATCAAATGATGTGTCTATTCTTACTTTTTAAATGACTATATGCATCTGTGTCTATTCTTACTTTTTAAATGACTATATGCATCTGTGTCTATTCTTACTTTTTAAATGACTATATGCATCTGTGTCTATTTTTACTTTTTAAATGATTATATGCATCTGTGTCCATTCTTACTTTTTAAATGACTATATGCATCTGTGTCTATTCTTACTTTTTAAATGACTATATGCATCTGTGTCTATTCTTACTTTTTAAATGACTATATGCATCTGTGTCTATTTTTACTTTTCAAGTGACTACAAGCAACCATGATGTGTCTATTCTTACTTTTCAAATGACTACATGCATCTGTGAAATGATGTATCCATTCTTACTTTTCAAATGAATACACATAATATATCTATTCATACTTTTCAAATGCTAAACGCATTGTTGACAAGGGTTTATGGACTCTTCAAAACTCTGGCTTTTGATTCTATTGAGGCAGAAATATTTTGAAACTCTTCAACAGTCACTGTGCCAGTCTGTGGCTTGAATGTAGTTCCCTTATGATTACTAAAAACAAGAAGAAAAAAGAAAAGAATTATAACATCCATTAAAAGAAAGATGAAAAAATTATAAATATTTGCAAAAACAGAACTGAATTGTTCTTTATTTCTCTAAAACCTGATATTGACCATTTTTGCAAAAACTACCCTGACTCAAATAGAAATGCTTAACTCTTTGAAAATATAAACTTTTATTTCAAGCATCAAAACTTTCAAAAAAGTGGAAAGCACAATACCTGCATTGTTATTATATGCATTCAGATAAAATGCTTATGTAGCAGAAGTGGCTACAAAAATGGACTCCATGGGCAAGTAGATCAACAATATAATCTGAATGTAATCTACAATTACATTTTGTTTAAATCCTGCATCTAGCATTTTGTTCAAGTTATGTTCTGATGCTGTATTGTATCTACAATTACATTTTGTTTTAATCCTGCATCTAGCATTTTGTTCAAGTTATGTTCTGATGCATAATTGTGTTGGTACTAATAGATCAGAAAAATTGCAATATAACGAATTTACATTTTTGATTTTGTTTCTCAGAAGAATGGTAGCTAAGACCATCGATTTTTAAGAATGGTAATCAAGACCATCTGTTTGTTGGGTCTCTAAAAATACCAGTTAAGACCATGGATTTCTGTGAACGGTTGCTAAGACCATGGGTTTGTTGGACTGGTAGCTAAGACAATGAATTTATGTAAATGGTTGCTAGGACCATGGATTTGTATAAATGGTTGCTAAGGCCATAGATTTCTGTAAATGGTAGCTAAGACCATTGATTTGTGTGAATAGTAGCTAAGACCATGGGTTTGTGTGAATGGTACATATTGACCATTGATTTGTGTCAATGGTAGCAAAGATCATGGGTTTGTGTGAATGGTTGCAAAGGCCATTGGTTTGTCTGACTGGTATCTAAGACCATGGATTTGTGTAAATGGTAGCTAAGACCATGGGTGTGTGAAAGTGAATCAGTAGCAGAAAAATATGATTCTGATAACATGGAAATTGTTTATAGCCTATGCATTTAAAAAATGCCCATTTTGATTCTTCTTGACTTAAGCTGCTGAGTGTTTGCACCCTGTAAATTCATTGGATGTCTTTGGTTTCCTATTTTAGATGCTGAGTGTTTGCACCCTGTAAATTCATTGGATGTCTTTGGTTTCCTATTTTATATGCTGAGTGTTTGCACCCTGTAAATTCATTGGATGTCTTTGGTTTCCTATTTTATATGCTGAGTGTTTGCACCCTGTAAATTCATTGGATGTCTTTGGTTTCCTATTTTATATGCTGAGTGTTTGCACCCTGTAAATTCATTAGATGTCTTTGGTTTCCTATTTTATATGCTCCATTTTTAATCATGAACAATTCCAGTCAGAACAGCATCATTGAAATTATGACTGGGAGATGAGTAATGTTTCTCAATTTATCCATGATATTGGATGCTTTATAAATTGCAAGTGATGAGGTAGACTACATTTGCTCTGTCACATGTTACATTATGGTTGTGAATATTTAACCTTTAAACCCATGACTGTGCTTCCTTCATGTCTTGGCACATCTTGCATCTTTTGTTTCCACAAGGTTTATTTTATATATTGTGTGTATACACTCATTCATGTAAATAAGGTTTCCATTACATTAGCCTATTTAATATAATAATAATAATAATAATAATAATAATAATAATAATAATAATAATAATAAAGACTTTATATAGAGATGGTAACTCAATTAGTTACAGTACTAATCTACCTTAAGGCCTTCTAATGTCATGTTCAATATATACAGTACATGTATATGCAACACATAGATGATAAAAATATCTTTTTCGTTTTTATTTTACCTCAAAAAATGAGGTTTTTTTTTTACTTCTTGTTAAAAAAAATTTGCGTTTGCGAAAAGCTGGACACTATAAATTATATAGAGTAAACCACAGAGTGGTCAGATTAGTCAGATGATAATAACGACATTGAGTGAAAAAAAATTTAATGTTATCTGGACTATGGTTTAAAACTTTTAATATTTTTTCATATCTGTATCACTGAAACTTTAGAACTGGTATGTAGTGTGTAAATAAGTAAAATATTGATTTTTATGTTGCCTAGAAACTACTGGAAAGTTTTTTGTTGTTTTTTTATTGAGAAAAATATGCATTTTTTTTTTACGTTTTTTTAATTTTAATTTCAACGTTTTTGACATCTATGATGCAACATAATATAAAGAATCTGGCTTGACAAAAAAAAAATAAGTAATTTTAAATTTCAAATTATCATGCCTGGAACATATGCACAGGTATTTGTGAATACATATACATATATAAAATATAAAATATCATGCTGCATTGAAAAGTTCAAATGTGAGAATGGGGCATAAGTAGTACAAAGCAGGTGAGGTTTGTATTAATAGAACTTTCAATTGTCTTAAAATTTCATCCATTTGAGACATTGATTATAAAAAGAAGAAATACTCGGAGCCTGCCCTATGTCACTGGGAATGATGCTCCATACCAGTGGACCAGTCTATTGAAAACTTTTTTAAAACAATTCCTTCTTTGGCCTTGGTTTAATGTAATTTTTACTTCTTATGGACCTTATATTTGGAGTACCATCAGCATCTCTTTGGTGAAAGATATTGCTTAGATTGACAGGAATGGATTTTCTGATACTTTATGCATCAGTCTGGCTTTTCTAAGAAATATTTTTTCTAATAAGAAATAACTTTATATTAATTATTGCATCCTGAAAATTGTCTATACACTGATCTAGAATTAGATGGCAAGCCCTTTTTTGGAGTCTTATTAAGTGTCGTTATGTTTGAATAAGAGGTATTACCCCAAATTACATTACAACAGTCCAGATATGGCGGAATAAAACTTCTTTACAAGATGACCCTATACTAAAGAAGAATTATGTTTTTGATTATCTCAGTAGCCAAACATGAGAATTAAACTTTTTTGAAACATGTTTAATGTGAATGGATCAAAGTAAGATTGTTATCCATGAATAAAACAATACTTTTATCCTGAGAGGTCATCTTAAGACTTACAAATGGAAATTGGAATTTGTTGCTATCTAGCCTAGCTCAATTTTGTAAACTGTATAATTACATTGAACAGATAGAAGACCTCAAGGTAGGTTAATACTGTAATTAATTTTTACCTTTACCTTCTCTAAATAGTCATTATTATTATTATTATTATTATTATTATTATTATTAGTATTATTATTATTAAATTTTCTAGATAGGCTAATGCATGCATGATGTATACATGATATCATGCAGTGTATGATACAATCAGTTACATGTACATTAAAACATTTTACATTGTATTATACAGTCATGATGTATACATGTACATATTACCATGATCGTATGATACACTGTATGATGTAGACATCTACATATTACCATCTCTCTGCATTTACCAGTATTTGTTTGAAACCTAATATGGAAACTAGTTAAAATTATCTTTTTCGTGACTCATTCCTACCCTTCTACACTGGAAAAAATAATGTACATACAACAAAGAAGAATTTTTAAAACATTTTGGTATCTAAATGTATTTAGAACAAAAAGCATACACAAACACAATGTAAGAAAGATGTTACAAAATTTTTCATTTTTAGTACATGTATAATTTAGCACTAATTTAAAACTGACCTGCACTCACCTACTACCCATTTCAGTGAAACAAAAAGGACCCCATGTTGACAGTACATGTAAATATTATTAAACTGTCATTCAAAACAATATCCTGCTCATTTCACCAAACTGAGTACAAAACAGCCACAATTAGCTGATAGTTCATACTGTCATTGAAATGGACATTCTTGAATCAACATTAACTGTATGGATGCTATCTTGTATCAAGTTAAGTTAAGCAATCTCTCATAAACTGTCAGCCATTGCTTGCTTTCCACATGTAAACAATATAAAACCTCTGGACAAATATGAGACAATAAACTAAAGTACAGACTAAACACTTAAGACATTTTAATCCTTAGTGCCATATATGCAAACTTATAAATCAAGTCAAACACCAAAGAAGACAGACTCTAATCTAATAACGCATAACATGCTGGGGATCAGGATTTGCCATTTTGTTTTTTTTATGCTGGTTAGACAAAAAAAACTACACAGATTCAGATCTGCATGTGTATTATGCAACAGCAGATCTATGTTGACTTAAAAGTGAGTATATACAGTACATAAATCTAAACACATTTTAAATACCATTCTTTCTGAAGTGTCTCCTAAATTCATAGCAATCACTGACCTGTCACATTATGATACCATCTTAACTTAGGATACAAACAACACACCACTGCTAAACAATGTATAGTATTGTTAATCAAATTGATATGTGATCTTTAACTTGTAACATATTATATGTTTGGGTTCAATCAACTTTGATCATTCTGACACAAATTCATACATAGTACATCTATTTTTACATAATCTAAATACCTAGAACCAAGCCCAATCTTCAACTAAAAAATTATGAACAAGATCTTATACTGAATCAATATAGTATTAAAAAAATATACATAAAAAAGTTGTTATACAAGTGCAAAATAAATATCAGTTTTATATCAAACTCCTTGCAAACAATTCATTATCAGACTGTCTTAATAAGTTTATATCAGAATTGTATTAATTTATTTATTTATCCCAAGAATGCAAAGTGTAAAATTTCAAAAGTATTCACAATTAAATCCCAAAAAGTCCAAAACAGTTCTATTACCAGAATACAGGCACTAATTAAATTCCAGTATAGTTCAAATTTTGATCCATTACTGAAGGCATTGATGTACCTATGTCATAAATGTATAAATATACCAGTGCTCTGAAGTGTGGGGATATGCTACCAGTCTTCAAATTAATCACAATAATATAATCCAAGATGACCTTGTCTGAATTCACTATAATTCCAATTTAATGATTCTGTCAAAGAATATTATTTAAAAACACTTTACATTTACAGTAAATAAAACTTTAATAAATAATTCACCCAATCAATACTGAACACAACAATACCAATGATTTGGCTTCAAGATCTTACAGAAAAAATGAGTAATTTCTCAAATAAACAAGATTATATTTTTTTTTTAAAATTAGACACAAAACAAGAACCCAGATGTAGGACAAAAGTTTATTTTTAGAAGAATCTAAGTTATAATTAGACATGGTCTATTACTCTGTTACTAAAATGAAAATAAACAACATGGTAAATATAATGGTCTTGACTCATACTAAGATAATGATCCTAATATTTAACCCACACTTCCAGATAAATATTAATTATGTATTATTTGTATACAAAATAAAAACAACATATGTGTATCAAGTTACGAACAACACAAGCTTTACTTTTAATAAGGTCAAGTCCATAATACAGTTATCCACAGTATGTAATGAATTAAAACAAAACTAACAAACTATGTAAATTAAATATACATAACAATTGTTATAACAATTGTATTACCGGTATAAACAATTCATATATTGCAACCTGAAAATTACTCTGAGCTGATAATGCATCCAGGATCCTGCAAAGATGGTGATAACACAAAAGGCTTAAGATGATGAAATTAGCTGTAACAAAATGGACATTAATAGGCATGATAGTGGAGACTAGATGTCATTGTGGGATATTGTGCAACAATGCATAGGATCCACTGTGGTGCAGCAATGTGAGAAATCAGTTGCAATGTGACGAGTCTAGGCCTGACAAGACAGAGGATATAAGTCTTAATAATCTTAAATGAACACCATGAAATATGAAAACATAAAAAATGCTGAAAATATTTAAGGTAGGAAACATTATTGGGTCTTTAAATTTGTTATTTTAGTTTAAAAAAAGGTGAGTTTTAAGAGCACTCTTGAAAGGGATCACTGTGTCTTGTTCTGCTGTAGGAGGTAAGAAAGTTGTTAGGTTTGCTTGGATGTCATGCATTAGTTTGGTTCTATTTATCATATGGAGGTTTCTTTTAGTAGAAAATAAATCTGGAGGGTTAGGGATTGATACGTCCAGATGGCATATAATGCTGAGGTGATTTGATGCAAGTCTATGGAATACAAAGGTGGATCTCAGAATATTATCATCAGGTCTATGAAGAATCCATGGGCAATTCATCCCACGTTGCTGGGCCCTGGTATACAAAAGAACATCTGCTTAGCTTTCAATATTGTGTTCATTTCCAAGTTTAGCTAAATAAAGTTGCATGTAACCTCAAAATCAAGACATGTTGAGAGTTAGTCAAAATACTGTTTGCAAATCTGGATAAGTATTTTGGGGTTAAAAGACAAATTGATGAAGATTGTAATGAAATTCAACAGAATGATGGAAGTTACTAAAACTGACATTTCACATGGAATACTGTGATGCCTAACTTAGTGCTTGGAATAAATTCTTTCATAATTCACTCACACTCTTATTATGGACAACACGGGCTACATGTCAGTGCTGTAAAGAAGTTAGAAAATTAAACTTGATGGCAACCACTGTTTCTACTCATCAGGTATGCCCAATTTGATTCTGGTTAGGAACTGCAACTTTTGCTAGTGGGACTCCTGTTTTTCTCAAAATAGGAGTCCTGAAGTCCTAGTTTTAAAATCCAAGTGAGACCTCTCCAGTTCTTATGAATGTACACTGAAACTTGGACACCAAATCCCAACTAATATGGCAAATAATCAATAAATTTTCAAATAAATTTTAAAAAAAAACATTACATGCGATGTTGTAAAATCCTTAACATCATTAAAAATGTAAATACAGGCAAAAAAAATGAAGGAGTGGAGAGGAAACAAGTATTTATTTCAAACGGTTCCACATATAACATGAGATACAGTCAAAGCAGCGTAGTACTTGCTTCTTGTGGACTAATTTTGCTGCATTAAGTACAAGTACAAAAGCCTAAGTTAAATGCAGATTTTATTATGCAAAATTAGTAATATGGTATGATAGTCAAGAAATTTGACAATGCCATTTTAATAGATTCAACCAAGCCAACATAATGATGTATTTTGTTGGTCTTAAATGTGCTAAAATTACATGGCGCTCTTCAAAGGAAAGCGCTAATGATGGTATAATAAAATAGCAGTATAAAAAAAACACAAATTTCAAATTATTTTACTCTCATCAAATGCAAGCAAAATTTATGATAGCTGATTGTGCATGCTGGAAGTATTGTAATTAATAATGCAAATTATATATCTAAATCTGGCTCATCTAAGATTAACTATTATCAAAAAGTTTCACTCTAAAGTCAGTAGCAGAGGTACCAATGATCTCGGCCAAGCACTGCTAAATGAGACTGCAATGACAGCTGTGGAGAAATATAATCACATGAATATGAATGTTAAAATGAACATGACATTTGAAAGATGCAATTTCAATTACCAAATTTAAAGAAATGTAATTATCCATTTGACTACACCAATTTCCTTAGGAAAGTCATTATTTACATGCCCTGACAAACAAATACAGCGAACACAATGTTATAATATATGGGCATTTTGGGACAAGATCAACCAAAAAGTGAGATCCAGTATGAACCAGCTTGAATGTTACACAGTGTGATGTCACGATGAACATTGCAGATGTTTAAAATGTTCATACCACCCTATGATGTGACAATTTTACCTTATGTGGTCTTTTCTCAACCCATTGTAGCACCTGGCAACCACTGTAAAAGTCTATGAAAATGTTTTTCTGTATATTTCTTGATAGCTAAGATGCTGATCATTCAAAAATCAGGACTGAATAAACTTTGGTTAAACCATATTAGTATTAAATTTCAGGACATAATATTTCATTCTGATGAGTAAATGCACATACATGACTATATCAATATACACTATATAACAAAAGTCATACATCTCATGCAACACCGACTATTTCAGTAATAGGAATCATTTTTTAGAACTGATTATACATACCTTTAAAAGGCATTATTTATTTTTTTATGTTGATCCTCACAAATTAATATCCAAGGTCATTATTTAACGAAAGCTTTCCGTCTGATTATATTATTTATGATGATTAGACCAGAGAAGTTTTTTTTCTGACACAGTTGAGTACCTGTCCAAACTAAAGGTTTATAGCAATCAATAATTTTCGTCTGGAAATTAATTGAGGACATTTAATTTGCAGTGCATTCAATAATCAGAATTAAATAGACTTGGTTAAACTTAATAGGTATTACATTTGCAAACAACAAATATACCTTAGTTTTGATTTATCTTGAGTAAATAAGCCCACATGACCACATCGACATATACAATAGGACTATCATAGCGACTATGTCAAGGTGAGTCTGACTCTGATGTACATACAGAATACTTGTATTCAAGATATAAACGAATGTGTGGTCTGCTTTCACCCTAAAAACATGAGTCACACCTTGTGCAAAGATCATTTTCCAATAATTCCGGTTCCGTAAGACACAACAGATGGTATGCTTCAATTATTCATACAATAGCATCATGCACTTCAGTCCTCAGAGGTTACAGTATATTTCTAGATAGGTGATTTTCTTGAGAATGCAACAACAACAACTATAATTTTAACTTCAAGAATGAATGCAATTAGATGCACTTTTCTCCACAGAAAAAAAGAATCTACGAAAAATACTTACACAAGGCAAAACAACAATAAATCTTGCACCATTGGTACAGTCTCGGCCCTAAGCCACCATAATGTAAACAAGTAACGTAAAATTGTTCCGTAATGCGGCTTTATTTACGACATAGCTGATTATATCAGATAAATTTAATAATAGTAACCACCCATTAATCAAACACATATCGTATCTTCAAATTGTTGTTAATATTCATTTATATACACAAAATATGTTTTACGACCCTTGGAGACAGAAGTGATTACGATTTCTACCTGCCCGAACTCGAGCAATATTGTCAGCCTTCAGTGAACATTCACTTCGCAATATATGCAATAGACACGACACAATCGACCTTCAATTACATGATATGGTATGCTTTTCTTCCTAGTATATACTCAATATTTTTTTTACATTAATTTGTGACACCACCCATCACCAGGGACTCGTGGCAAAGATATATCACATATATTTTGTCTCTGCGCAAAGCAGTTACGTTCCTATTTTATCTCTGCGCATGACGATAAATTCATATTTTCACATATGTATTCACAGACATCTCTTCACATTCACCGACATGTACTGTTACATAGTAGTATTTAAAACATTATTGCAAATGGGAAACATAATTTTACATAGGTGAAACAAGTGCATTTTATAAAGGTACATCAAATTTCACGAATGTTAAGAACAAAATAACAGAAAAGAACGGAAAATAACAAGTTTGATAAAATGCAACAAAAATGTATTTCTCTAAAATACAAAGTGAAAATTTAAAAAGATCTAACAGTATTGTAAATTGAATCTAAATAGTGATAAAAGCTCTATAACAAGTCGAAATGTATGAAGTTCCATCTGAATGCCATTGTTAATAAATTTTAATGCATGCAGTCTCTAACGTCTTAATGTGTCAGTAGCCTGAATTGTGATGGTGTACTAACAGTCTTTAAATGTGTCACATTAATATAATCGAAAAATGTCCTTGTCTGAATTCGCTATATCTGAAATTTAATGTTTCTAGTCAAAGAATATTATTGAGCACTTTGTAATTGCAGTGAATAATGATTTAATAAATAAATCGATCCAAATGAAAAACTGAATATAACAACAAGACAGGTTCTGCTTCAAGATGTTAAGGCAAAGACGATTAATTGTTCAAGTAAAATACATTATACATTAAAAGCGAAGACACAAAAATAAATCCAGGACGTCAGGCAGTCTACTTTCCAACACATTTAAAGTTGTCAGAAAGTTTAGGAATTTCCAAGTTGAAAAACATATCATAGACTCAGATTCAAATAAACATGTTTACCTCCACTAATAATGATATGAATATTTAATCCAAATTCACTGAGAAATATTAGCTATGTATTGTGTTGTTTACAAAATAAATGTTATTGGTCACAAACACCATAAACTAGACTTATTTTGGGACAAAGTCAAATACAAAATACAGATGTATACATAAAATACAATCATTAAGAAGGCCAATAAATACTACAAATTCAATATATATATATATATATATATATATATATATATATATATATATATATATATATATATATATATATATATATATATATATATATAAGAACGAAATAATATTTCATATGTATATTATATTAGTGACAAAAAGACTTATTTAATTATCTGAAATTCTTTTTCGCTTACTGAGCTTGTAAAAAAGCGTTTCAGAAATTTGAAGTAAATTCGGTTTGCATGCTAAAAATATTTTCTTTTTGCATATTAGACGCCATCTGAAAAATGCAAACAAGCTGATTCCCTTTAGAATGCTACAAAGTTATTAAAATATTTAAAATTTCTTACCTTCCTCATACATCTGGCGTCAACTGAGTCCAGTTAGATTTATACGCAGATGACGTTTGGAAAATGACGTCATATCCAAACAAGCGACACGCGCAACGGACCGTGCGATAAGCATATTGAGTTAGGCTGAACAAAGTTCTTGAGAAAGAGATTCTTTAAAAATGCATGAAACTGAAATTTGCTGACATGAAAGGATACTTGTATTATTATCGCATATACATGTAACTTTGCAGGAAGCAATTGTTTTGCAGTATGCTCTTTAAAACAAAAAAAAATCCCATATATTTGTGTGCGTTCGAAAATTGTATTATAAACAGAGCAAAGCAGGGTGCAAGGATCTTTGGGACACTTTGTAAGTTGATATGTCGAGATGGATTTACCATACAAATTGTAACGAAAGTATTCTGTGTAAAGAAATTTTTTAAAGGATTTTCATAACAGGACTCACAATTTTAAGTCAACAACTTTATATACCAGCAAAATGGACAAGTTAAGATAATATCAATATCCTTTATGTAGAATCCTAGAGGGAAACAAAAACGTTTTCTTCATTTTTATATTAAAGCCTCAATGACGCCTTCAAACGCAGTAAAAGTTTGTTGTGCCAAATCATCTGAATAATACTTAATCTTGAAAGATATTCGTCATAAGCATTCGTTGTGTACCATATAATATCGATGTTTCATCACATTATGAGCGATAAAATTTCTCCCTCGAACTGAGAAACCCTGCCGTGTTTCACATATGCGCTTATTAAACAAATGTTGATGGAGACTTTCGTGGGTCAGCCAGATGCATAGTTATAAACGTCAGACGCCAACACCACACTTTATCTGGTGCGGTAGGTGATCCATATTTGACACGCTATTCACGTTTTCATTCAAAGTCAGTTAAAGTGCGCCATTTGCACACGAAAAACGGCTGAAGATTTTCGGCTTTGAAAACAAGACAAATGTATTTATTTTGAAAGAACTATATTTGAACAATTAGAAAACACAAAAGGTAGCTCTTGAATAACAAATTCACACCAAGAAAAACATGAATATACATGTGGGGGTATTTTGGATGGTGAATTACGTTACTTCTTACTACTGTAATCATATCAAATCTATTTTATCGTAAAAGAACCACAATTGCGTATAAAACACATTTATATGATAGATATATGATTGATTTACCAAATAAAGCATTTAAGAAACAATACACTAACCAACTCTAAAACATATCTGTCAACTCATTTATACTTAAACAATAAAAAGGAAAAATAGACGCTTTTAAGAAAAAGTGGCTATTTTTCAATGTTGATACCCTTTTATTTTAAAGTCTAAAGACCATTTAATTAAATCTGTGCATTTGTTAACCATTTAAGATAATACTTAACAATTAATATGACTTGAAACTTTACCAAACAAATATTTATTAGACTTTACAGAAGTAATACTATTTGTAACGTAGTTCACAAAAGTCCATAAAATATATATCCTTGTTATTTATGTTTAAACTGGAAACATTGTAGAAAAAAAGAACTTTTGGGTTATGATTATTTTTTGTTACAATGATTTGCAATATCTTTGCAACTATATTAACACATAAAACATAAAATCTTTTAAAATGTTACATTAAATTCCCAACGCAAAGAAATATTAAAAAAATCCCAAGTTTCACAAATGAAATTGTGCTGTTCACAACGGTTTGAACAAAGATAAACAATGGGCTATGATCATTTTACACCATTAAATGTTTTGGAACAAATGATTGTGTACTCAATACTGTTATATTGCTTGTATAAAACACAAATGATGCTGTAACGTAATTCACTAACGTTTTACTGCACATGGTCGCTTCAGTATATATCCTGTTGCATGTTCATGATGTACAGTCAAAGTCTGTCAAATAGATTTCTGACCTTCTCAAGGTCTCGTCCTGAGAATTTAAACATATTGCGGGTCTTTCCTTGCTTTATCGGCTCATCCAATGAGCACAATACGTCGGAACTTGGTATCCAAATCTGATCTGGTTTCGCAGGCCATTTGAAAGAGTTTTTTCCAGCCACCATGAAATTAATATTATATTCCTGGTCGTCTTCGTCGTATTCTAAAACTTGTCCAACGTACCACCTGCTTTCATAAATCGCTGCTACGTATGTGTTGACTTGATAAAGTTCATGTGTTTATTTTATTGCATTCCATTAGTTATGTAGCCTGCTGTTCACTTTCATCATGTCCTGTTGTTTGTTCAGCTTCTGAATTTTGGACTATGTTGGTTTCGCTCATCTGATGTACTGTCCATCCATCACATGCTGGTACTGGTTGACCGTCGACGAAACACTTATCACAAAAGCATGACGTATTCCTCACAGCAATGCTGCCTTCTCCAAGTGGAATAACTGCATGTACCTGTATAGTACCCTTCACTTGCTTTCCAACAAGATTCGAGAGTTCTTCATGGGCTTCTGTACATTGAGACTTTGGGACAAATATGTACTTAAGTGCGCTATTTTCCTGTGTTTTCCCCCATTGGAAAAAATCATCTGCTGACTGAATTATTGCCGAGTGTCTTTAGACGGCCATATCAGCTAGTCGTTTGGCAGTACCCCCGACCCCGTCACAGGGGCCTTTCCCGTGTCCAGCTTCAAAGTATAACCAGGAAGCTTTAATACCGGGAAAGATCGTATCATGATGTGCTACTATAGAAAAAATCTGCTTGTTTCTATACTGTGACGTAGGCAAGTCCGTCATATAGTGAACCATTTCAACATTCTGTAATACAGCTTTCACTTCTTTTACAACATGCTTCATGATTGCAAAGACTGTCGATGAAGTGTGAGACAACTCATCAGATACTACTCCTAGTGATTTATGCTTTACCTTTACCTCAACTTCTTTATCCTTGGTATAAATTACAACTGGATGCAACGTGACAGCATTCTTATCAAAATATGCTGACTCGATTTCTTCCGCAAACCTGCAAGTATAATTTTCTGCGAAATCCATGTGACATATGGCATGTGTTGTCGGCAGTATGTCTTTCAAACGTCTTGACTGACCGTATTATTCTTTGACTCTGTGAATATGTTTCCTAAATTCTGTCAGTTCTGATCTCAAAAGTGCAACAAAGTCTGTCTTACTTTTCTCCACTGATACTATTTGCATTCTTTTAAAGAACTTTCCGTTTTTCTCAACGTCTACCCTCTTCCATTCTGAAAACTTGATCTTTTCTTCGCTGATACTTTCTATTCCTTCGACGACCTTTGCTCAACGTAAACATCTGGACTTTCGGAGGTCGGAATGCCCAAACTTTTAAGTGCCTTTAACTTTAAAACCATGTTTTGGTGTCGTTGACATAAACATGTCTTTCTGTTGCTAAATTTGACAACGCTAATATGTTTAGGTCTCATTCTTCTAAATGTTGTCAAGCTTATCTTTGTGTCGCTGTTTTCCGCTAAAAATTTTCTGTGCAAGTTATAAATATAATCATTCAATGTTCTTTTCTGTTGGTGTTCGTCTCCTCTAATGGCATCTTTCTTCCCTGGCAGACATGTGCTGTTATCATCCCTCTCCATAAACAGCCCAACTCTTGTCCTCATTGATTGTCGTTCAGCATTAAGTCGCTGTTTTTTAATGCTCTTTCCTACCCTTGCTTTAAGCAACTGTTTTCTATGTACTCCAAGACTTCGGCTAATCTGCCTGCCCATTCTGTATCGGTGAATAAGTTTACCACATATAACTCCCAATGTTGTTCTTATTTTAGCTTTTCCTTTCAATCTCTGTTGAAATATGCAAATCATTAGATGTTGGTGAATTACGTTACACAATAGTGAATTACGTTACACTAAACTGTGTGCCTTCACGTGACGTAAATACAAATGGAATCAATATTCCATGTTCACAGTTCTTCGGTATATTATATATTTTGTCGTTTTATAATGATTTTCGCTGACAATTGATGTTATATACTAAGTGTTCTTCTTGTTAAATAAATGTGTACTTACGAGTGATGGTAATGTTTACACCAGAAAATGTTTTAAATGTCTCCCGCTTGGCAACTTCCGTTTTTCAATAAACGCCCGTATGTTAGGCTATGTCAGAAAATAATGTTTCCATGTAATTTGTTCCTTAGTAGGAAATAGTTTTAAACCATGTTTACTGAATATACCGTAACGTAATTCACCGCAACGTAATTCACGGACATAAGCATTTTCAAATATATGAGAAATGTTACAACAGCTAAAAGCAATGTTTATATGGCAATTATGGTTAACATAAGTGTGTTTATAACTCACAGTGTTTGACGCATATACCATATACTTATTATGAGGTAGGTACCGTAACGTAATTCACCACTAAATGCAAAAAATTAAAAATGGAAATCAAAAACTGTTTTTTTAGGACAAAATTATTCCTACACCTTTAAATCATGATTTATAAATATTTCGAAGCATTAATGTACATATTTGTTCTGGTACCATTACTGTATTAATCAAATATGTTTGCAATACGGCTATCATAAAATTGTAACGTAATTCACAGCATTTTATGGGACACAAATAATTTGGTTTTTTTTTAAAATTCCAAATATACTGACATAAAAACAGAGTGTTTTTATCAAAATTCAGACAATTCTCTATCATAGAAGACTTATTTCACTTATTTATTTCGCTACAAATTTTCTTGCCATGTAAATAAATTTAGTACCCCAAATTTGTGATACAATGGTTTTTACTGTGTAGGCTTCAAAATGAGTCCGTGTTGACCAATAAATGAGTCAAACAGAATGTTATTGTTATTTTTTCAACTCGTTATTGCCTAGGGGTTAACTTAAAAGTCAAATTCCCATCAAAAATATACTGTTGGTCATCAAAAAAACGCCTGTGACCCCGATATTTGTAATTTGCGCACTTTAACTGACTTTGAATCTTTGCGTTTGATATGATGCAGCACTCGCCTCTTATTTACGGGTATTTTTCAGCATAACTGACATTAATTATTTTAATAGTCCGTGTCGTATGCTGACCAATAAATAGATGCTGACCAATAAATAGCCATTCCAGCGCTCCAGCTGATTACCAATATTCACCCGATTTTATTTTTCATCTGGTGCACGCTTTTTCTTCTCGGATCCGCTTTTAACATGTGGGCCTACCTCCCTTTATTCCCTTTATAAGTGATTTGACATTCGCGTACAAATGTTGTTAATAAATTCATTAATAACTGAATTTGTCTAATTTATCACATCAATACTTTTGGAGCACATCCGAAAACGAAAGAAACTTCGAGTGACTTATGTGCCTGAATTAAGGGGTGGCTCCTCTTAATTTTAAACTGAATATCTGAACGTGGTTTAAAACCTAACATCTCGATTAATTCAAAGGACGGTTTATGTCAGATAGCTTTTAAAACAAATCATTTCCATAAAATAGGCAGCATTGGGACTTTAACAATTCAGTTCGTGACCATTATGCAAGTTTGACGTTTTAATGTGAAAACTTTCTGTTCACATGGAATTTTCCGCCGAAAATCTTAAACTAGAATAAATTACTTGTTTATCCTTTAAAGATTAATACAACTGAAAACCTGAAAGAAAAAAAAACAACCTATCTAACATCAGTGTCATATTTTAGTAGCATGTTCTTCCTTTCCGAATTGCAATTTTTATTTTCTAACAATTTTTAAAGACATATATGTTCTCTTATTTTGAATCTGGACAAACAATAAACTGAACATTTTTGGCTATTGTTGACACGCACGCACACACAGACACATACGGTTGGTAAGAGAAAATATTAATACGGACAACATATATTGAAATCACACTTGATGAACAAAACAAGACAAGTGCAGTGCTATATACCATGCAATGGTCACGTGGGCTTAAAGCCAATACCAATATACACACATGATTAAGTTTCTAGTCATCCAGTTTTGATCAGCACGCTTTTCATGAGACTAAGAAAATTCAAGGGATGTAAATCTTAAAAGAAACGGCAACTATTACGTTGCATCAAAATACACATTATCTCCTCTGATCCAAATAAGATGAACACTAAAGAGTTACTCGAATGTAACGAATTGATGATACTCATAGATTCCGCTGTCTCAAATTATAATTTTATTATTCTGGCTATTTTTCCAGTCAACGTTTGTTTTCAATGCTTTCAGAATACATTGTCAGTCCACTTCGTCATAATAGAATCACCAACTGTTTATACAAATTCAAATATAAAGAAGTTTAGAATTAAATTGGTAATAACAAAATATTTGCGTACTTTCAGCAACATCATTATTTTCTTTGTAACAACTCGGCTTGCCAATCAAGCTCAATTTTGCCTCCTTATATATTTACTATCTTTCTCGACAGGTAATTGCAGGTGGGCGGAGCTTAATATGTAAGGCGCATTAATAATAATAATAATAATAATAATAATAATAATAATAATAATAATAATAATGAAGACTTTGTAAAGCCTAATCTTTCGAATGTCTAAGCGCTTTACAACATCTATAATGATATGACTACAAACAAACAAACAAAACAAAACAAAAACAACAAACAAACACCATGAACTTTGAAAACATAAAAAATGCTGAAAATATATAATATAGGAAACATTATTAGGCTTTTAAGTTTGCTCCTGCAGTCGAAAAATTGAGTTTTAAGAGCACTCTTCAAAGGGGTCACTGTTTCTTTGTGTCTGAATTCACTGGGCAATTTATTCCACGTTGCTGGGTTCTGGTGTGTAAAAGAACGTTGTCCATGTGATTTTTTTTTCATACTGGGAATAATGAGTATATGATTGTCAGATGAGTATATGATTGTGAGACGATGAGCGTAAGTATCTTGCTGCCATTCAGAAATAAACAACAACACTAGCTGTGATTTGTGCATTATTTAAAAGTTGTACTTTCTGTTTGGCTTAAACAAACGTTTAGCCTCTTGGCAACAGGTGAGATGATGTTAAATCATATATAGATTATTTTTTGCATGTTTGTGATCTTTTTAAAATGTGGAACACAGTGCTGAACATTTGTATGTTGTGGCAAGATAACTCTTAACCCTGTCTAGTTCCAGCAGAGCTATCTCTCTTAAATGCAATGCAGTACCTGGTTTTGTCCTTGTCAAATTGACAATCTAATATTGTTCTCTATGAATGTGTGTGACATGCATGCTGAAGTAGGATAGAAAGTATATGGTTTTTTTTTACAAAATATTAGCATTGAGGTCTATGGAAAAAACAATTGGTACTGTGATACTATATACTTAGTATGACTTATTTCCAAAGCAACTTATTACTTTTACCGATTAGGAGGTCCATGACATTCTCTTGTGTTGAGAGTTCAGCCTCTTATAAAAATGTCGGATAACCTATAACAAGATTTTCAATGTACGTTTGTTTTGAAAGACACTTTTGATTAATATGGGAATCTTTCTGTGTATTAGGACACAATTGGATGCTTATTACTAAAAAGTTAATGTACAAAATATATAGAGTGTACATAGTTTGGTTGCCGATACGAGTGACACCCCTTTTCAGAAGGTTAGCGTTCATTGGAGATATTTTAAAAAAATCCACGTTATGCTCAATCATTTGATAAAAGTTCATTTGAACAATTAATTCAAATTAGTCAATACAATTATTTACACCCAACACATATCCATGAAAGAAATTAA
Organism: Unio pictorum; assembly: GCA_030141615.1. Taxonomy (NCBI): domain Eukaryota; kingdom Metazoa; phylum Mollusca; class Bivalvia; order Unionida; family Unionidae; genus Unio; species Unio pictorum. The sequence goes on from JARLTB010000283.1 coordinate 5,871,019, forward strand.
ATTTTAAAACAAAACAATATAAAACAAATGCAGTCGTTCACAATCAATTTTAAAACTTTCTACTCAATTAATTATACTTATAAACTCCATTCGTGTTCGTTTAAAAATCCAATACATACTATTAGACTGACTGATACTGATTTAAAAATCCGTTACGTAATATTAGACTGACTGATACTGATTTAAAAATCCGTTACGTAATATTAGACTGACTGATACTGATTTAAAAATTCGTTACGTAATATTATACTGACTGATACGGATTTAAAAATCCGTTACGTAATATTAGACTGACTGATTTAAATAATCCTTTACGTTATATTAGACTGACTGATACTGATTTAAAAATCCGTTACGTAATATTAGACTGATTGATACTGATTTAAAAATTCGTTACGTAATATTAGACTGACTGATACTGATTTAAAAATCCGTTACGTAATATTAGACTGATTGATACTGATTTAAAAATTCGTTACGTAATATTACACTGACTGATTTAAATAATCCTTTACGTTATATTAGACTGACTGATACTGATTTAAAAATCCGTTACGTAATATTAGACTGATTGATACTGATTTTAAAAATCCTTTACGTTATATTAGACTGACTGATACTGATTTAAAAATCCGTTACGTAATATTAGACTGACTGATACTGATTTAAAAATCCGTTACGTAATATTTGACTAATTGATACTGATTTTAAAAATCCTTTACGTTATATTAGACTGACTGATACTGATTTAAAAATCCGTTACGTAATATTAGACTGACTGATACTGATTTAAAAATCCTTTACGTAATATTAGACTGATTGATACTGATTTAAAAATCCGTTACGTAATATTAGACTGATTGATACTGATTTAAAAATCCGTTACGTAATATTAGACTGACTGATACTGATTTAAAATCCGTTACGTAATATTAGACTGACTGATACTGATTTAAAAATCCGTTACGTAATATTAGACTGATTGATACTGATTTAAAAATCCTTTACGTAATATTAGACTGACTGATACTGATTTAAAAATCCGTTACGTAATATTAGACTGATTGATACTGATTTAAAAATCCGTTACGTAATATTAGACTGACTGATACTGATTTAAAAATCCTTTACGTAATATTAGACGGACTGATACTGATTTAAAAATCCGTTACGTAATATTAGACTGATTGATACTGATTTAAAAATCCTTTACGTTATATTAGACTGACTGATTTAAATAATCCTTTACGTTATATTAGACTGACTGATACTGATTTAAAATCCGTTACGTAATATTAGACTGACTGATACTGATTTAAAAATCCGTTACGTAATATTAGACTGACTGATACTGATTTAAAAATCCGTTACGTAATATTAGACTGACTGATACTGATTTAAAAATCCTTTACGTAATATTAGACTGATTGATACTGATTTAAAAATCCGTTACGTAATATTAGAGTGATTGATACTGATTTAAAAATCCGTTACGTAATATTAGACTGACTGATACTGATTTAAAAATCCGTTACGTAATATTAGACTGACTGATACTGATTTAAAAATCCTTTACGTAATATTAGACTGATGGATACTGAGTTTAAAAATTCGTTACGTAATATTAGACTGATTGATACTGATTTAAAAATCCGTTACGTAATATTAGACTGACTGATACTGATTTAAAAGTCCGTTACGTAATATTAGACTGACTGATACTGATTTAAAAATCCGTTACGTAATATTAGACTGACTGATACTGATTTAAAAATCCGTTACGTAATATTAGACTGACTGATTTAAAAATCCGTTACGTAATATTAGACTGATTGATACTGATTTAAAAATCCTTTACGTAATATTAGACTGACTGATACTGATTTAAAAATCCTTTACGTAATATTAGACTGATTGATACTGATTTAAAAATCCGTTACGTAATATTAGACTGACTGATACTGATTTAAAAATCCTTTACGTAATATTAGACTGATTGATACTGATTTAAAAATCCGTTACGTAATATTAGACTGATTGATACTGATTTAAAAAGCCTTTACGTAATATTAGACGGACTGATACTGATTTAAAAATCCGTTACGTAATATTAGACTGACTGATACTGATTTAAAAATCCTTTACGTAATATTAGACTGATTGATACTGATTTAAAAATCCGTTACGTAATATTAGACTGATTGATACTGATTTAAAAATCCTTTACGTAATATTAGAGTGATTGATACTGATTTAAAAATCCGTTACGTAATATTAGACTGACTGATACTGATTTAAAAATCCGTTACGTAATATTAGACTGACTGATACTGATTTAAAAATCCTTTACGTAATATTAGACTGATGGATACTGAGTTTAAAAATTCGTTACGTAATATTAGACTGATTGATACTGATTTAAAAATCCGTTACGTAATATTAGACTGACTGATACTGATTTAAAAGTCCGTTACGTAATATTAGACTGACTGATACTGATTTAAAAATCCGTTACGTAATATTAGACTGACTGATACTGATTTAAAAATCCGTTACGTAATATTAGACTGACTGATTTAAAAATCCGTTACGTAATATTAGACTGATTGATACTGATTTAAAAATCCTTTACGTAATATTAGACTGACTGATACTGATTTAAAAATCCGTTACGTAATATTAGACTGATTGATACTGATTTAAAAATCCGTTACGTAATATTAGACTGACTGATACTGATTTAAAAATCCTTTACGTAATATTAGACTGATTGATACTGATTTAAAAATCCGTTACGTAATATTAGACTGATTGATACTGATTTAAAAATCCTTTACGTAATATTAGACGGACTGATACTGATTTAAAAATCCGTTACGTAATATTAGACTGACTGATACTGATTTAAAAATCCTTTACGTAATATTAGACTGATTGATACTGATTTAAAAATCCGTTACGTAATATTAGACTGATTGATACTGATTTAAAAATCCTTTACGTAATATTAGACGGACTGATACTGATTTAAAAATCCGTTACGTAATATTAGACTGACTGATACTGATTTAAAAATCCTTTACGTAATATTAGACGGACTGATACTGATTTAAAAATCCGTTACGTAATATTAGACGGACTGATACTGATTTAAAAATCCTTTACGTAATATTAGACTGACTGATACTGATTTTAAAATCCGTTACGTAATATTAGACTGACTGATACTGATTTTAAAATCCGTTACTTAATATTAGACTGATTGATACTTTGCTATAAACTGTGATAGGGCTGTGCTACATAAAATTAACATTGCACGCATACAGACAATCACTCACAAATCGCGGCTTTTTTCTTGTTCGTCCGTTATAGGGAGCTCACTGAACGAGATTGATGATGCCGCTTTTCATAATTCAGGAAAATCAGTACTGATTTATTTATCAGTAAATTTTATAGACTGATTTCACTGACTGATTATTACTTAAAAATCGACATCATCAATCTCGTTCTACTTACTCACTTACTTACTTATATTTAACACGTATAAGTAACACGTATATTAGTTTTAACTTTTAATTCTTAACTGTAACTGTCCAATCAGTGTGTGTATATATAGATAGATAGATAGATAGATAGATAGATAGATAGATAGATAGATAGATAGATAGATAGATAGATAGATAGATAGATAGATATATAGATAGATAGATAGATAGATAGATAGATAGATAGATAGATAGATAGATACTACAGGCGAGACGGTCCAGCACAGCTACTGTACAGCCGCTGCATCACACGCAACTCGCCTACACACACACACACACACACACACACACACACATATATATATATATATATATATATATATATATATATATATATATATATATATATATATATATATATGCACACACACATTTAACATAATTAATAATATCTATTTTCAAGTCCACATTTAACCATACTGCGCATGTCTGAATTGAGCCAATTTAAAAAGAGCCATGAGAGACGTTAAGCGGCCATGTTCTTTAAATTTAAAAAAATCATTAAACCAGCGGCGTCGCTAGGGTTGGTGTCACCCAGTGCGGTAAACTCATGGTGTCACCCCTCCAGACTTTCACCATGGAGCACCAGAAGCTCTGCAGACTGCATGGTGGCACCCTGTGCGTGCTAGTCATGTATTTAACTATGATCGGTTATCCGCTTATGAAATCCGACTTGACCGAGCAGTGTGTGCTCTTTAATATTTGCAATTTTTCGTTTTGGTGTCACCCCTCTGAGATGGTGTCACCCGGTGCGGTCCGCACCCCCCGCACCCCACCCCCAGCGACGCCACTGATTCAAACAGCGCTACTTAACCACTTTCAATAATTATCTTATTTATCAACAATTTAATCATATCCGTCTAATCCAAATCAATACGTAATAAACAGTTTATAATAATAAAAATACTTCACTCAGTTCGTGTTCAACACTTACGAAACTACATTTTTCTTCTGGCGTTGGAATGGCGAGATAGACCTTTTCAAATAAATAGAGCCGGTTATTCAGAACAAACAAAATTCATATGCAATTATGCCTTCATCATATACAGGAAGATTATTAATCAGGTCAAAGCTTGTTTGCGGAAAATCACATCATACAATCATGTCCTTGTAAAACAGTTGCACACGGTATAATATCATAGCAGATCTGAACCCGATTTTGGTTTCCTAATACTATTATTTGTACGCCAAAATCAGTAGCAAAAACAAACAAAAATCTCCGCTCACGATGGCGATGATAAACAAAAATAAAACAAAAAGAGAAGATGACCGCGATTACGGCGATATGCCGCTCATATTAAAGTCATACTTGAAACGACGTTAAAAGTCTGATTGATGCAAATAGCACTTTGCGACCAGTCTGTCCTGTTCTTCTTCAACTTCAGAACTTCCTTTCACTCGACAACTATTTTTGTGTAGCAGTAAAAAGGCTCTTCATTTTTTCTGCTCGTTTCCCGGTGATGTTAAAGGCATCTTTTTTGAATCCGTACGTAAAGTTGACTGCCATCTCGCGCCTCGAGTAACAAAAAGTGGGTTTTGAAGAAATAAAATCCTAAGGAGCTTCTTTGTATACAGCTATCATTTTTGCAACCTTCAACATATATTTATTGTTTGCATACAACCGCTGAAATAAGTTCTCATATTAAGCTGCCATCAAATATAGTTTTGGCAGAAGTCAAAGAGATATTTTTTTATTACCGAATTTGTTGTAATCCTCGTCAAGCAGTCTTCGAGAATTATCTAGTTCGATGCCGATATCAGAATAAATATCAAAGTATTCGAAAAGGCGACCAACATTGCTTCACTAGTTTCGCTTAAGTCATTAAAGTCGTCATAGTCACTAAAAATACCACGATACCAAATGCAAAACGGTCTTTCTCGCATCTGGTGGAATTTCTGTTATGATGTTCTGTCGTAGGCAGGAATAAATCCTAGTTAGCGAGCATTTTCGAAAAGCAGTGTCGACTAACATGCCATAAGAAGAGACCACAGAGATTTTAGAAAAGCAGTGTCAGCTAACATGTCAAATATTTGTACAGACAACTGCGTTTAAATGATAGTTCTGGTCGCCATAAACGCGGATGGGTTGGAATAACTAAGTAAATATTATCTAGAGCCGGTATATATGATATATGGCTAAGCAATAAGGTAGAAACTATTGATGTTACGAGTGAGCAAATCAAGCATGTACTTTTGGGTCAGCATAAACAACAATGCATGTTTATTTTAGAAACATATCACTTGGGCAAAATTATGAAATGTAAACAGAAGACATAAATATTGAATTATATTTAATGAAATTTTCGGAAGAGATTTACTTTCCAATTTTACGAATATTTAGGACATAAGAAGCGACCAACGTGATTTTCGGAAAGCAATGTCGACTAACATGCCATAAGAAGCGATCGCAGAGATTACTAGCCCCAATAATCTTTGTGGTAGATACTATTCAAGCAGTTTTTCTGCCTCTCTTGAAAAAGCATAATTTATTGAGGTCAACCATGTAACCGTTTAATTTATATCTGAGATGGTCTATAGCTTGAATTAAGATGTCACTGTCAATAACACATTTGCCTGTGGTGATTTCTAAGCATTTTCTGATGACTGGCTCATAAAATGTTCCCCAATTGACATGGCAACAAAATTGCAGAATATATTTCACCAAGCTTGTTTTTGACGATGTCTCCTGCAGTAGCAAATGGACATGGTCCTAAAGGTTGTGGCCAACTCTGATCCACCAGATGTGGTTTGCATAACCTGATACACTGGCGACGTTTGATGTATCTGAGGTGCTTTCATGAAATGTTTTAAAGACGGCTTTCTGATATATTGCATATACAAATAGGCTACATTCAATTAGAGTTTTTGTGTCAAACCGATTTATAGATGATTAAAAAAAACACAGCGATCAAATATCATTTTTATGTAAACTGATATATAGAGACAGAACATTATTTCCATATACAGAAATATTTATGGATAACAACTAACAAAATAGACCCCCCAAAATATTTCCCTCTAACTGGTGGTAGGGTAGAGTCGCGAATATGAGCAAATAGGCTTGGTCCCCTGAAGCGACTGAGCTTTTTCGTAGTCACTTTTTTGCGGACATCTTCAGGTAGAGATGGTCCCATTAGGCCGTGATATCTCTCTCTCTCTCTCTCTCTCTCTCTCTCTCTCTCTCTATATATATATATATATATATATATATATATATATATATATATATATATATATATATATATATATATATATATATATACATCGTAATACCTCAACTGAGTCGACATGTATAACGCCTACAAAATGCGAGGTGTGGGTTAAGTGGTTACTCTCTTGTGGTCAAATCCTCACTTTACCATACTACTAGGAATCAAGCGGGATTTCAAAATGGCTTTTGCACAATAGAATATTTTTCTGTATTTAATTCTCCGACATTATTGTATCGCTTCGTCAGTTTTCAGACAGCAAGGCCAGTTTATTTTAGAAATATATCACATAGGCAAAATTATGAAATGTAAACAGACAACATAAATATGGAATTACATTTAACACAATTTTAGGAAGAGATTTACTTTCCAATTTTACTAATATTTAGGACATAAAATACACAAAAAAGTACCGCTAAAACAGATCGATCAGGTAATTGCATATGAAAAGAGGACATATTTGAAATCAAAACCAATGCAGTGGGTGATGCATTGTATTATCGTTGTAAATGTGACTATTATTTGAAAGCTATACATTGTATGAACACTAAATGCAAGCCATAACAAAAGCGGTAGTAAGAATTTGAAGCATGTATGCCAGTATAAAAAAAGTATTAGATTTGACGCTGATTTTAGGCTTGGATCGTGAGGTTAGTTTTATATTCTCAAACTGTATTACCAGTTTCAGGGATTTATGTGCGTCCATTACAATTTCGTCTACTATCTTGGTTTAGCTGTATATTGATAATACAAACCGATTGACATTCATGTTGTTTGAAGATATAGTGCCAACTACGTATTTTTGTGTCTTATAGTTTAAAAATTTATCAATATTATATATTTTATTCCGATTAATTATCTGCATATAACACGAAGACGTTATATATATATATATATATATATATATATATATATATATATATATATATATATATATATATATATATATATATATATACTATTTCATTGTTCTATACCCATAGGCATCTACCACAAGCATGATGCATGACTTGGATATATTTATAATTGATTCTTCTGTTATGTTCTTGGATCCATCTTGTCTCGGCAGCGGTGGCGAAGATATATATTAATGTACTTCACACTACATGTACATTATTACACATTACAACACCGCGTTGAGATATTAATTTGGATGTGCACCTGCTATATACCGCAAAGTCGCACCTTCACGTGTTGATTCCCTTATTACACCGAGGTTGACATGAACTTTCATCTCTAACATGATTTATTGTCCCGTTCCTATGTATACTAGTTAATACTCCAAATAAGTGCATGAAAGTTTAATATTTTAACATTTATGTAATTATTAGCTGATCGTTTGAAAAAAGTAGATAAGGAATACCAGAAAATATACATATAAATATAACATCTATTAGTTCGGACTCGATATTTAATTAACTGAATAGTTATACTCGAAATAATTAAACACTTGTTATGTATCTTCGAGCATAAATGCGTGCCTCATTGGTGTTAAAGTTCCTAAATTTTTTGAAAAGTGAAAACCCATTTTTATTCACTATAGTTCTTTGTTTATAGGTAATTTGTATAACTGTGTGAGGTCCAGCATGACGCGTATAAAAGCAATATGGGTGATTAGATTTGGTCCCAGTTTTTATATTTAGTGTAAATTATGATGAATAATAGCTGGGTTCGTATTTCTTGCAGTACATAGGGTGTATAATTAACGCCAAGCATTACTGCACACCTGTACCAAGTATCAAAATATAATTAAAGCCTGTTTCTATATCCTTTCATGTCAAGAATTATCAAGTTCTTTGTCCATTACTGTCAAGGACTATGTAATAGTTTGGTTGCTGTATATATATGGTACAGTAAAGTTTATCATTCTTGCACATTATAAGCAGCAGGGAAGACGAACAGACTAACTTTGGAGCAAGCCTTATTTGGAAAACTAAAGCTTCCTACGATAATGGGGAAGAAAAAAATATAAGGTCAATATCGTCAAACCGAAGCCACTAACTGACCGAGAGCTTCTCAAATTGGCTTAGTTTTTTGTTACTGTAATTTTGTCCTCGGTGTTTTTCAAAAAGTATGCACGTGACTTAACCCGTTGTGTGGTCGTGCCCCCCCCCCCCCCCCGTTCCTGCGAATTATATCATTATTCTAAATCAATAATATGGCACCAGCTATGAAATCTTATAGAATTAAATTAGCTCGAAAGCTTCTAGAAGCAATAGAGATATTGCCCAGTTCGTGATTCTGTCAGACAACAATTCCAAGAACGTCAGGAATCTCAGGTTGATTATGCCGAAATATATCAACAATTATTTAGATATGCTACTGAAACACCTAAACCTCTTCTTCCTCAACTTAAGATGGCTGCAAAAAGCTGACGAAACATCAAGACTGCTACAAGATCTTCCTGGTCGAATAACTCAACTAGCAAAACCTGTTGCTGAAGTTAAAAAAAAAACTGATGAAGAAATAGTCGAAGAATTACGTAATAAATTTACTGAAGAAACTTTATAAATAATCGATAAAACTGACAGAGATAATTTTCCAGCTATTGTTTTTACATACTATGAAATGAGAAACAAATGTTGAAACCAGATCACAGAAAATATATTAGCAGTATACGACACTGGGCTGATGCTTTTTTTAAAAAAAAATAAAACTAACAGAGGTCGATTTGTCACAAAGTGTATCGTATATAACATATACGGATGCAATAGCCGAGGTGTATAATGCTTATCAAGAACAGTTAGAACAAGAAAGAGAAAAACAGACACAGCAAAAGAAAGGGCGAATTCAGGACAAACAAACAAGAGAAAGAACAAAAATAGCGAAAAACACAAACGAAAAAAATTCTTCCATCTGTTTAAAAATTAATTGATAAATTTATACTTGGAACTTAAAAAAAAACAATATGACTGACGATGAACTAGCTGAATATGTTTCTAATTATTTATTTGATACCAGAACATCATGGACTTCATGATGATGATTATTATTAGATGATCTTTAGAATCAACTCGGAAGCAAAGTTACTGACGTTATTCGTGGTATAGCTCCTAGTGCTATTATTAATCTTGCCGGTAAAGCGTTTTAGGCAATTAAGGATAGATTAGCACGGCGAAAACCACCGCCAGTAGAATTACCCAGCACTGCATTAATGACTGCAAATGTCAGTAAAATAATAAATCAGGCTGCAAATCAGAAGCTAGCAGATTTGTCTGATTAAGCACAAAAATATAACTGCAAAATTAATAGCATGAAGCGGTCTTCGTGTTAGACGATAACAATTATAATAAAATGTTTAAACATATATCTGATTCAGCACTGTACATGGATGCGCCAGTACTCAAATATGAATCGATAAGCAATTATCAATTTTATTCTTATGACTCAAGACAAATCAATGTGGACGTATCGAACTACAATTTCTGGATACAAGTATATATTTCTTACCCACTCAGTCGTTTATTAAAGTAGAAGTTTAACTAGTAACAAATGTTGCAGTTGATACGCCATATGCAAATAATTTGTTTGCTGGTTTTCTTAACATTGAAATCATGGTATAGTTTGATTGCGCTACATACATGATTGATGGAAGAAATATTGATTTAATTCAGGAAAACGTCGACGTTGCTGCAAGAGCAATATGATTAGATATTCTGATGATTACATAAGATCAGCTGGTCCATCAATGATGTTTGCTTGAGATATTATCAGCAATGCTGATCATGTTCAATATATGAAATTACGGACAGCTATAGGTACTGCAACTGTACCACCAGATGATTTTGAACATGCAGCTAGACCAGCAATTGGTTTTTATGTTAAAGGAAGCGTTAATGCAAATTTCAACTTTGGATTTTCAACATGTGTATCAATGTTGTTAGGAGGCCATATAAACGTTATATGTGTAATGCCACTGTCTTATATTTTTGGATTTTGTTGAAATGTTAGAAAAGTTTTTTTTTTTTTTTTTGGGGGGGGGGCTAAACATACAGTTGTACTTGTAAGAAAAGGTGATGATAATGACTCCTTCTTGCTGGGCGTTGGTGTTGCTGATGTTAAAAGTACATATAACAACTCTCACTGTGGATACCTGTAAGGACTCTAACGATTGCTAAAGAACAAAATTTACTTGCTTTAATGAATCAAGGTGGTAAATCAATATTGCCATTGCTAACAGTGGCCACAGTAAGTATTCATAGCATCGTTCGAGATGTATTTACCTGGCATACAGCATCACAACAGGATGTATCTGTGCCACGACATATTTTCATTTCTTTGCAGAATATGAATCGATTAAAAAATAAAGAAAATGGTCATATGATAATTGACCAAATCAGATTTGCCGAGGTTTCTTGACGAATAGGTGGCCGACAAGAACCAACTGAGGATATGTTGTTAGATTATACCACAAATCATGTTGCACGAGCTTATCCTAGATTGATGACATTTATGAAACGTGATCACAATATTGGGACGTGACCAAAACTGGTTTACAAATGTTAGAATTTGATTTTACAAAATTACATTCAATATTTTACTTTTCGCTGGAGCATTTTAATTTAACACGACAAACTATAGTTTATAAAAATGTTCGAGATCGCGTAAATGACGTATCAGCTGATGGTTATTGATCAATCGCTGTTATAGTCAGTGATATCAATGTTCTCTTGAGGGAGCGGCGGACGAATGAAAGTCATTGATGCCAAAGTGGAAAATATTTAATATTTTCTGAATATGTAATTAAATCATTCATGATATTATTATGTAATATAGTCACTTTAATGTCACTTTAATTCCGGGTCAAGTAAGAATACAATTACAATCAAGCCTTGCAAGTAAATGGAAAATATCCCATTGAAGAAACATCAAATTTCTAGTAGTCATCCACATTAATTATCATTAACTAAAACTCGTCTCAAACATTTTAACAAAGCTTTAGACGCCAACACATTTTTTTTAAAATGTCATCTGTCTCCGAGCTCGAGCTTCGTTAAAAACTCAGAACGGGCAGAATATTTCCACTTCGTGCAGCTGTACGGGTGTTAATAGCTGCTGCTACACCAGCTGTCACAAAAGCTGCTGCGTTAAGTGTTATGGAGAATGCTTAAGCAACAGGACAAGAATTAAAGGGTCTAAGATTATCAGGAACCCCTCATCGGTAAGAAGCAGTCGGTTTAAGGCTTCCAGGAACACTTCGTTAGACGTAAATGTCTTCTTCCAATGTCAAATTTTGATTTAATTGATGCTGCTGAAAAATACAAATACAAAATTTCAAAAGTGTTTTTATGCGCGATCAATTACCTAACCAACACATTAAAGTTGAAACTGGTATCATTAATCTCGAAAACAGAAACTCATTGGGTTGCAAACGCAAATATTCCACGTGGATCTGTTTAGTCTGATTCGTACGGACTGATTCCACCGAAAGAATTTATGTTATATACACATTCCAATCCGATGAGGTATTCAACATTATCAACACAGACAATAACGGATCCATCTATATGTTGCCGTGGAGCAATTGCTGTACTCGACACTGTATCAAAATCAACCAAACCACCACACAAAGTCGTGCACGATGATACAAGTAACTGCTATCGTTTTAAACAGATATTATAAGTATAATGGAAGATATTTACGAAAGAACATCTTCCATAAATAGATAATTAACGGAATATCACAAAAAAAATATTATTAAAATTGTTTGTGATGAAATATCCTAATTACTAAATGTTGTAAATGTTGATCCAAACAAAGTGTTTGTTTTTTTTATATAAAAAAATAAACAAGGACAATTAAAAAAAAATAATGTTTCATTGCAAGATAATATTGTCAGTTTTAATGGAGTAACATAAAACACCATTGTCGTATTTGATAGTAATGGAAACATCAAACTCGGTGTTATTATGTCAAAATATCGGATACTATTCACATACGAGTACAAAGATCCGGTAATACAATGACTGGTTCTCTGAATATGACTCATAATAAAATTACTGGTATCAGAGAACTAAAATTAAGCAATGACGCTCTAACTAAGAAATACGTATATGATATAGACTTCCCTATGATGAACTCATTAATGACAATCAAGAATAAAGTAATCAATCTTAGATCTTATTATACTGCCTATATAAACACGTTCTTCAGTTTTCACATTTTTGTAAACATAAACATTAACGAGATTTTCAGAATTCTGTCAGTGGTTGATACCAAAATCGTTAACATGAAAAGGATCACCAACAACTTAGTGTATACGGTACCTTCAGGATCAGTATTATTGTCGCCACTCAATAAATCCATCAAAGATTGCGCTGAGGTTATATATATATATATATATATATATATATATATATATATATATATATATATATATATATATATTTAGGTTCTCAGTAGCAGGTATTTACAATATCCACCACAATCCCACGGCGTGATCTACTAACAAAATATTCTGGATTTCTGTTAGTGATCTAGCAAAACTACGAAGTAACATTTGAAACAGAACCTGAAGGAAAACGACTGGGCTTGATTTATCATTGCTGTTCTGAATTAATCGCTAAACTACCAGGTACTTAGTGTAATGAGCTGTCCAATCGACGTGCAGCAGAATAAGTACAATTAGGTGCGTGAATGGCAACACAATATATAGTTGATAAATATACAGCAAAAGTAAAAATCTATCGCAGATGTATAATTGTCGTTGACATAATTGTATATTCGGCATCTGCTGTTATCGCTGGAACCGACGTACTGATATCAACAATAACACGATCGCTAGCGATGGTATCAGCAGTTGTAACAGTCTGTGTTTCAGCTGCAACAGCAATTACTGGGGTTCTAAAAATCATTGCCAAAAAAGTATGTACATATAGCGAAAAAATATGGCATGCGTATATAATAAAGTTGCATATAGCGACTATAGCATACTCCAAATTATTTGTATTGATATCATCATGTCTTAGTGATGAAACAATATCAGATAATGAGTTTACATAAATGATTAAGATTTACAACTAGGTAATGACTACGTCTGATTTAGATAATAATAATAATAATAATAATAATAATAATAATAATAATAATAATAATAATAATGTCGTCAGAACATGAACTACTGCAAGAGATCTTCATTAATAGAAAAATAACCATGATATCAGCAAGTTCAAGCAATCGTGAATTTAACGTCAACTTTCCAACTGTTTTGCAGTAAAGAAATTGCGCTTGCGCAGAATCGAAATCATTTGGGGTGGGGTGGTTTGCAAATAAATAAATAAATTTGCAAATAAAAGCAAATTAGATGGAAACCCTGATTGGATGGTTGTTTCAGTTCTAACGGGCAGTTATCAAATCGAACAAATCAACAATGAATTTAAGAGCAGAAATAAATATATTACAGGAAAGGAATATAAAATAGCTATTACAATTCTCAAACCAAAATTATCAGCCGCGATTGAAATCAGCTTTCTAGATTATGTTGTAGATAAAAGTATATGAACTCCTTACATATGTGAAAAAGTTTATAAACACTCTAAAGTTTTGAGAAACTGTCCCATCATTATATGATATAATTTATCATCCTTTTGTAGACAGAGCTTTTTTAATAATATATTTGATAGTAACGTGCGTTATACACATACACCATTACTTTGATCATATTAATAATGAACAAGGAGCAGTCGGTCGTTAATGAGGCTGAAATTAAATCATTTTTCAACGTAATTTAATCTGAAAACTATAAACCGATTACAAATCTAGTAAATGTAAATGTATTTTCTAGTATCGCACAATATTACAGCGATGATACAAAACATCCAATTATTGGAACGATGCAACATTTGAACATGTTAGTACAGTTATTACACGAACAATGTATGATGCTAGCTACCATTTAATGAATTATCCATATTTCAGTATTCGCGACCCCGAAAGACCATCAACATTTAGGGATGTGTATTTAATACAATATAAAATCACTACAGATGAATTAACAACATTTATAATACCAGAATTATAGAACCGACAAATTAAAAAATCACTCAACGATCTTATCAACGAAAACGTCCCTAAATGAGTAATGGAATAAAATAACTCCACAAGCAGGGATTCTTAAACATAAACAACTATCCGTATGGAGGCGGCAGACATATTTCACAGTGCATTGTTAATATAACATCATAGATCGCGGTCAATCTTGTTTGTGATGTCATTGATGGCAGATAACAAGCAAATCTTGAAGAATCAAATCAAGCTCAACAAGGGTATATTCTATATACATTTCCTCCGTATGTACCTACCAGATATCTGAAAGTACAAGAACCCGTTAATTAGTTTCTCTGCACTGTCTTAACAATGTATCATCGCGAATAAATTTCAAACGAACTGACCTGCTCAGATACCTACTTGATGTACAAAATGTTATTGAGAGTATAAATTTATATATAAGATCGTACAATGTTTCTGAAAGTTATAGATTTTATTTTATATTTTAATCTTTTTTAAAATCACACGTAAGAGAGATTTGAATTAATCTACTTATGTTTCTGTCATTGCGGCCAAAGAAAGAAACATTGACTGTTGAATCTGTTTAATAAACTTGTACTTTGATATTAGTGTATATCTACCTTCGATTTTACATTCTTGCAATAATTAAAAATCAGAAATACTTTTTTCATAATTTAGATCAGATATTTTTATATCGTCGTGTTTTATCTTTTTTATTGCTGATATACTGACTTTACTATTTTCAGAGTTCATTATATAATAAATAAGTGTTAAAATAAAAAATATTTACACAGCACAACCCACATGTGAACTCATAGAGTACCAAACGACATTCAAGCAAATTCAGATGGTACAAATAATCTTAGATCTAAGGACGAAACAACATCCGTGTAACTTTTAGATTGTCAAATGACATTCTTGCAAATTCTGAGGGTACATTTATAATCTTAGATCTAAGGACGAAACAACATACAATTTAATCTAACTTAATTCTGTGGACAGCACAACACATATACAGGGCCTTCTCTACGTTCAGCAGTTTTGCACACACACACACACACACACACACACACACACACACACACACACATCAACCCCCTGAATAGTGCAAAAGAGCACCCAGCACTGGGTAAAATGTGCATGTCTGTTCAAGTTCGAACAATTTAGGGTAGGACCCCAATCATAAAACGTGTTTTCTTTGCTTTAAAAGCCAACTAATACTCACTCAACTATACAAAAGTAGCTGAAGCAATAGGCGTGGATCAAATGCTGTTTGTATTTTTCTCTTTTCTTAATTATTATCGCTGAAAAAATCTATATGAAGCTCAACACCAAACATATTCAGAAAAATAAGGATAATGGTTTTAAAAAGTAACCAAAATAAATTGTTCGTCAATGAATAAAAAATATTTTATAAAATTTCAGACGTTGACTTATCTAACAGAATTATTTCCCCTGATTATATTAACACTGTTAAAGATTATATCAGACCATGTGTCATCTCCGAGGTCATGAAACATTAAATGACCTGTCTTACTGAAGAGTTATTCCCTGACGTAAGATACCTTTGTATTTCTTTGAAAATACATATTTGGTTATATTATTTGTTACGTAGATTTTCTATTTGTACCGAAGGTGAGAAAATACAAATTTTTTAATTTATAAACAAGTACCATAATAAAATACCAGCGAGGTAAATCTAACTGCATTACGGATCCTTAACAGTTATCTCCCTTCACAAATTCCTTTACTGAATGCATTAATGAATCGTATGTTTTGTTTATACTTCTGCGAAACGCCGATATAGTAATATTTTTTGAATATTGTACCGAACGCTGGGTGCAGTCAAAATGTCAGCCATCTGTATTTATCAATAGAAATATTATTTCGTCACCAGTCTCTGTATTTACTAATTTAACGATTTTAAGAAATTTATTATATTTCCTAGTAGCACCACATGCAGACTTCTGACTGCGTGAAAACTAACAAATTACACAAATCAGTACGATGTTTTTGGCATTCAATATGATCGAACACATCACAAGTTTCGATTGGTACGTGGAAACATTCTAATTTAAATCGGTGACAAAAATGTATAGTTTGCCCCTGAAACAAATCTGAGATAACCAGTATCATTGACAGCATCGACTTTTTTTTAGTCGACAACTTCTAATGATAACATCACGAGATGCTTCGTAATTTTCGATGGTATGATGTTTAACAAATTCACGTTGCTCCATGTATATAATAACATTATATGTCTAAATCATTACTTTGATATCTACCAATATAATCTTCAGCGTTTTGTATGACCTTGTTATTGTTGTCGTTGTTATTTTTAAAAATCATATTATCTCCTGTAGTAGATGTGGCCATCGTAATCCACTTTGTGGTCCGGATCCTCGTTGATAAATTCGTTCAAAAGCAGATAGAACTTCTGTTGCCCTCTTTGATTATAGCAGTTCTTCTTCTATATATCTACTTGCAACGTCAACGCCAGACAACCCGTATTTGTAATTTGAATGATACAATCATGTGATAAAAACAAAATATCAGCTAAATGAATGTCATTAGGAACCTCTGACGTCAAAATGTGCGTACTCGATTCGTTTAGGTGGTGGTAAATACATTTGCCATATTGCCTGTCTTGTTAACCAATTTTCAGCAACAACACGTGCAACATTAGTTGCAATAGCTAGTTTACTAATTGCTGCTCTGCCTTTCAAAATACCTCATGGGCTATAATAAATTGATTCCATTATTTTAATAATCGGTTGATTAATTACCAGCTCCAAAAACTAATCTACCTTTCATCGCAAATTTTACAGACCAATTAGCTAACGATTCTCCTAAGTTTTTATAAAAAGTAGTTTAATGCATGATTTAAATTCACATCTGCAATGTGTCTTTGTTGTAAATCCTTATGTTTATATAATGAATATTATCAATTTCATTTATCGGATATTCACCAGGTCTTGGTTGATCTTGTTTACCGAGTCAGATATCAAGTCTTGTTCCAGGACCAAACTAACGATATCCAGAGAGATGTTTTTCTCCTTGGTATTCAGCCCATTGAGTTAGTGGTAATTTTCTCAATCAAGCAGCGATATCACCACCAGACACTCTGTGTCGTTACTGCGTAGCGGAGATAAATTTATATTGTTTTGTGCCACATTGTACACATTTTCCTGTAACCGCACGTTGTTTAAATTTTGTTTTAATCGTTGTTCTTAATCTACTTGTGGCATTGGATGCTCTATATTTTACACAATATAGATCCATATTATTTATTATATTACTACAATAATGATGTCAATGATTTCTCAGTGACACGAAACATGAACCAGTAAAAATATCACCCAGTGCTACCAAATTCTATCAGAGCTTTTAGTATAGGTCCATCTGGTCTTGTAAGAAACATTTACTGCTTAATTTGATAATGAGATGGCTCAAGTGGGATAACTTGTATTTTGTAGCTCCGTCAGTTGATGATCAGCCATGATATGCAGTTCTTAAAGATTTTAATGAAAACGCAGCATTGTTGGACCAGGACGGCAATGGTTAGGGTTTCTAACAGCTGTTTTACTGTTACTGTTAAACAGCTGTTTTTTGCGAAAAATCAAAAACAGCAAACAGTTGTTTTTTTCAGAACTGATTTTACTGTTTTTTCTTTAAAAAACTTTGCTTAATAAAAAATTAAAATTAAATGTAATTTGTTTAAAATGTTTTTGCCGAAAAATATAAAAGTGAGGTTACGTAAGATGTAACGGTCTTTTTTCAAATCCTTTCTCGAAGTGTGTTCATAGCTGGAAAAATTTCGTTGAGCGTGAACTTGCCTATAGGCAAGTTCGCACCAAAAAATGTTTGGCGAGTTTGGCGTGAACTTGCCTAATAATATAAAAATTTATTATTATTTTTTAGTAATAATCAAATAATATTTTTAAAACAAATATAATACAATCTAAGTAAATTATTATAAAAATAAGTTTATAATATTTTACATGTAATAGATTCTAAAAATAAATAAAATACAAAATTACTTATTATTTATAAATCATATATAACATTTTAAAATTACATTATAGTTATAAGAAAACATATATTGACTGTAATAATGATTCTTTGGTATCTACATTCCTATGTTTTTTCTTTAATAGTTTTTCAGTTTTATTTGTACTTTTCACGTATTTTAGAAAACGACACTCCTTTTTTTATTTTTTTCGCAAGAAAATAAAAAACGATTTAAATATTAATCCTGATATTTGAAATCCAATCCGGTACCATGCCTCAAATAAATTAATCATACACAAAAGATTTTAATACTCTAGTTTCTCAGATTTTAAACCCCTGTTTTAGATAATAGATTTTTCATTTCCAGCATAATTGTTTTAAAATAATGTTTCTTTTTATTTATTTTTTTATAAAACAGATGTTCTGTGATGTATGTATCAAGACAAAGTTTGTCAATCAATTGATATTTTGAAGAAGGAGTGTGTCACCAAACATAAATACAGGCGGTGTAAATAATATTTGTACATTTTACTCATTGATCTTTTCCTTTTTGCCATCAATCCCGTGTTACAGCTACAGAGACTTAAACTCCGCAGGAAGAAATAGCAAACAACAAAAATAAACAAGTTTTGCATAATTAAAAATAATTATTTATTTCTCAAAATACAGGAGTGAAAGAATCCCTATATTGGGTGTTAACTTATGCTAATATATACGGTCCAATATTGCCAGGTGTTTACTCTTGTAAGTGTCATTCATGAGAATGGAGATCCTATTTTGCTTGTTGAGAAAATTTATACAGCATTCAGTGATCATTCTTTTAGGATTTAGGAAGCATTGTCATTGTGAAAATAATCTTTAAAAGTTTCATTTGCAAATAATCAGCAGGTAATTATGCAGTTTAAGTAACTGTTGCATAAATATTAATTGTCTGAATTTAAATCTAGCCATGTCTGTATGGGATCATGCAGTAAAGCGAAAAAATGCAAAAACTAAAGAACTTGAAGGTCAGTGCAACCGATACAATAAAGTCATAAAATGCTCAGGAAACTCAACAACAACTCTAAAGAGCCATCTCAAGACACATGGAATAAATTTCGACAGAGAACAGCAACAAGAACCAACATCCAGCAAAAATGTTGTGAGCGAGAAGCCAACTCCCAAGCCAACTCTTACAATGGATGCTTTTTTTGAAGAAAATGACTCTTAAGGAGATTGTTACTGACATGGCCACGGACAACATTACAATTCGTGCGATAACAAGGAACAAATACATCCGCCAGTCAGTATCAATAGATGGTTTTAATCTTCAAAAAAATGAGACTGGCGTAATGAAATTAATTCATGACGATTTTGACGAAAAAAAGCTTCTCATGGTTCGCAACAACAGGGAACTGTTAAAGAAAGGCGCAAAGTTTAGTCATTTCGGTTGATGAATTTACCAGCTCGAGGAATCGTCGATATTTCGGTATCAATTTGCACGAGAATACCAATAGGAAGACAATACAAACTGGATTAGTTCGCATTCTTGGATCTTACTCAGCACTCGACATGATTGAATTTCTCAAAAATCATGTCAAAGATTTTGGATTATCGTTTGATCATGATATCGTTGGATCGACTCTTGATGGTGCTTCGGTCAATAAAAAATTTATTCGACATGTCAAGTCAATTGGACAACTTTGCTTGAATCACGGTATTCACCTTGGTGTTTGTGACACATTATTTCCAAAGAAAGCTATAGAAGAACCAGAATTTGATGATTCGTTGCTGGGGTTGCTGGATAGTGACGAAGTTGCTGAAGATGACGATTTCGATGACATTGCTGATGTTGACTTTATTGAAGACACTGATGCTGAGGAAGAAATTGACTACAATGAAATTCTTAAGAATGCACGAAAATTGATCAAATTTATCAAAAATCTTCAGTTAAAAATCAAGTATTCCAAGACAAAGTCTTCGCTGAACTTGGACATCATAAGGAGTTGCATTTGGATGTCAAGAATCGCTGGAACTCTATTCCAACAATGCTAGACCCCTTAATTCAGACAGAGAAACCTCTTTGTGAGACACTGTTGGAGTTTGAGGCAGAAGAATATATTAATTGCATTGCTTTTGAGGCCTTGAAAGTTCTGAAAAATGTGCTAGAACCAGTTGAGCTTGCTGTCAAAAATTTAAGCAAAGAAGATGCTACATTGTTGTCTGCAGATGTAATAATCAAGTTTATGCTTCAAAAACTCTCAGACATCGATCATGAAATCAGTCGAACGCTTCATGACTACATAAAGCGACGCATTGATGAGCGAATTAACAACGATGTTATGAACCTTTTACCGTCACTTAAAGATCCTTCTATTTCGCCATCAAAAAACACACTCATATTTGCCGCCAGTCTTGCTTCTCGCTTATTCTATGTTATTGACGATTACGATGATGATGATGAATAGAAACAATCTGAAACTCTTTCAAATGATGCCGAATAAAGAACAATGTCACTTCAAGAGGAGCTGAATTTGAAACTTCAAGAGAGTACCACCACCACTAACGCTGCTCAAGATAAATTCAAATGGTTGAAGAGTGAATTTGTATTATTTAAAAACACTGGTAAACGAACAGATCATCTTCAAAAGGTTTATGATGCTCTACTATCGATCAAACCCACTTCAACTGACGTGGAACGTGTTTTCTCCGTGAGTGCTAGCTTTTGCACTAAAATCAGATCTCGCTTATCTGACAAATCGCTGAATGCACTGGTCTTCCTCAAATTTTTTTATAATAAGTCGAAGAAGAAGTAAAAAAAAGTTTTTTAAAACATTTC
Organism: Unio pictorum; assembly: GCA_030141615.1. NCBI lineage: Eukaryota > Metazoa > Mollusca > Bivalvia > Unionida > Unionidae > Unio > Unio pictorum. The sequence goes on from JARLTB010000283.1 coordinate 5,892,609, forward strand.
ATTAAAAACATATAAATAAAAAACTTTGCAGAACATTTTTTTTATTTTAATGCATTTTAAGGAAAAACAGTAAAAAAAAAAGAAAATAAGAAACAGTAAACAGCTGTTTTTTTTAAAAAAAAGTACTGTTTTTGAGAAACCCTAGCAATGGTGTTGTTGAATTTATCACCGATATTGATGAAGCTCCATCTGTACATGACCTTAATAATGTACTAGCATCCGACGATGTAATAATGCTGGACAAACAATCAAATCCAGCTAGGATATACTCCGGAGAAAGACATAAAAACACATACGGGATTTATGTTACTCAGAGACATACACAAATACTTAAGCTGATCAGAGATGACTGTATTATTTTGGTTGTGTTTAATGGAGTTAATACACATACGTTGAGAAATATTCTTAAGACTTGGTGCTCTTGAGACATGGATATAATTAAATTAAATTAAAAAGATTTGTTGACATGCGCAATCTACCTCACACGGATTTATAACAATAAATTTACATGGTCCTCGATCGCGATGTCGTATACAAAGTTTGAATATTTCTGCTGTAACTTTGACCTTAATTACACAAAAAGAACAGCAACAGGGTGTGGGGCACGACCACATGGCGGATAAACTCGCGTGCATACTTTTAGAAAAATCACCGATGACAAAGCAACAGTACAAAAATTAACTAACCCAATTACAAGAACTCTGTCAGTTAGAGGCTTCGGTTTGACGTTATTGGTAACGAATGGGCGGACGCTCGAACAAGGGTGACACAATGTGCCCTACCAACTACTATGGTTGTGGGAAAGAAAGAAAGAATGAAGTTCTGATTGCATACATTTCAGCGCGGTAGCCATTTGCTGTGCCTACGGGCCATTGTCTCGTAAAGAAAACTAGGTGACGAGATTAATGTCAACACGATTAGACTGGTAATGCACAAATGTTGATGTGAGATCGGCTAGGCAGAACGGCTACTGGACAATGATTGATCAGGATGCGTCACGTAATATAAATTACTCACGAAATATAAATTACATTGTTTTCGTAAGAGAAAGCTATTCCTATAACAAGTAGCTGACCATCTGAATTGTTTGTCTTGCAGATAAAATGCAAGATAGTCCGCCCGCAAGAGTCGAACACCTGATTTCCGCGCCTAATATACACTTACCTGGCAAAGTAAAATTGTTTTGTGTGTCATTCATTTTCAGACTGAGCAATATTCAACAACATTTCTTTCAGAGACAGGTGCAAAAATCAAACAAGCAACCCCACCACCACCCCACCCCACCCTTCAAAAAACACAACAACAGCACGCAAAATTACATTGTTCTTAAATCGGCATTAGTGTTGACAACATTGTCTTCTTAACGGATCATCTCCTTATGTACACTATTGTGTTCAGTAGCGGAAAACACGTTCCCTACAACGAACTTACACATAAGCTAATTGTTAAAGAATAATGCACACAATTTTTGAATGACATGCTTCCATATTGGGCATATTATTATTAAAAAGAGCCCATCAGGAAGTGATTTCGGATCTCGTGCGATACTTATAGGAAATATACAGCTTTTCTGCTCTTTTGTAGTATTTTTCTCCCAGCAATCCACTTCTAGTTTTGATTTCTCCAGCTAAATCAATTTTCATTTCTCTTGTTGAGATTTGCAACTTAAACATTACTTTTTGTTATATACAATTCAGTTTTCTCAATTTCATTAATTAATGAATTCAGAGTTTAAATTTCTAACTCTTTTCGTGGTATCTTGGTGAATGGCACTAGCATCCGTATGTAAAATAGAGCAAAGTAATCATTTACACGAACAGAATGAAATTGAACATGACATGTCAACGATTCACATTCTCTTAGAAATAGAGGTACAAAATTTATGCGAAATGTAATTAGCCGTTCTGTTACACCGATGAAACAAATTTAATCATTGAAGGGAAAGAATGATTGAACTCAAATTACCGGCATGTCAGCATCACCTTGTGTTTCCGGTCACTGTTGGTGTAGCCGTGTTTTTTTCCCGTCTTGCTTTAAGCCTTTTCCGGTCACCAATCATCGTTTCCCACTATATAATACAGGTATGGAGCTCTTTATTTCCTTCAAATAAAAAATGCGATAACCTCGGATGTGGGAATTCGTGGGTTCGATACCCGGCCGAGTCATACCAAAGATTTATAAAACATGGTACTAACAGCTCCCTCGTTTGGCATTAAGAGGTTTGTGTTAGAACGAGTCGGAACGGTGTTAGGATAATGTGGGTGGAACATCATGCTACAAGTCTACGACATGATGTCCCAGTGCTAGACATCACTGTAAAGTTACTGCAGACATCGTAGCGATATGACTCAACAATTGTTATAGCTACGTTAAAAGTCCAAATCACACACACACACACACACACACACACACACACACACACACACCACTTAACGGCGTATGGCTTAGAGCGTCTTAAGTATTAAAAAAAATTACATTACCGCATTCTTTTTTATTTTTCGATACTCCATTGCCCCTGTTATGTGTCTGTTATGTGTCTGGTGTTTTTTTTTTTATGTCATTGCAGGGATCGCACAGGTTCAAAACCTCTTCTGTAACCCATGTTCTTTCTCTTAAGGCGATGGAGGCTAATGATGTCCTTGGAAGCTATTGTCATGACTGTGTTGAAAGTGTCTGTCATCATTTTAACATCAACATCCATCACAAGCTTGGAGTGGAGTAAATTTCCCTCTAATAGTGACTTGAAATGATGTGCATATATTAGGGCCCTTCAGTTGTTAAAGGTTGAATTTGATTTTCTTCGATTTGTTAATGTTCATCAGCCTTACTCGGAAGTTCATAACCACAATGTCGTGATCACTCCATAACATCAACACCTGGGAACGTTCTTGTTTTTGCTCTATTGATGGAAGATCGGTAACGGTTTTGAACCAGTATATAGTTGATCTGGTTATGATGGATTCCATTTGGTGCGTGCCATGTCCAACATCGCGAAGCCTTATACTGGCCCAGGGTGTTGACTAGTACAAAGTTGTTGTAGCTTGCAAACTCGAGCAGCCGTCTCCCTCATTCATTGCTAAGCTAATTGCAAGAATGTCCACAATGATCATTCCAGTCTTTTAGAGCATCTTTGCCAACTTTGGCATTCCAGTCTCCTTGGATGATGATGATGTATTTTTTACTTTCCATGTTTAGAATACCCTGGAGTTTGTTGTAAAACTCCTCTATTTCTTATCATCATGATCAGTAGTTAGATCATAGACTTTTATAATTGTGATGTTAAAGGGAGATGCTTTCAGACGAATGGAAATGATTCTGCTCGATATGGGGTGGTAATCAAGCACAGACCCTTTGATTGCTTTGTTTTCAAGGAAGCCTACTCCATTTATGGACTTGTCCAACTCTCCACTATAGTAGAATATATGCCCATCTTCCGTATGATGTTCTCCGAGGGCTTTCCATCTGACTTCACAAAATAGGGTAGTCGCTTACAAGCAAACGTTTAAGGTCCTGATTTGTTTACATACTGTATTCTCATTCACTATGTTATCAATTTAGAGCATGTTTATTATTTTAGAGAGCAGTGCTAATTCATTTTTTGTAATTGAGAATACTTTAAAAGATTTGGGCAAATTGCAGATAAGTGCACTTCAAGACCATATTGTATGTTTGATTTTCATGTCAATGTCCATGGTGTGTGTGTGTGTGTGTGTGTGTGAGAGAGAGAGAGAGAGAGAGAGAGAGAGTCTACCTAGCGTTTATGAATTGACTTTTCCACCGTATTTATGGAAAATGTTTTTCTTCTTCTTCATAATCTGTTAGTAATGCTGTGTTACATGATATGAGGAAAGGAGACAGAAGATAGAAGAAAAAGAAAGGTCGTCACTCATAACGGTGTAGATACAGCTACATCTTGGGGAATTTTGGCAATGCGAGAGATCCAGGGATGCTGTAATGATACAAGTCTCCTTTGAGCTCTGACGAAACAACTCTTTATTGAAATACTCAAAATAAAACACTACATTCAAACATTAATCTACATAAACTTAAATTACAGATAAGAGATACATATGAAACTGCGATATTCCATCATTTACCAACATTATATATTTGGATGATTTCTTTTTGAATATAATACAGGTAATTAAATATCGAAAATATTCACGATAGCCAACGAATCTAACATTCAATATCTTAGATTAATGCTGCAATCAGTTAGTAGAAATATAATTGACTGAATTCACTCTAAAATGCCAACATATTAACTCTATCATTTACAGCGTATTTTATTTCTGAATTATGTATTACTGAGTATGAAGTTGGTAGCGAACGTCGTATTTTACTATAATCAAGAATATAAGTACAATTAAATATAAGTTCTACAACAATTAAACTTTCCAGTGATTTATTTTAAAGAATAGTAAAGACATTACAATAATTAAATGTTAGATTAACTTCTTAACACTAAAAATTCCTATAGTCTAAAGAAAATTGTACCTGTAATGATACAAGTCTCCTTTGAGCTCTGACGAAACAACTGGTCCGATCTAATATCGCTAATCTTTATATAGTTGTTTTGTTTCGTCAGAATCTCAAAGTAAGGTTTCATTGCATCCCACAGGTAAGCGATGGCGAATAAGTACTTATTAGTCAGTCAGTTAGCTACATCAGCCTTCTTAATTACTCACGAAGTATCTCTAATATTTATTTGTCTGCAAACTGTAAACATTCCGATGATACTTTTACTGACCCTTGTATCAACTACTTGAAACTTACAATTAGTTTACGTACATGTTGTACATTACCTATGAGCATTTTGTTTCATTATCTAAGAAAATAAATTATAACAGTACGAAATATATTTCCTATATCTAAAGAAAGAACGTGTTCATATAATTATGAGATGCTTTATTGCCACATATATCAAACAGAAAACTATGTATCATTATTTAAAATCATATTCATCCTTATATGAAACGATATTTATATTACAGATAATATTATAGATTGTAAGGTACTTCACTGATAAAACATCAGTCTTCTTTTTGTAGCAATGATAAAAATATGTATTGAATGTAAATAACATTGATACCGCTAACAGTAACCAGTTCAGTTGTTATTACTGCTATAATACAGTACCAAACATGCTTGGTACATTTGGATATGAAATTAATGTTGTAGTTAAAAAGATTAATACATTTTTATTTACATGTATCTTCTTCAGATAGTAAGACACACATTCCATAATTTAAAAAGAAATTAAAAGCTTTTAAGGCTGCTCACAGCTCAAGCTGCTGTAGCATCAACTCCACCCCACTCCCACATACACATTTTGATTTGTCTGTGACTTTGTCATTATTTTATCCTGCATAAAAGATAAGTTAACATTGCCATGATATACAAAATATCAGCACATAACAACTATGCATTGAAACAAAATAAATAAATAAAAACTATGTTCAGTCCTGTGTTTAACTTTCCGTGGAAAATAAAAAAAAAAAAAAAAAACGTCATTCATAATACAATATTGTTAGATGAAATAATCTAAAACAAAAGTTACATACAAGAAGGCTATTGTAAGACATATATACCTGGACTGTCTTGTTACATTGGTCTTATGGATTTGTTTGCCAATCTCTTTTGTTTTTCACTTTAAAATGAATAAGACATACATAAATACAAGTTTTTCCACACAATTTGGCTTTGTGATTAATCATTCCCTCATAATGGTAAATTCTGAGGAATTAAAACTGTAAATTATGAATTAGCCGAGACACATTTTCTTTTGTACACCATGTATATTTGTAAATTATGCTTTAAGAACAGTCAGGTTATATTCCTTGGTGACTGTTTCAAGAATATATCCCCCACCCCCCAACAAAAAAAAAATCAATTACTTGGTCTGTATTTAATACATACACGGTACAAAAATGATCAATTTTGGAGACTTTTATAAAATATGTTGTTTGAACTTGCTTGGAGGAAAACACCATTAAAAGTATTATATTTTATTTGCTACAATTTATTTGTTACTTCCAATGCTTTGGTTTTCATAAAACTATTATATTTATGAACCTGAGATAAAATTTAAAATTTGAGCTGTTATCCCTAATATATGTGCCTTGAGACATTGGATAAGGTAAATCCCCTTATATAAATGACTTAATCACTCAGAGAGAGAGAGAGAGAGAGAGAGAGAGAGAGAGAGAGAGAGAGAGGGATTCTTAAGTAGGTTAGTTTCTTCATAGAATAGTAGAAATCTCTAACCAAAATCAGACTGCAGTTCTAAGATATCTGAGCAGAAAATAACAGCTACTTTATAAGCTTGTAAGACATATTAATGTGATCTTTAGCCCCCCCCCTCCCCTCCCAGGACTATTCCTCAGAGAACACACAAGACTGGGTTTCAGAAATTGAAGCCACACAAGTCCCAGCATTTTACTGTGTGAAAAATGAGGCCATCACGAGAAAATGGAGACCGCCTGATGTACCTGCTAGTGATGAGTGGTCAGTGAGCAATCAGGTTGTTTTTACTAAGTCGTATAGACAGGACATCCATAGTCTAGCCCATAAACGCCTTAAACTGATAAGTTTGGTGTTAATAAGACATGCCACAGAATCCCAAATCATTTTTATTTTCCGAAAATTAAAGTGATGTGTATAAGTACCATAAATCTAGTCACACTTGTCTAATGGAAGGAACTCCCAATCAGATGATATTAAAGGCATGTATTTCTGCATTTGACCATTTCACAACCCATTTAGCAGAAACATGGTAGACTCTCGGTTCCGTACCTAACACCAAGTGAAGCAACCACTACTTTACCTAATACCAAGTGAAGCAGCCACTACTTTACCTAATACCAAGACAAACGACCAATATTTGTTAACCATAACGTGTGATTCCTCAAGTTTTCCATTGGAAATTCATTTGAAGAATACGAAAGCAAAATCGGTTCTAAAAGTTTATGCAATGTTATTCTTTATCACTTTATTGCCTCTTCATATCTGTTCAGCTATTTTATGTTTGATTATTTCCAACAACGTTTGCATGAATTAGACATCCAACAGTTTAATATTTCTGCATATCTTGATGGGGCTACCACAACACTACTCTCCCCAAGATACATGTATACAACTGTATTGATAACATTAAGATCTTCTTTAAATGTTGTATTGTTTCAATGATCTCTTGTTTCGTATCGTCAGAATAATGTTGAGATAAGGGATAAATAAATGTTTTACAATACTAGAACTATTTAAATGTTAATTTTTACATCATCCAAAAATGATTTAAGATAGTTTTCATCAACACGTTCTCGTAATAACGACTTACTATCTCGTAATTACGAGTAAACTATCTCGTAATTACGAGTTCGCTATCTCGTAATTACGACTTACTATCTCGTAATTACGACTTAGTGTCTTTGACTTGTGGAACCTTTTTGTCATTTTTAATGGATCGTGCAAGGTTATGCAGCTTTTATTTTCACTTGTGATTGAGTTACTAAGAAATTCTTAGTTTTCTAGCCCATAAATTCTTAGTTTTCTGCATTAGTATGAGAAATCTGAAACGAATAATGCGCACTCTGTGCCACTTTAGAAGAAGGTTTCCTATTGATGTATTAGAGGTAGCCCAATTGATCAAAGAGAATGTTAGTAATTCCGGTAATCAGCAAGGCTATCGTTGGATGCATTTACGATGTCTTCAACACGGAATGATAGTATCAAATGATACCGTGGGGATACTTATGTAAGTACTCGACCCTGCTGGTATACAATTGCGACTTAGGAGACGACAATACTTTGGATAAGGATCTGATTACATTTGGCATGTCGATTCTTACGATAAACTCAAACAATATGGGTTATGTACAAAACGGATGCATTGATGTTTCTAAGGCAGATTATTTGGCTTACTATTTACATAAGAAGCAGCAATCTAAAAGTAATCGCCGGCTATTATGTGGAAGCAGTGCAGATGCGACACGGGATGTCCGGCCTTAATGAGAGGTGACCGTGGCACATAAATTAAGACCGGAATATTGACGATAAAGTTCCGAACTAATACCTGTGGTATGTTCACTATAAAGCTATATTATGTCTCTATTGGAATATCTTCGTTTCGTTCTTTTTTCTTTCGTTTTTTATATTCCGGTTTATCCAGCTTTGATAATGTTGGTCCATTATAAACAGGATGTATCTCATGCCATCCCAAAGCTGTTGTGATTGACGATTGATAAATATCAACTTGATAATCCAATGAGTTTAATTCTATCCCGGCTGATAAAGTTAGTTCATGAACAGTAATTGCTATTTTAGGTTATTCTCCTGTGAGAGATTTAATTCTGCGCTGCAATTCATCATTTATTTATTCGATCTGATAACTTAATAGTTGAAATAACAACAACTATCCACTTGGGGGCTACAGCACCGTCGGTGTTGGCTTTTTATTTTTTGTGTGCAAATAACAAAGAATAATTCGCCTGTAATCCACAAAATGATTTTGATTTAATGATATACTCGTAATTGTGCAAGCGGAAATTCTGTTAATGAAATTTCAGTTGGAAAGTTGAATCATAATTCAGGATTGGTTGAGCTTGATGATATCATCGTTATTTTTATGTTTTAGCGATGATCTGTTGCATCAGTTCTTGCGATGACATTATTTTTTTAATTTCGATTTTCTAAATCCCGAATGTTTAAATCGTACTTAGATTTAGATAGTCATTGACTCTTTGTAAATCTTAATCATTTATGGGAACTCAGTATCTGATATTATTTCATCGCTAACGCCGGAAGATATCAACGAAGATAATTTGGAGTATGCTAGCGTCGCTGTATGTAACTTTATTATATACTCATGTAGTTTATTTTCCTTACATGTAGATATTTGTTTGACAATGATATAAGAATACCAGGAAATATTGTAGCAGCTGAAACACAAGTTGTTGTAACATAGATTCAGAGGATCAAGTTAGTGTATAACGTTGTGGTATTGTAGTAGATATCGTAATTGTTGTAACACCGATATTGAGAACCTGTATATACCAGCAAACTCAATCCGATGTTTAATGGATTTATTAAGTAGTCACCATAATAATGTTCCAGATGCCACATTGCAACAAGATAACCGGGTGGGATTTCGGATATACAACACAACACAATCGATGGTGATACAAATAAAACACGTAATGACGAATGATTTGAATAAGAAAACTAATTTTGAGTACTATATGCGTGAATAAAACCCAAATATTGGATCATTTAGCATAAGACGTTCGGACTTAAATAATGAAAATACAAATGAATGATCTTACACGGTACATGGACAAGGGGTGAATGATTCACAGTGATTTCACCACGAAAAGAATAACGTTGTTTTACTCAAACAGTAAAAATGTAGCATGTTACTCATAAAGTAAGATTTATTCACTCAAATAGTGAAACTATGTAAACAAAATGGAACAGATACAAATTATCTCTACAGTTCCAAAAACACGATGGGTTTTACGAACGCGAAACATTAGCACACGGTCAAAAGATTGCATGCAATGAGTTATACCCTCCGTCACCAGAACAATCGGCTACCAATCACATTGGCCAATTAAGCCGTCAGTATTCCAGGTTGGTCAATCAAGCAATCAGCGCCCACCAATCTTGGTCAGCAACGCCAAATCACCTGCTACTCTACCAGCAATGCTATTCAGCTCTACGGCTACTATGGTTCAGCTTCACAGCTGGTATCAAAACGATTCCGATCACTCTGGTCACATTGGTCAGCTCTATAGCTGGTTACACCGGTTAGATATCACTCCGATAACTCTGGTCTGCTGCATATATATATATATATATATATATATATATATATATATATATATATATATATAACGCCCTGTACTATACATGGCAGGGGTAAATATGATAAATCGTAATGACGTTAGATACGGTAAACAATACGGATTACATTATCAGCACAGTAATTCCAAAACAATACACAAGTTCAGAAGTGAACTGCACCGTACCCAATATATATCCTACAGTACTAAACGTTTCTGAAAAATGCAACTTTGTATTGCCAATATAACTTTTTTCCTAAGTCACAAACAAGAGTAGAAAATATTTGCCGTAGACGACATATAAATATACAAAGATAAAAGTGGTAGTATAATAGTTATAACTTATACAAGTCCTTAAAGTAGATCGCGCACTGATAAGACAATTCCGTAATGTAAAGATCTTTACCTACGGTGAGGCATTTATGCACAGATATCGTATGTGCACTGGAAGCATTCGGTTCTTCCCATCGAAAGCACTTCGCACGTGCGGCATTGGATGATGTTCTTTCCGTTCACTCCAATTTCACTGCGGTTGTTCTTTTTTTCCTTATTCCAACTCGTTGTTTTGTCTTTCGCCTCTTTTCTCCGTCTAACTTTGTGTGGATAGGTGGACGTGTGAGTACGTAGATACGTTATCTACGGTAGGTCTACAGTAGGTTTCTTGGTACGGTTACAGTAGGTATTCAGTGGGCTATTCCCATTTTGCTTTACGCTTTGTCTTGCTTCTGCCGGTCAAATTGCATTTATCGACAAATGGTTCAACGCGGCGGTCCACGATGGTCACAACTGCTATAGGTTGATCCTGGCAAAGAATGTCAGGGTGTAGTATCATTGCTAATGAAAACCAAAATGTTAATATACGACGAGAACACAATGCAATACACCCTGATCGGACAATCGTTGAACGGTTTAATTAAACTCTTGCTGGGCGGAGTTTTGGATATCAGTATGCAAAGGAAATAATTCAGAAAAAAAATAAAGATTTCGTGAATGGTTTGCAAGATTACCAAGTGTGATAGGTGCATTAAAAAATGAAATTACTCGACCAACTTGTATGAAACATACAAATGGAATCACAAAGGGTAAATACCTGTACAACGACATGATTTTTCCAAACAACCAGATACACAACTACCACCGCGAACACTTAACTAGCAAACCAATGTCGATTACACTCAAAACAAGTCAGCATCACATTTTCTCGTGTATGACAAAGTCTGCTATCTACCGTAAATTGTTTTCGATCATTATTTGAATAATGTCACATTATTGTGTTACAGCTTGCACAATGATTATTCTGGTATTGTTTCAAATTCAGCATCAATATGAAAGTCGCGATTATTTTTCGTTACTTTGTTTTTTTTCTTACTATATCACCGCTAACAGTTTTGTTGTTGATGCCAGTAAAATTTACAATAACCCACTGCAGCTGAGTTATTTCCTGCGAGATAGACTACGTTTGACCATTTGATCGATCATCAATGATCCAAGCAACTAAATCAGTAATAGTTAATCCTTGAAATGGGTGTGTTGTTATTGCGTATCTTAGCGTCCTTGGGTAATTGTCTGTTTTCAGTACATACTCTTTTAGGAGCATCGAGTAAACAAATATCTGCCATCAGTGAAAACCTACAGCGCTTTATTAAACTGATCCTGGAAGGATCAAACCCTTTACGTACCATAAGTGCGGAGTTCCTGGTAGTTTTAGGCCCTTTGCTCTTTTCTTAAATCCCTTTCCTGTTGCTTTATTTAATGTCTTTCCCGGCGCTGTTCCGATAGCCCCAAGCGCTGAAACTTTTGCGACAGCTGGGGTGGCTGCGACTATTAACGCTGATATAGCTGCAAGAAGTGGAAATATATCACCTAATTTAGTTATATCGGAAATAGCACTAGCGGATAAGAAATTCTTAATCTGGTCTTGTCTTGTTTAGCATAATAAAATTTTTACCTTGGAATTATGTCAGTGACATCTTAATTTGACCACCAGTAATTTGACTGTATTTAGCGTTATTGTGGTTCCGGATTTTTTCACTGACGCGGTTTGTAGTTTTAGAATCTGACCCGGAGTCAGATTAACATTTACATGATGATTTGACATTTTATATATCTGCGAGTGATTTAATTTGGAAATATTACGCGCATCAATGACTCTCATTCGTCAGCCAGTAGTTTCAAGTAACATTGATTTATCACTGCGTAAAACATCAACTACTCGGTAATTAGGAACAGCTCCAGCGTCTATATTTACGAGAGCTTGAAAATGAACATCAACGACAGATTGTCTAGATAAATCAAGATGTTCCAGTGAAAGATAATAATTCGGATATAAATTTGTAAAATCTAATTGTGATATTTGTAAACCAGAATTTGTATTCTGATCACATCCCACAAAAAATGGCCTTAACCGATGATATGCACGTGCTACATGATTTAATTCAAAATTTAACAATATACCTACAGATGGTTATTAATGTCCATTTATTCTTAAAGAACTTCACTAACTCATAATTTGTCCAATACCATCTGACTTGCGAGTTTTCTCGTTTTTGTAGCGCAATAAATATGTGTCACGGTGAGGATACACCCTGCTGTGATGCTATCTGGTATGTAACTAAACCATTTATATAACTTTGAACACGTTCTGTAGTTACTGTCAACCATGATAATATTGTTTTACCACCTTGATCCATTGAAGAGAGTAATTTTTGTTCTTCAGCAATTGTTGGAGCAATTACCGGCATCCACAACGTGTTTTGTTAGTATTATTTTACCAGCATCTAGACCACAATAACACCATATAACATCATCGTCAGTAGCTTTTATAACAACTACAATTGTATGTTTAGCTCCAAAAATATCCTTTCTAACATTTCTACAAAATATAAATATGTTTAACAACGGAATTGCGCATGAATATCTTTTACGTTCATTGTTCAACATTGTTTGACATGTTGCAAATCCTAAATTGTAATTATCATTTTGAGATATTATATCAATTGTGTCTGCGGCTCCTGCAGCATCTCGTACGTTACCTATATTTAAGTTTATATTTTCTGGAAAGTCAGAAGTGTCTTTAGCACACATCATTGTTGGACCAGCTGTTCTTGTATATTCATCAAAATATCTTGCTAGTCCTATTATTGTTGTAGCAACATCAATGTCCTTTTAAATATTTTCAATATTTCTTGCATCAGTCATATATGTAACTCTGTCAAACAACGCCATCATTCAATTTTTAACAAAACGTATTCTATATTATATATTATAGCAGCGTTATATTCAGTATCGACTGCATTTATAATTTGACCTTCTGCTTCAGTAAATAATGCGATAGGTAAGAAATATATACCTGTATCCTGAACTTGATGTTATATATGTCCACGCTGATTTGGTTGTTTGCGTCATACGAATACTACTGATAATCGCGCCCGGATTCATCTTTGAGAACCGGCGCGTCCATGTCGAATACTGGATCAGATACTCGTTTAAACTTCAAGGGAACGCGAAGTCCACTTCCTGCTATCAGAATGGCAGTTATATGTTTTTATGATTCACCAGCCAACTCTGCTAGTTTCTGATTCGGGACTAAATTTATTACTTTGCTAGCATTTATAGGCATCAATAGAGTGCTTGGTAATTTACTGGTCTGATTTTCGTCGAATTATTCGTTTTAATCTATCGTTGATTAACGAAAACCCTTCACCGGTAACATTACATATATAAGCATTAGGAGCATAATCACGAAGAACGTCAATAATCATCTTAGTTTTTATTTATTTATCCAATCACTGTGATAACATTCACCGAATTCATCGATAATGATACCACCTGTATATAAGCGTTGACAAATATCAGCTACTTCAATATTTTTTTCTGTGGAATTATTTCCAGCTTGTTTTCTTCCAATCAGAATTTCTAGTCGCTGTACATCATTGAGAATATTGTTAGGACATGAAACAAAACCACTTCCTTTAGTACCTGAACCACAACCGCTTCCAGTAGCACCAGGAGAATCATCTGGCTTATAATAATTTTCTTTTCCTCCTTTTGTTTTTAGTTTATGTACTTTTGCAGAAAACTTTTAAAAAAATCAGGATCATCTTTACTAATACTACCCTTATTATGTTGAATTCTAAAGAGCATCCTACGATAATCAGTCTCAAACAAACCGTGATGTTCTGGTAACACATCTGACGAATAATTCGAATCATTTGCAGCATATTTAACTTTATTATCACCATTCATATCCGAAACGTTTCCGCTGACAGCTCATGATGACGTAGTAGCAGCTCCGTGTAGGATCACCAAAACACTGCGTCAAAACGTTGTCAATGATTTTGTCCTTGTCGTTGAACATAGGCATGATGATCTGTATTGGTCGTCTATTTTCAGATCGCCTACATATGGGTCCTGTACGTTTATTCAGGTCTCGATCCTCACTCTCTCCATGGCTAACATATGGTCGCGTTATATAGATGTTTCTTCGGCTTGCATTCTGACTAGCTCGAGCTCTCGTTTACGCTACTCTGCTTCTCTTTCTCTCTGTCGCGCTCAGTTTTCTGTCTTTCACTCGTTTCCCGGCTAGTTGCTCTTTGTGTTCTTTAACACTCCACTCAACAAATTCAGTTAACTGGGCCCCTTCATAAGCCAATGCCAATCGACTTAAAGTCTCTAATTAACTATCTGCCTTCACTATTTGTACGGTGACACAATAATTAAGTCATTTAAAAAGATTCAAGATTTTATTGCCCTAGTCAGAAATACATCCACACGTATTTATCCTACTTATAGTATGGTCTCAGGGATGTATTGGATGTCCAGGGAGTGGTAACATCTCTGGCTAGGGGAAACAGTCGTACACCTTCGGGGTAGCTCGCCCTTCTTTGGTTTCCACTTGGCACTCAGCTCTCATCTGTGGCTTTGAGAAGCTGTTGAATGCTCAGCGGCCACATCTCTGAAACCGGCTTCGACTGAGCAGTTTAACCAGGCTGAGTGTAGCTGATGGGTCTTAAACCCTCGGTGACTTAGGCTTTGTTTGCGTCGCATGTGAAGACTGGATTAGGTAGCCTGCGTGGAGGAACCAGCAATCAGTCAATGGGCAGAAAGGCGATTCCCAGCAAATCGCTGCGGAGCGCTAGCGTCTTGAAGAGACACGTAGGATGTCCTTGTCATCCAATGCTCTAAATTCGTCTCCGACCGTCTCGATGTTGTCATGGTACTGAACATGGAAAGTTTCGGGCGAGAAAGTGAAGTAGACGAACTGCGCAACTCTACATCACTGAAAAAAATCACCGCACAAGTTACTCTTGTCACCCACCCATCCCATAGCATCACCCACTAAAGTCCTGTGGCAACAGGTAAGCGACAAAATGACAAACCTGCATGCAGGTGGCTCAGGCTATTAGAGTCGTATAGACACGGAGCAGTGGTGGAGTCCGGCAGTTGCCTGAGCGACTAGGCAGACCTCTTAAGGAATGCACTGCTCACCTCCCTGGCATGAGTAGGGGCTAGGAAAGGTGCCGTAAATATTACTGTTTCTAACCTTCCCTAGCCAGCTTACCGCGGCTGGCGAGGACCCTACTGTAGCGGTGAAAATACAGAAAGAAAATGAGATTGGTTCAATTGGTGCATGGAATATACGCACCTTACTGAACGGAGACGGTACAGAAAGACTCCAGAAAATTACTGCATTAATCGGAAAGGAACACGAATAATACAACATGGACGAGACTCGGCTTGCAGTAGACGGTGAACTCTGTGCAACGGGCTGCGTACAATTTCTTTTGGAGCGGCCGAGAAAGTTAAGAGCACATAGAGGCTGGTGTCGGTTTTGAAGTGAAGGCAGCAGTGATTGGCAAAATCGGCTTGATATCCCAACTCGTGACCATGTAACTCCCCCTTTTGTTCCACTATTGTCTGGGCGAAAGCACTTTACCATCATCAATTACTTCGCTCCAACCATGACCAACCCGGATAAAGTGAAGGTCACTTCTATGAGGATCTTCATTCTATCATTGCTGACGCTCAAATTGCTGATAAGCTAGTCGTTCTTGGTGACTTCAATGAAAGTAGTATGATGTGAGCACGTTGCCTAGGATGGAGTGCTAGCAATGCACGCAATGCACGCAGTGGGTCAGTGTTATAGCAACGGTCTCCTTTAGCTCCAGCGTGTGACCAAGTCTTTGTGCTGACTGCTGACCAGACCTCCGCCTCGTCAATACCAAGCTCGACATTTGCGTTCAGCCCAAAATACATCCTCAGGGAACAAAGTCTCCTAAACGACTAAACATTACCAAGTGCAAATGCACTAGTACCAAACAGGCTCTCATGGATGCCCTGGAAGAATGTCTTAATTCCACTCGTTTTGACAATCAGAATGTGGAGATCGACAAGGCACCGTTCAGAGAGCTGGTCGACAGCACAACGTCGAAATCCATGGACCCTTAACTAGAAAGCATCAAGACTGGTATGATGCAAACTGCGACGAGGTCAAGTAATTGCTCTACGAGAAACACCGCCTCATTCATATCTACCTCAACAACCCCAAGTCCACCTCTAGGAAAGATGCTTACAATAATATACTCAGGTTTGTACAACAGAAACTTCGTCAGATACGAGACCAGTGGCAGAGCAGCAAAGCTGATGAGATCAGTGCTTTGCAGACAGGAGTGACATGAAGAACTTCTACAATGTCCTGAAAAAAGTGAATGAACCTACATCCTTAGGATCATCCCCCTTCTCCGCTCAGTCGGAAATACACTACTTATTGACAAAGAGAAGATTCTTCAACGATATGCAGAATACTATGACATCGTGTTCATCAGTCGTCTCCCCCAATTACCCATCAACAAAGCATTGGATGACCCTCCAGTCTTGCTCGAGACACAGAAAGGGAAACGTATGCTCACCAGTGGCAATGCCCATCGTTCAGACTTCATCGTAGCAGGAATCTACAAGAAAGAGGCACATCCCTGATAGGTAGGCTGCAGCAACTGTTTTTACTGACGTGGGAGTAAGAGCTGATCCTCCAGGAATTCAAAGACCTGTATAATCGCAAGGGGAATCGCCAGGCCTGCGAAAACCACTGTGATATATCTTTGCACCTAATTGCCGAAAAGATTCTCTCCAGAATCCTACTGAACCGCCTCCCAACGCGTCTTGACCAGGGATTCTATCCAGAAAGCCCGTGTGAAATCCTTACAGAACGTAGGACCATCGACCTGGTCTTTGCTGTGAGGAGTGTACAATAGAAATGTTTTACCATTTCCATGACGGCATTCAGACAGCAGTCCAGGACAATTTAGAGAAATCTGAGCTATTCCCAGTAACCGATGGCGTCAAGCAGGGTTGTGTTCTGGCGCAGACACTGTTCAGTTCATTGTCCTCTGCCATGCTGACTAATGCTTTCAGAACCGGCGAGGTCGGATTTGGCAGCAAGTTCCATACATATGAAAATATATTGATCCCCACGAGCTTCATGCAAAAACCAAGGTTATGACAGACCCCATCATTGGATTATGTTTTGCTCATGACTGCACCCTCAATGCTGGCTCAGAAGCTCTCCTGCAATGCAACGTTGACAAGCTCCTGCACAAGCTTTGATCTCACCATTACTACCAAGCAGACTAATGTAATGCATTAGCTGGTCCTTGAACGCAACATCACCGTCAACGGTAAAAATCTCAACGTTGTGAACCGCTTTACCTACCTTGACAGTCACAGAGCATCACTATGGACGACGAGATGAACCTTCGCATCGCCAGAGTCAGCGAAACGTTCGGTGGATTGTATGCCAGCGCGCAGAATAGAAGATGGATTAACATCCAGACCAAGCAAAAAGGTCTACAAGGCAGTTGTGTTCCCCACACTACATTAAGCATGCGCAACTTGGACGGTATGCCAACACAACACCAGGACGCTAAACACCAAAAGGCTCAGGACAATAATTAACATCATTTGGCAGCATAGGGTTCGAAACACTGAGGTGCTCGCCCAAGCAGGTCTATCCAGCATCCACACTATCCTGATGCAGTCACAGCTACGCTGAGCTGTACATGATGTACGCATATCTGACCATCGGCTGACTAAAACACTCTTCTATGTCGAGCTACAACAAAGACAACGATCCTACGGAGGTCAAAAGAGACGCTTCAAAGACAGCCTGATGTCTGAGAGAAAACAGCAAGAGATCGAGTCACTTAGCGTTCCTCCGTGCACGAAGGTTCCAAGTTGTCCGACCCGGACAGTAGCTGCAGAGCTGAAAAGGCGAGCCAGAAAAGCACGTGCCATCAACCCTCCTGGAAATGTCCGATTTATCCCCTGTCCAATACACAAACGAACATTCCTTGTTAGGATTGGCCTCATTACTCACATGAGGACAAACAGAACAGAACCAGCCCCTCCAAGCCTTGCTTGCAAAGAGTGGTCCTCGTCGAATCGACGGACGAACAAAACACATAGTATGCCCATAGTGGCAGTACACGGCAGGAATGTTCTGTGATTCAGCCTTACACCCTAAACAAATCATAATTTAACGCTGCCTGGTTGGTCTAAATATGTCTTCTTTCAAGAGAAAACAATGTAATTCGTAAAACTATTATATTTATGAACCTGAGATGAAATTTAAAATTTGGGATGTTATCCCTAATATATGTGCCTTGAACCAATGGATAAGATAAATTCCCTTATATAAATCCCTTATATAAATGACTTAATCACTGAGAGAGAGAGAGAGAGAGAGAGAGAGAGAGAGAGAGAGAGAGAGAGAGAGAGAGAGAGAGAGAGATTATGGTGTTTTGATGATGCTAAAATCAAAGTTGAAAACTGGTCTTTACATGTAATAAAGTTCAAACGTTTTTCATGTAATTTTTTATATTTACATTGCAACTGCTCCGTGAAGTCCATTCACGTCCTATATTTCCTTATATCAAAAATAACCACAACCATGTAACCTTCCACATAATTGGTTGATAAAATGGGTGGATAACCAGAAAAGAAAGATATTTATATTTTGTAACTAAAGGCATTTAATTTATCCATATAAGTGTCACGTTCTATGCATTAAATTGATAATTACTTTCATGTCGAGCTACACATAACAAGTACATTATATAAATAGCAGATATATGACTGATTAATGGAACAGCCAGAATGTTAGTCATGACGTCATAACAATGTTCTCGTGTTCTTCTATATTAATCTAGCTCGCGGTATTACATCGAAATAAGAAATAACACTGGTTGTAGCGTGACCAAATTTAAGAATCATGTTCTGTTCGCCTCATCATCGGCTGCAAAGTTGCCTCATTAAATGATATCGACTATTCTTAGATGGACAACTTAGCTAGCTGGGTTCCAATCATATTTTCGCCAATGATCTCCATTATTTCCTCATATGTTCCCAAGTGCATAATACTATTTTAATGGCTGGCATTTAATTTCTCTTCGCCCAGATGTATCTGGCCTAAACCATCTGCCATTTTCAAATTTAAAATCTTCAGATTAACTTTTTCCATCAAGTTAAAATGTATCTAGTTTCATGCAGATTTTTTCAATTATTCCCTTCATTTCAATTCAAATTAAATTCTATAGCTGACATAAAGACTTCGCTGATTTTTATTTCAAATTCGACGGTTCTCAAAGAGCTTTCTCAATCGATAGCACAACTGAAAGCAAAAATTAAAAAAAAATAAAAAACGCAAAGACACAACAAAACTTATAATGGTTTCCATGGTAATAGTACACTTTGTATGTTAAAAGGGGGATCCTGGAATCTGTACACAACTTATCGAAAGGAACAATAAAGATCTCGCTAGAGACGAAATCAGGTTCTGATCCAAAACGGTCCAATCTGACTCGGGGCGGCCGTGACCCATACAATCAAAATACGTGTAATAACAAAATGAATAAAGTAAACAATTAGTATAATTTTCAAAGTAGAGAAAGGAGATACCAAACCTTAAGAATATTGACCTTAAATATAAATGATGTTCAAGGGATAGTAGGTGATGTGGTCAAGATATTCAAAGACTCCGACATCATCTTGCTACAAGAAACGCATACAACGAACACAGAAATTGTACAAAGAAAAGAAGGGAAATTAGACCATCTATTTAAACTGCACAATACACAAACATATTTGAAAGCAGGAATAGCAATGATAATAAGGGGGAAACAAAATAACTTGCATGGGAAGAAATACAAGTAGGACTAGTTATGACTGGAAGACTACTACACACAACAATCAATGGATGGAAGATATACACAATACTCAATGGATGGCATATAGTTAATGTATATCGAGCTACAAGTTACAGCAGGAAAAAAAAAAGACCCTAAACAATTTTTATATCAGAACTAATTCAATACATACAGGAATTAGCTCTAGAACAAAATGTATAGTGGGAAAGGGACTTTAAAATTGTAAACACTATTTTTCACAAACGAATCAAAATATAGGAAAATCATTGATGAATTAGCTAATCATATTTTTTGAAATGATAAAAAGGAAGAGAGAAATTTAGTTATATATCCAAGGCACGGGAATAAAAATTAATAGGGTGTCGACCTCTGCATAGAAGAGGAGGTGGCTTGGATGATTGGAGAGGAGAGGGGACATGAGGGGTTAGATCAATCGGTACATAACACTTCTTAACAGAGAGGTTCTGCAAACGGGGTGAGACAGCCCCTCTAGAGCCTCGTCTCCTTCCTCTCACAGAGAGAGAGAGAGAGAGAGAGAGAGAGAGAGAGAGAGAGAGAGAGAGAGAGAGAGAGAGAGAGAGAGGGGGGGGTACTCAATACTATAAAATATAACAAACTAGCAAGCGAGCTCGCAGTGCGTAACATAATACCTAGCAATATATGTAAACAAGAAAATCTCATGGCGAAATGGGTTGATCCTATCTGATTAAGGAGAAAATGAAGGTGTGTCGCCAATGCCACGTGGATCACATATGGCAGAACGGATCAAATCTGAAGTCCCAACATGTAGGCCAACAAAAACGAATATTGCACAACAAAAACATATAGGAAATTAAAATACACTACTAATAACTGCGAGCAAGCAAAATTCACATGCACAACAGGCAAACGATAACCAAGATGCACACCGTTATTTCCTTCTGTTTATTTCTTGTGTTTTATTTACTTTTCTTTTATTATTGAATATAATAACACTATACATGAAGAGACGCGTGGAGTAGAAGGAGGATATCACTGGGATGGAAATGTACCTACTAGGATTAGCGGCAGACATGACCTGCCCATCTGTCACCGTCTCGAACCAAACTCTGAATCCCTTGCCCAGAATTATTTTTACTTCTCTTGATAAGCTTCTATGTAAAATGTAAAGAAAACTAAAACGTTTTGACTATTAAGCCAGTTCAAAAATCTACATGGGATATAAAACATATAGCACAACACATATAGCACACTGGGGATTCGTATAATCACTGGCAAGGATCAACTATATTAAATAACACATATAGCACACACGAGATACATAAGGATCACCTATGTTAAATAACACATATATCACACACGAGAATCGTATGATCAATAGCAAGGATCCCATATATTAAATAAACTAAGGCGAGGAAACCAGCAGGCAAACCAAGGCATAAAGGAGAGTAGTAGAAACCCTTTTAAACTAAAAAAAAATAATATGGTACAGGGAGAAACCATTTTATAAAATATACAACGTTTATCAAACTCCTTTATGATTATTTAGGATTACATGTAATATTAGGATAGATTTTTTAGTAAAATGAATAAGATTGCCATTTTCTTTATATTGTATTAAAGTAATGTTTTATTCATTTATATTAAAATAAGTTTCTAAAATATATTAAGATTAATTTCATTTATTTCCAAAGCACAACTATATATTAATGGAATTAAGATAGTGCTGTGTAAGTAACAACAGACTATGAAGGAACATAAACATATATAAAATCCTTTAACTTTCGTATCAAAGGTGATACCCTCAAATTTCTCCATCTTAACATAGATGAAAAGTGGAGCGAGATTCACAAATAAAGGTGAATTTCGTGAAAATACACAAAAGGTGAAATTATTGATATCATATCAGCTTAAATATTGAATGTAATTATACACTGTATGTAATTAAATGATTTCTATATAGTGTTTCCTCAATTTTAAAGTAATTCTTATCTCTTAGCTCTAAGGAGTACCAATAAAAAAAACTTGCATCAAAGAATTGTCCCAAAATTATATCTTTTTTAAAGGTAAAAAGAAAGGTAACACTCAACTGTGCTTTATATATTTCAAACTGAGACATTCATAGTTCTAATGGTAATTAGTCATCTGAAACGTTTGGCAGAATGGTCGAAAAGTCTGAAAAATGTCTCCCATTCTCCTGTTTTCTTGTCTGAAGTTCATAGGTTTGACCTTGTTCTTGACAACCAAAATCACAGATAGTTTTCAGTATATTGAAAAGCATATAGAGAAAATGGTTGTGATAAAGCGGCATTTTATTAATCCTTCTAATACATAATGTGTGTTACCTTACAGCAGGATCACAGGTGATCCCGTGAATAGGTTGCAGAGTTAAAAATAGACGAATCGCTTTCGCTTAGCGAGAAATAGGTAAAAAAAAAAACGTGTATCTTGTAAAATGACAATTTTGAGCTGCTAACATCCTCAAATTGGATAACTTTGCAGAGGGAGTTGCTGGCCACTTTTGATCCTTTCTTTGTTTCCTTTTTTGTTTTTTTCGCTTTCATCTTTTGAAATCGTACAATGTTTCTACATGTTCAGTTATTTATTGGAAATGTAATCGTGCCCTGAATTGATTTGAAAGAAAAAAATCTGATTTAGCAACCGGCAACGACAAGAGCTATTCGTGAGATGGAAGAGAAGCCTTACAAGGACCAGAGCCGTTCGTGCGATGGAAGTAAAGACTTATAAGGAAATTAATCAGAAATCAGATAATTGATAAATGTCTCGAAATAAGAGTGCGACCAAATGTAACCGTACATGACAGTTACAACGATACAGATATTGTTTAATTGCAAGAACGTCAGTAAATCAAAACGAATAATACGCTAAGAAGACAATAATGATTCGAAATAAGGTTTACATATTCTATATAGCCATGTTCTACTTAATATTGAGTCAAAAAGTTCTGCGCATGTAAAAAGGCAGTAAAGCCAGTGTAATATTTGATCATCATGGCATAACATTACAGGAAGCTTATTTTATAAAGAGATTCTACTTTTGAAACATATTATACAATTAATCTTTTAAAAACTTATTTTAATATTAGTCTCTTAAAGCTTACTATAATATTAGTCTTTTAAAACTTACTATAAGATTAGTCTCTTAAAACTACTATAATATTAGTCTTTTAAAACTTACTATAATGTTTGTGTTTTAAAACTTACTATATTATTAGACTTTTTACACTTTCTATATTATTAGACTTTTTACACTTACTATAAGATTAGTCTTTTAAATCTTACTATAATGGTTGTGTTTTAAAACTTACTATAATGGTTGTGTTTTAAAACTTACTATAATATTAGTCTTTTTACACTTACTATAAGATTAGTCTTTTAAAACTTACTATAATGTTTGTGTTTTAAAACT
The DNA here is from genome assembly GCA_030141615.1 of Unio pictorum. Taxonomy (NCBI): domain Eukaryota; kingdom Metazoa; phylum Mollusca; class Bivalvia; order Unionida; family Unionidae; genus Unio; species Unio pictorum. The sequence continues at coordinate 5,916,055 of JARLTB010000283.1, forward strand.
TACTATAATGGTTGTGTTTTAAAACTTACTATAATGTTTGTGTTTTAAAACTTACTATATTATTAGACTTTTTACACTTTCTATATTATTAGACTTTTTACACTTACTATAAGATTAGTCCTTTAAATCTTACTATAATGTTTGTGTTTTAAAACTTACTATAATGGTTGTGTTTTAAAACTTACTATAATATTAGTCTTTGTACACTTACTATAAGATTAGTCTTTTAAAACTTACTATAATGTTTGTGTTTTAAAACTTACTATATTATGCAACTTTTAAAGCTTAAAGGAGACTAGAAATGAAAATTTTTATTTTATAAATATAATTCTTTACAAATTCTAATTCGAATATAATGTTTAAAAATATAATATCGTGTGCGGATATTGATTATATTGCGAAGAAGATATAATGATTCCGTACATTGCCGAGTATTTCCGAGTTTTAATGAGACGACAGATCACGTGGTCTCGTGACGTCATACTAGCAAGTCCTCGTATACAAACAGAAACATGGCAAGCGAGAGAGGCCATTGATAACAGTTTTCATCGGAAGTAATTTTTCACACACACAAAAAATCAACACCCCACAAATAAATCTGCGAGGAGGAAATCATACGTAATTAATTTCAACATTAAGAAGCTTCCTTTCTATGATTCAATTACAGTGTATTTTACATGCATGCTACAGTTAGCGTATTGACAAATCTGTAAGTATATACATGATTCGTTAACAGAGTACGTACTGTACTGGTCAGTGCTGAAAGAAATGTTTTAAGCACAGGCCCCGGGCTGATGACTTAAATAAACTTACTAGCCCTGACTGAAATTCCACAAACCCGAACAGTTCATATATGTTAACTTTCAAGCCGAGAGAAGAAAGAAAGAAAATAAATTCCAATTTTGGAGGTATTTCCTCCCTATCTCGTAATATCTCTCTTGATTTTTCGCAGTTAACTCCCGATTATTTCAATATGTCTCTCAATTTTCATTTCTCAGAAGAAGAAAATCCATATGTAATTTTTTCATCAAGTGTGCAGTCCACAAATGTCATATTCTATTTTATTACTTGTGAATATTGTAGTGAAGAAATAATTAATATCACAGGACAGTTTTTGTCTTCAGTAAATAGATTAAGATTAAACATTATTCACGTAAATTTCAGATTATTTAACTACTACAGAAGTACTTCTTGTAAAAAAAATTGTCACCAATTAGTTTAAAACCCATGAATTATCACAATGAAGGATGCGTAATTTTCTCTGCAAACAAAATCTCCATTTCCGCCCTAAAAAAAACTCGGCCAGTTAACACCTGACATTCCACTACCATCTATGTAAAGTTTCATTACCATGATTAAATTAAAAGAAGGAATAAAAAAAATACGACGCAGTATATGTGCCCCTAAAATAACTAATTCAAAATAAATATTTAATTCAGTAAACAGTGTTACATATCTTAACACTTAAACTAATGGGAATAGGATGGGATATAAAATGTGGGAAAACAATGGCCACATACATGTACGGTAACGTTTGACTGCAGATTTGAACTCTTAAAATGAAGTCTTTGACATCGAAGTTACAACAAAATTCGGCATCGCTTATTTGCCAATGAGTTTCTGGTGCTTACATACACACTCTGTAGCACATGGTTTCTTTGAATTATGTCAGAGGGCCAGTCCTTTTCACAACATAAGTGCAATGATAAGGAATAATTGTTAATTTGTTAAACTGCCATTATGTTTGTGTACTTAATTCTAACCTCTAACTATTATGCAGACCAGAATATGAAAAAAGGGGTATAATAAGGCGTATCACAGGGAGAAATTGCACATCGAGGCAAATAGGTGCGGTCAATAGTCGCCTCCCCCCAATTCTATTGTCAGCCAGTTAATGTGAAACTTTGATTTTATATCGGATCTCTTTTCTTTTAATCGCTGCTATTTAAACTGCCCAAGGGACAGTTTTATATCAGTTCCAATCATTACAGATTTCCGTTTATACATTTTACGAGTAATAGGCATAGACTGAAAGGTTGTGTTTTTTTTAAATAATTTTTTAATATTTTTTTTAAATTACTTAAATTGTTTTTCTCAAAACACGACCGTGTCAATGGTTGATAATCTTATTATTATTATTTTTTTAAGCAAAAATTCCATTTGATTAAAGTCAGATCTCAATTATACTTAGGATAGTGGTGACTTTATTTAGATTGTAATCTTGAAGAAGAAAAAAACATTTACTCATTTCATCAGCACGATCAGGTGTCGGGCTGTCATATTTGTTATTAGCACTTACTCGGCCTTCTGCCTATTTTCGTAACTCCTACGTTTGACACTCTACCAGGATTTAAAATATACAATGGTATGTCTGGAACAGTTTCAACTTTTAGTATAGGCTTAGCATTCGTGTATCCTAGAGGTTCTATGTTTTTAGGATCCCTCTGGTAACATTCCTTTGTGAAATGTAATGGGCACGGATTGCTGTATGGTGTTGCATTGAAATCGACTCGCTTGTAATAATGTATCCAGACATTCTTTATCCCTTTATCATTTGGAAAAGAAAAAAAAAAAGAACTCCACAGCCTTTTCTATGTATGCTATTACACCCGTAAGCAACGCAAAACGGCATGGTACTCTATATGAAATGAACCTTGCAACTGTAGGTCTGGATGCTGGAGTTGCTAGTATGACGTCACTTTCCGAAAGTAACCGAATAGGCGCGGAAAATATGCATACGAGATCACGGAAACTCAGCGCCTAGAAGATATGCCAATATCTCAATATTGGCAGTACGGTCGCACACGACGCTTCAGAATCATGTTTTTCTCTGCAGTGCATTTAATATTATTGTATATTTCCACTGGTTTCTAGTCTCCTTTAAGCTATGCATTATGTGAAATATGTGTTCAATGAGTGCAGAGTATTCATTTCTGCCCTCAAGTCTAAATCAAAATAGAGACATCAGAGTTTTCCGCGAGTGAAAAAAAGGTGCACACAAGATTATATTCCTGCTAATTAGTTTGCAATCTAAGAATTTGTTCACATAATCAACCTTTATCAAAGACATTAGATCTTTCACAATATAGGTATTGTTTTAACGTCAATGAAATAAATTAGTTATTTGAAATAAGTTCCTTCTTTACCTGTTGTTTACGGGACTAGTTCAGTGATATAAAATACTTTGCTAGTGTACATCTTTTCAATATTTGTTGGACTAGTTCATTAATACAATATACTGTACTCATATACTTCTTTGTGTTAACATATATATATATATATATATATATATATATATATATATATATATATATATATATATATATATATATATATGTCAATTTTATTTGTTTACTTTCTATTTATCCCCGATGTTTAGTTGACTTGTATAGTTTTAAATTACATTTACATGTTCAAAAAAATGAAGAAGTACTGATTCAATCAATTTTCTATGCTAAATTCTATACCCCATCAGCAAGCGTTCCCAACACTGAACGGAATATCTACCTTCCGTACTTAATTTAATCGACTGATCTCCAACTTTAACTGCACCCAATTAATATGGGTGAAATGAACCGTGACAAACGGTACTGCTGCTGACGGATAGTGTTATGACAAATAAAACCTGGCTATCTATCCGGTGGTAGACAGCGCCTTCAATTGGAATTTCGTGTACATGGTAATAATTATCCGAATTATTTTTATGGCGAGCAGGTGCTTAACACTGATTAATAATATTGATATTCACGTCCACGCTGTATTTTTATAATAAATTTACATTTAGGCAATATTTCACTGCATAGATGACTATATGGTTATGTAGGATAATACAAGGTCATGGCCATGTCTTCGAAGACACTATGTGTCTAAGACATCGCAGAAGAATCAATGTTGTGTACTTGAATGGAATTTATCGACTTGATCATAATGTGTATATAAGTATGAAGGTCTGCATTGACGACTATGAGGACAAGCAAATCAGGAACATTTACTACAGTGAAAGACGCTATTTGCGACATAATGTTGGGAAAGAGAACAGTTTCTCCGAGACAGGTTCTAAAATATAGTAAATTCTTTTCCCAGATATAGTTAATCTAATCATAACCCGATTTCATACATTCACTATGCGATGCAAAGTAATTATTCTGATACTTCCAAAATTCTGAAATAATATCAATGTTGATATAAAAAAAATATTTTTTTCATAACATCATTACCGTAGAAATTCATACGATTTATGTCTGCAATGTAAATATCCTATTGCTTTTTGTCAGTAATGACAATAAAGAACTATTATTGTTGGTAAAATGAAAGACATTATACAACGTTTAAAATTCTTTTTGTTTTATGTCAACGTTATTTCAGATTATTCTCTTCTTTGTAACTTTAAACAGACGTATTTTGGGATTTACGATGTTATACATGTATCTAGTAGTATTTGATGAAGAGGAAAACAAATCACCCAATGTTATCGTGGATAGCACAATGTTATCATGTATCACACAATGATATCATATATCAAACAATGTTATTCTGTAATGCAGCAACCTTAACTATCAGGGGTCGTGAACAGTCACATTTTTGTCTCACCGTAGAAAGTTGCCGATCTAATTTTGCCTGGTAAGTTTTCTGATTGAAATAGTCATGACAGTCTGTAAGCGGTACCCTGTCATCTTAGAATTGGACCATTTAAAGACACCTGAAAAGGAAGAGTTTATTCGTTCTAGTTAGTAATCATCCTTACCTGTCAGAGGATATGGTTATGAATGTCTGTGCATGGTCACACAATTTTACAATCCTACGGTACTGCCATTTGGATAACTTTGGGCTTTTTTAATATTAGTTTATAATTCAGTCATATAAGGCAAACGGTAGACATGTTTGAAAACTTTCAAAGCTGCTCAAGTAAATCATCTGAGACAAAATACTGCTAGTCTCGAGCAATTCCTTTTGCAAAATCGTATACAAACATCAAAGCTATTTTGTTGACTTGAACGAGTTTTAAAGATAACAGTGTTTTTAATTCGAAGTAAATTTTGTCCGTTATTTTACTACAGTCAGTGTTTCTCGAAATCAATGCAGCAAAGAAAAGACACTTAAGCAGGAGCTGTTTGTCTTCACTGGTATTTTGTCGGATCAGCTTTGATTTCATCAAACACTTCGAACATTTGTCTAGATTGGCCACACATAAAGTTACCGCCATAAAGTCTGAGCCATTTCGCACGATGGTGCAGCGGGTATAACGGTACCAACTGCGCAAGTCCAGGTGGGTGGAGTTTAAAGTCTAGGGAAGATTGCATTCAGAAATAAACATCACAAGCTATGATTGGTGGATTATGTAAGAGTTGTACTTTCTGTTAGGCTTAAAAAAAAGTTTAGCCTCTTGGCAACATGTGAATTTATACTAATTTCTATATAGATCATATTTTGTATTTTTTATGATTTTTTGAAAATGTGATACACATGACTGAAAATAAATATGTTGTGGCTAGATAACTCATACCCGTCTAGTTTCAGCAGAGTTATCTCTCTTTAATGCAATGGAGTACCTGGTTTTGTCATCGTCCAATTGACAATCTAACATTGTTCTCTATAACAGTGTGTGAGATGCACGCTAAATTAAGATAGAAAATATAGTTATCTCTCCAAATATTAGCATTGAGGTCTATGGAAAAACAATTGGTACCGTGATACCAGTAGGATCGTGGGGTTGCCATTGTCAGATTGTGAAACGCGTGAGAGCAAAAACCCAATTGATTTTTATATTTACGATACAAGGCACGTAGTTCACAAAGAAAACTACAATCTCAGTTTCCTTAAATGATCAGGCACACAAGCTGTAAACTGAATTCTTTAATTTCAACATTACTGTGGAAACCATAAATAAAGGAATTAAATAGGGTTGTTTTTTTTTGTCTCCAACTGATAAGGTAGTGAACGCGGAAGTTATCTTAATATCTCGACATGAATCACTAATGCTGAATCATGGATTTTTTCTTAACCACTATACCGCTTTCATCACCTCATGAATACTCAAAAATTAAAACAAGAACGCGTTCAAGGCAAAGTAAAAGTCCATTTTTTATGTTTTGAGCAAATACAAAGTTTTCAGTGATAAATGAAAATGACAGCGTGAATATGAATACAAAGTTTTCAGTGATAAATGAATGATGATGATTATGTGCTTTAAGTGATTCGTCCCGAGGGCTCTTATCACTGTTTTATCCGTCAAAGGACGGTTATTTAATTGTTCCTGAGGGTGGGAATAGAGCCACCACCCTACAGGCGTTTATGTGTTCAGGGAACACTTATTTATTTAGGCCGTCACATCTGAGTAGCTATTGAGCTACTGCTGTGTGATTGTAGGGCCTGTATATATATATATGAGTGGGAATAGTTCCAGCACACACTCATATTCAGCCATCCGTTATTTTGGTTGTTAAAGGACGTGCTAAGCACGTGTAGTTGCTGTAGCAGGTGCAGCTGGTAGCGGGCGAGGCGGTGGGCCAGGCAAGGTAGGCGTCTTTTTCTGGGTCTAACCCGTATTTTGATACTCTGTGCTGTATTTCTATTCTAAGTATAAGTATACAGTGTTTTTGTGATACTAGCGTTCTGTGTGTTTTAATTGGACTAGTTGTTTCCAATTTAATTTATGCAACTTTGTGTTGCGGTGGCTGATGACCTTGGAGTTGGATCACCTTATATTCGCTATTTTGGGCCCTGATAGTGTCTTAATTTTCTAGGTAGTTAGTTATATTTTGCAGCCTTGTGCCGCTGGACCTGATAGTCTTGGGTTTTTGACTACCTTATATGCTCTAAAGTTGGGGTCTTATCTTAATTTCTTTCTTTATGTGTTTTATATTTTGCGACCTTGTGTCGCTGGGCCTGATAGTCTTTGGGTTTTTAGACTACCTTATATTTTTTAATTTGGGGGCCTATCTTAATTTACTATCTGGTTTTTGTGCACTGTTCTCAGTGCACTGATAGGTTCTACTTAAGTTACTTGATCCTGGTGGTATAATTTTAACACTGTATACTGTATTATTCCTATATCAGAAGAGACAGAAGGAAGGAATAAGAGGGGTAGAGAGGAGGTTGTTAGTCCTATTTCCTATGCTTGTCGCCCTAGTTCGATTGTTTGGATGGTGTTTTTTCATTGTTTATGGATGGTATTTTAGCTTTCATTTTTGTTTGTTTTGTTGTTACTTATATGATTTATTATTTATGACCTATTTTTCTTTTGATGGTAAGCTACAGGTAGTGTGGCCAAGTTTGAGAATTAATTTTCCTTAACTCCTAGATCAGGTATGTGGGTCAGCGCCGGAGTGATAACAACTGGGTCCCTGCCGAAAATACACGGGGCCGTTAAGCGACACGTCAAGGATGAACCACCGTCACACCCAGACACCTCCCCACGGTCAGGCCCGTGAGACGCGGCGACCAGGTGGCAACAATTGGGCCTTTGCCGAAAATACACGGGGCCGTTAAGCGACACGTCAAAGGTATCCACTGTTGCACCCAGCTTCCGCACCCCGGTCCTAACCGTTTCTTTTTCCTGTCCTCAGAAGTTTAGGTTTTTGTCCATTTGTCTTATGGGGTTACACTACCTGTCTTTTTAGGGTGTTTTATTTTTAGATTTTGTCTATTTTCCCTATGTTTCTTAGATATTCTACCATATTTTTATATGTCCCTACTAGGTTAATGTTTGTTTTTTGTAAAATCTCTGGGTATGTATATGGGGCTTTGATTTCTAGCTGTTTTGATCTAAATTTGTCCCTTTCTTGTTTGGTATGAGTACAATTGTTGAAGATATGGTGTAAATCTTCGGGGGTGTTACAATTGTAGCAGTTTATGTTATGAGGAAAGGGGCCTATGTGTTTTCCGTGACTGTTTGCCAGCCTGGTTTTTCCTATGATTATCCTTTTTTATAGCTGTTTGTTCAATAGGTGAGCCCTTGGGCGGTTTTTTGTGTCTATTTACCTCCTTAGCAGTAGTGTATAACACTCTCCCTAATGTACTTGTATCCCAATCGTTTTGCTATATTTTGTCTATTTGGGTGTTGATTAAGCTATATAGTTCAAGTGTACTATATTGTAATGCTTTCTTTGGCAAGTTTGTCGGCCATTTCGTTTCCTTTGATTTCTATGTGGGAGGGTATCCACAGGAATTCGACTATCCTATTATTATCATTTAGTTGTTTTAATTGTATATTTATTTGGTTTAAAAATTCTTCCCTACTTTTTGTGGTGTTTGATTGGATTGATGAAATGACACTAAGCGAGTCACTAATAATCACTGTCTTATTGGGTTTGTGTTCAGCAATCCATTTTAATGATACAAGGATGGCCCAGAATTCAGCTGTGTAGATAGAGCAGTAGTCTGGTAGACGTCTGCCTATTTGTACTTTGTATTCTGGTATTACCATTGCCGCAGCTGTTTTGTGAGGATTTGTAATTTTGGATCCATCCGTGTATATTTTAGTGTATTGGTGGTACTGGGAGTTGATAAGTTCTAAGGCTTCTAGTTTAAGATTATGTTCTTGATTTTGTTTGTTGCCTTTTTTGGTTAGGGAGGTGTTGACTTTAGTTTGTACATTGGTCCAAGGTTCGTGTTCGTACACTATGCTAGGTTCTAATGGGAATAGTTCTACTGGTAATAACGTTTTGAGTTGATGGACCTGTTTTCCCATAGGTAATTTTGTTTTAAGACTTTTCCTAAATGGTTTGTTAGTTCTATTTATGGCCAAAAGAGTGGGGTGCGTTTTGGGGTGAGTGGAGAGCCGCGCTGCATATTTTAACATGAGTTCTTGCCGTCTCAGGTGTAGGGGCAATTCCCCAGTTATTACGTGCAGTTCGGCTGTCGAGGTTGAACTTAGAGCACCCGTGCTATTTAATAGGGCTACTCTTTGAATTTTGTCTAATTTTTTGAGGCATGTTTTTGAGGCTGAGTTGTATATTTGACAGCCATAGTCTAATTTTGATCTTATTAAGGCCCTGTATAATTTTATTGAAGTTTCCTGATCGGCACCCCACTGTGTGCCTTTAAGGCTTTTTATTAAATTTAGGTCTTGATGGCACCTTTTAACTAAGTCTTCTATGTGGTATGCCCAAGTTAGGTGTTGGTCATAATACATACCCAGAAATTTGACTACTTTAACAAATTGTATTTCTCTACCCTGAATTGTTAATTTTGGGTATTGTATGTGTTTTATGTTTGGGGTGAACAGTACGGCTACCGTTTTTTGGTGCGATAGTTTGAAACCCCATTTATTGGCCCATATTCCAATATTATTTAAGCTGGTTTGAAGTTCAGAAATGTTAGTGCGACTGGAGGGGTTTCCTGCTCTCCATAGGCCACCGTCATCCGCAAATTGGGATAATTCTACTTTGGAAGATGCCAAATTTTTATCTAGGTCATTTATCATTATGTTGAAGAGGGTGGGGCTGAGTACACTCCCTTGTGGAGTTCCGTTTTCGAGGGAGTGTTTCTCAGAGTAAGTGGCCCCTGCCCTAGTTGTAATGGTGCGGTTTGATAGAAAGTCCTGTATAAAGTTAAACATTCGCCCAGTAATGCCATAATCATTTAATTTGGCTATAAGGCCTTTGGTCCATACTAGGTCGAATGCTTTCTCGAGATCGAGGAATACCGCAGTCAAGTATCTGCTGTCTTTTTTTTTTTTGGTGTTAAAGGCTAATTTGATAGCAGTTTCAAGTCTTACTAGTTGGTCTGTGGTGGAGCGTTTGTTTCTGAATCTACATTGATTTTCTGAGATTAGATTATTTTTAGTAAGATGTGACTTGATTCTATTATTGATGATTGTCTCCATTATTTTGCATATATTATTAGTCAGGGAGATTGGCCGATATGAGTTTATATCGTGTCTGTCTTTTTTAGGTTTTAGAATGGGTATTACTATCGCATGTTTCCATTTTGTCGGTAGCTTTCCTGTGTCCCATATATGGTTTAGGAATTTGATTATTGCACTGATTATGTTGGGTGGTAATTGTTTGTAAATTATGTACCCTATTTTGTCTTCCCCAGGTGAAGTTTCTTTTTTTGTTTTAAGTGCCTGGTTCCATTCATAATGTGTTATTTTGTTGTTTAGTGGGGAATCTTTGGGCCCCAGGTCTTGAAATATTTGATAATTGGTGTTTTCTTCTTTAGTTCTGTGGGCTTGAAATTCTATAGTATGGTTGCTGTTTTTGCTCATGTTAGCGAAATGTTGAGCTAATAAGTCGGCTTGTTCCTTATCATTAGAGGTGTTGCTTACTTTAGGGGTATTGTTGGTTTTTTTGCCCCTAATCCTTCTTATTTTATCCCATACTTGTTTAGATTTGGTGTTACGGTTGATAGTACTGCAGTATGTTTTCCAGGTGTCCATTTTGGCTTGTTTAATTAATTGTTTTAACTTCTGGGCTAATTTTTTGTATTCCTGAAAATGGGTGGTGACTTTTGACCTTCTAAAGTTGTTTAATGCTCTGATTTTGGCTCTTTTGGTAGTTTTAATTTCATCATTCCAGCATGGGACACTTAATTTGACTGCTTTAGGATTGATGGTGGGAATGCTGGTTGTTGCTGCATTAATAATAACTTGTATGATGTTTTCATTGTATTGATCAATGTCGTTTGACTCCAGTTGGGTTGAGTCTGTGTTAATTAGGGTTTCTTTAAATAATTCCCAGTCTGCTTTTTGGTAATTCCACCTGGGGATGTTTATTTGCACCTGTGTTTGCACCGCCATTTGCAGTGTGGTAATGATTAAGAAGTGGTCACTGCCCATGGGGTCAGACTGATCCACCTCCCACTCAGCCACTTGTGCCAATGTGTTTGAGCATAGGGTGAGATCAATGACAGACAAGGTACCGTTCACCGGGTTTAGCCGGGTTCCGGTTCCATCATTAAGTATGGTTAGGGTTGATGTATTGGCCCAGGCCTCAATCAACCGGCCCCTCTTGTCCGTCTTTCCCCCCCCCCCCCCCCCCACAGCCTGTTGTGGGCATTGAAATCACCGCAAATGATTGTGCGCTCACAAGTGATTAGGGTATTTATTGCTTCGTAAAATTGTTCATAATTAGGGGTGTTGTTTGCCCCGGGGTCATAGATGTTTATTATTTGTATTTCCTTGTTTCCTATTTTGATTTTTATTGATTGTACGTCTATATTTGAGTTATTTATTTCCTCTGATGTTATTGGTATTATTTGCATTGATGTTACGTTGTTGTTTACATACATGGCTATACCTCCCCCCTTTTCTTCTTTACGATGTTGGAAGTAACCTGGGGCGTAACCCTGTATTTTTGGCAATGTTTTTGTTTTATTTGATAACCAAGTTTCCTGAATGCAGAGGATATCAGGTTTTGTTTTAGTATTAATTAGTTTTAATTTTAATTCATTTAGGTTAGTGATTAGTCCTCTAGCATTCCATTGCCATATCGAAACATTTCCATTAGTTGTGTCAGCCATTTCTAATGGGGTCATTTATGTCAATTAGAGTTTTCATTTGATTTTTGGTCTTTCTAAGGTTTTTCTGTAGGCCTTGGGTGTTACTTGAGTTGCTTTGCTGAATTTTGGTTATTAGTGCTTCTATAGATGTTATTGTCTTAGTTGCCTCTAGATAAATTTCATTCCCTATATTTATGTTTGCTTGATTTTGTGACATTCAGTTTATGTTGTTTCCTGGCTGTTGCATAGTTTAGTTGGTTTTTTTCCATTTCCTTGATGATTAGTTTTTCTCTTATGGTGGCTGGACATGTTGGGGATTTTGGTGGGTGCGCCCCTTTGCATTGGGCGCATTTAGGATTTGTCCTCCGGCATTTTCCCCTATGTACCCTTCCGCAGTTATAACATTTAGTTTGATGTTTGCATTTAGTAGAAAAGTGGCCCAAGTGTTGGCAGTTAGAGCAGAATCTGGGTTTATTTACGTATGGTTCTGCTTTATACTTAGATCCCTTTGAGCCGATTTGGATTTGTGGCTGTATTGGTGTGTTGGACTCTATCACTGTGACTGTAGTTTTGGGAGCCCTGTTTCCTATTCTATAGAGTTTAGTGATGTTATTTCCACCTTTTTGGAGTTCTGTATTTAATTTGGTTGTGTTCCAGAGCGACATTTCCCCAGTTAATTTAAGTACCGCTTTGAATTGGGTTGTTTGTGGTACTTTGGGGTGGGGGTTTTGGTCTTTGATTTTATCTACAGTGGCAGTGCTCATTTGAGGATTTGTAATTTTATGGGGTTTCGTTACCTGTACTGGGATTCCACATAAGCTATTTATCTCTAGGAATTTAGCTGTTTGACTGCTTGTGCTACAGTGGAGTATTATGTAGTTTTTGTTAGGCCTTATGATTTTGCATGCCCCTGAATGGATCCCAGTTAATGCTCCTGCTAGACTGTTTGTGGAGAGGTTAAGGAATTGATTTGAGTTGCTTTGTATATATAACGTTAGTTCAGGCCTGTGATATTTTGGTGTTGGCCCTTTGTTTGAGACTTTCTTTTGTGGGGGTGGGGGTTTAGTTTGATTGTTTATTTCCTCAGGGTTTTTTGCACCTATTGCTGTTTTCCCCTTTTTGGCGGGTCCTTTCCCCTTTCCTTTACCGTCCCAGGTATTGGGGACTAGTCTTGGGTTGGGGGTCAGGGTTATCTTATTTGGGGAGGGGTAGATTAGATCTTCCTCAGTTAATTGTTTAGATGGCCCTGGCGTTTGACTATTATGAAATTTAGTTTTTGTTTGGGCGACTTGAGCATATGTTTTTGTCCTACTTTGAGTTTGGGGATTAGTTTTTTCTACTTTTTTCATTGGTTTGGTAATTGCGGGTTGTACATTGTTAATTATCTTACTAGGGTTTGTTTTGGATGTTCGGTTGGTGGTGTTTTCAACCACGTCCGCTAGATTTACTGGGCTGTTTTTGGGAGTTCGGCTGGTGGTGTTTTCCACCACGTCCGCTAGGTTTACAGGTCTGTTTTGGGATGTTCGGGTGGTAATGTTTTCTACCACGTCCGCCGTAATCGGGTTTTGTGACAGTGTTTGTTTTTGAATTATAGGGGTAGAGTTTTTGATTGTGGATTCGCCGAGATCCAAAGTGGCGTCCAGGTCTTCAATTTGCAAGGTGTGATAAATGAAATAGACATTGTGATTATTAAAACAAAATTTTCAGTGATAAATGAACTTGACAGTGTGATAATGAATACAAAGTTTTTAGTGATAAATGAAATTGACAGTGTGAATATGAATACAAAATTTTCGGTGATAAATGAAATAGACAGTGTGATAATGAATACAAAGTTTTCACTGGTAAATTAAATTGACAGTGTGATAATGAATACAAAGTTTTAAGTGATAAATGAAATTGACAGTGTGATAATGAATACAAAATTTTCGGTGATAAATGAAATTGTCAGTGTGAATATGAATACAAAATTTTCAGTGATAAATGAAATTGTCAGCGTGAATATGAATACAAAATTTTCAGTGATAAATGAAATTGTCAGTGTGAATATGAATACAAAATTTTCGGTGATAAATGAAATTGACAGTGTGATAATGAATACAGTTTTGCCATGCGATTTATGTTTAGGGCGTTTCACTCAATTACATGCTTGTATGGTAGTTGGATCCGAAACTATCTGGTGAGTTGTTGTTAAATGCACGAATTACTTGTATTATAAGTTGTTAAATGCACGAATTAATTGTATTATAAATTGTTAAATGCACGAATTAAATGTATTATAAGTTATTAATTGCACGAGTTACGTATGGCCTCTCGCTTAACTGTTCGAGATAGGCTCTTCTGATTTTGTGCTATATTTATGATATTTGTGCTTCTTCTCTACCATCGTCTACATTATTGTGTTTCATAATGCACTGGCTGTTCCGTTCGTATGTGTTAATTCATCTCCTTGTTTTCGAAACGAGAACAATTAGAATTTTTCTCAGCTGTTTTGTCCAAATGTTAAGACGTCATTTGTTTTTGAATAAACCGCCGTCACGTGACCGCTTACAATACGATGGACCCTAATTAATTGGATTAAATGACCACACCTTGGTTCTAGATACTACATTATGCTCAAGACTAAACGAACTGGGAATACATTCATCATTTCTTAAATGCAAACGGAAGCAAACAAAGAAACGTTCTTTCAAACCTGGACGGCGTAGAACAGGAAGAAGAATTCCAGTTATCTCTCTTTCGCCCATAACGGATAAACAACTTAAAAATTCTGCCGTTAATTTTAATAACCTGGTTCAATTTCCTCTTAAATCGTCAACCGTTGTGTCAACTGTCCCAGGGATACCACTACGTATTGCATTATTCAACGCTCAATCAGTAGGATCACCGGAAGAGCACACATAAATTGTTAATTTTATCAACGACCAGAATATTGACGTCTTCTTCCTGACAGAAATTTGGTTACATTCCGCAGGTGATGAATCTAAGTGTGCGGATTTAACACCCAACGATTACTCCATCAAGACGTTCCCCCGCAACTATCGCGGAGGTGGAATTGCTGTAATTACAAAGATTTCCATGATCAAATGTATTAAGTACAACACAGCCTTCAATTTCTGCCACACATCGTTTGAACTAGTCCAAGCAACGCTCATACTGGAACAAAGGTCAGTCCATTTGTTCTATCTCTACCGTTCTCCTCCTAGTAGAAAAAACAAGCTCAATGAATCTCTATTTTTGGAGCAGTTTCCAAATCTTCTAGAGTATGGAAATTCGGTAGGTGGCAACCTAATTATTCTTGGAGATTTCAACTTTCACTTTGACTGTCCTGGTAAATCATACATGTCAAAACTCCTAGATTCCATTCATGTTTTCAATCTTAAACAGTCAGTTAACCAACCTACCCATAAACTTGGTCACATTTTAGACTAGTTTCTTTATAGACCTGATGATAATATTCTGCAATCCACCCTTGTATCCCACGAACTTGCATCGGATCACCTCTGCATTGTATGCCATCTCGACGTATCAGTCCCTAACCCTCCACTTCTATTTGCTTCTAAGAGAAACCTTCGTATGATAGATAGAACCAAATTCATGCATGACATCCAAGAAAACCTAACAACTTTCTTACATCCAACAGCGGAACAACTTGATAACTGCCTGCGTTCATTGCTTGAAAAACATGCCCCAGCCACCAAATGCAGAGTATCAATAAAAAAAAAGTGTTCTCCATGGTATAGCAGTGTTAGGGACCAGCTTCGCACTGCTAAAAGACATCGCCGAAAAGCAGAGAGGCTTTCGTTTTCCACCAGACTCACTATTCATAAACAAATATACGAAGCCGCTAAGACGAACGTCACAAACATAGTCCATTTAGCCAAATCATCCCACTACAGTACTGAAATCACGGAGAGTTCCAGCTGCAAAGAGCTCTTCGAGATAACTAACAAACTAATGTCAAGGAACAAATGTACACCACTTCCAACAACCTTCTCTCCACTAGACCTACCAGACCAATTTGCAAATTTCTTCGATGACAAAGTACAAACCATTAGAGATTCGCTTGACAGCACAATTTCAACTGATTCCTCACCATACAGCTACGATGCAGAATTTCAGCGATAACCGTTAGGAGCATTTGAACCTGTTTCTACTGATTTAGTACGGACAATCGTGATGAAATGTGCACCAAAGTCTTGTGAACTTGATCCAATTCCGACATCACTGCTGCTTGAGTGCTTAGACCCAATATTGCCTTCACTAACTAATGTTATTAATATCTCTCTCTCATCAGGGGAATTCCCATCATTTTTCAAAACTGCCATCGTAAAGCCACTGCTGAAGAAACCAACACTGGACCATAACGATTTAAAGAACTACCGCCCAGTTTCTAATCTCCCTTTCATATAAAAAAATCTTAGAAAAGGTTGTTCTAACTCAACTTGTATCTCATTTGAATTCAAACAGCCTTTTTAGCAATGTACAGTCTGCACATCGCCCTTGCCACAGTACGGAAACTACTCTTCTGAAAGTATTTAATGTTCATTCTCTCTGCTTTGGATAGCCGAAAGATTACAGTCCTCACCCTCCTTGATCTGTCTGCAGCATTTGACACAATAGACCATGATATATTACTTCGCTATCTCCAGCATGTAATTGGAATTCACAATACAGATTTACAGTGGTTCAAGTCCTACTTAATCAACAGGACAGAAATCGTACCCTCAAATGGAATGCAATCCAACCCAGTTGATCTATGGTGCGGTGTTCCACAGGGGTCTGTTCTTGGACCTGTTTCTCTTCATTTTATACACTCAGCCGTCATAGGTCATCAATCAGTGTCTCAGATATTGTATGCTGATGACACCCACATATAAAAATATATTCTTGATTGCCGAAAACGCTTTTACCGGCAACATTAACAATTTTTTCACGAATAACGTCATTAGCTTTCATGCAATCGGTATTGATTTTGGGACAATCCTTCTAAATAACCCTGAACAAAATCTCCGTAAGCTACTTTATACTGGTAATCATGAATTTATCACCCTGGCCATTACAGGTCCAGGTTGAACATTGTGTATGTTCATCTTATTTGATATCCATTTATTATATCACTGTAATAACCATCAACGATTTCATCGATAAGAGATCGATGAACGTTAATATCCATGATACCACCTGTAAATATTCTTTGACAAATATCAGCTACTTCATTAATTAATTCTGGAGAATTATTTCCAGCTCGTTTACCTCCAATCAGAAATTCTAGTCGTTGTAGTTCATCGATAATATTGTTATGACATGAAATACGACCACGTCCCCAAGCAGTGCTTGGAATACCACTTCCAATAGCGCCAGAAGGATCATCATCTGGATCATAATATTCTTCTTTCTTTTCACCCTTTGCTTTTGATTGATCTACTTTTGCAGAAATGTTTTAAAATCGGATTTATCCTTACTACTACTATCCTTATTGTGTCTAA
The DNA here is from genome assembly GCA_030141615.1 of Unio pictorum. Lineage (NCBI taxonomy): Eukaryota > Metazoa > Mollusca > Bivalvia > Unionida > Unionidae > Unio > Unio pictorum. Next base: position 5,932,986 of record JARLTB010000283.1, read on the forward strand.
TTCTAAAGACCATCTTACGATAATGTCTCATTATCGATGTTCTGGTATTATATCAGACGAATAATTAAAATCGTCTAAAGTATATTTAGCTAATTGATCATCAGCCATATCTTTAACTTTTTTATAGGTTCCAAATTTAAATGTATCAGTTAAGTTTTGAACGGTTGGAAGAACCCTCTAGTTTTTAATTGCTGGTTTTGTTATTTTCTTTGTTTCCTGCTGTATTTCTGTTCCTCATATTGACCATGTCATATTGATTTATCCTATATACGATGTACTTTTTGTGTCGATTCGACTTGTGTTAGTTTTAATTTTATAAAACAAAACATCAGCCCAGGGTTGTATATTGGTAATAAAGTTTTCATATGTCGGTCTCAACATTTTGTTCCACATTTTCTTGTGCGTAACAACAAGAGCTGGAAATTCATCTGGATAAGTTTTGTCGTGTAATTTGAAAGCATCGTCAGTAAATTTAATACATAATTCTTCGATTATCTTCATCAGTTTTATTCTCTTTTGTAATATGTTTTACTTATTGAGCATTATATCAGGAAGTTCTTGTAAAAGAGCAGCAGAGAGGGCGAATCGGACAACATATTTTTAAGTAATCCCTCGTAAATAACGGCTTAAACCAATGAAATCAGGCCAAATGTGTGTGTGAATCTGATATCGTTTCATGGATTAGGTCCAAAAAAAAAATCAGTGAAATCAATGAAATCAAAAACTTTTCAACTATTACAACATCGATGTCACTCGCCCTCTCTGCTGCTGGATTCAACCGAATATTTGATCCAGTCCGATACGATATCGTGTTCGAGGGTCATAGGACGAAAATCACTACGACTTTACAAACAGACTAATCGCTAACACCTCGTCTTGTAAATCAATCAGATTATTGGACTGGTCAGTGAGTTTGAAATTAATTCTGGTTAATGAATTATTATGACATCGCATATAGACTGGATTAGTTGGATCCTCAATAATTAGAAATCCTGGAGGAGCTGTTGGTGCAAATGAATACAAAATATATCCTTGCTGAGCTTGATTTGATCGTTCTAAATTTATTTGATAGCTTCCTTCGATCACATCACACACTAAATTGATTGCTATCACCGATGAAATATTCACATTGAACGGAGCAATATGCCTGCCGCCACCATCTGGGTCATTATTGTGTGTCAGGATAGTTGTTTCCGGTAATGTTGTTTTTTTCCACGTATCATGAATTATTTTAAAACCAACATCGATGGCATCACTGAGAGATTTTTGTAGTTCTAAGATATTATATCCTAGTAGTTTGACTGTTGGAATATCTTCTACGCGTATATTATACTTCGTTGCAAATGTTGTTTTCGATAGGGGGTTATTGTCATCTAATATACCCTGAATAATTTGTGAATGAAATGTTTCCATATCATTGATGATTTTGTTACATGTTTCTACAACGCTGATAAATTCGTCTCGGGTGAGAGTACCGGATTTAAGGGATATTAACAACAACGAAATATCGTTATTGAACGCTCTGAAATTTTCAGTGGTTTTACTCTGTAGAAGTGTGTGGTATCTTTTATTAGTGACGGTATCTATCGTTTCAAGAAAAAAATTCAATTTGTCATAATCTCTATAACTCCTTATTGGATTATCAGATTTTATCCTGTCTGTGACATAATCAGTTTTTTTTTGTTCTGGTAAATCAACGGTTTTCCCCCCGGGTGGTAATTCAGGCCATCCTAGTACGGTTCTAATAGAACTTTGATAGATATCTACGACGTATCCTTCTGTGCTTATCTCAATTGCGGATGATAGTGTTGGTTCATGAACTGTTATAGCTATTTTTGACTCTACTCCAGTAATCGATTTTATTCTACGCGCGAATTCATTATTGATTTGTTCGATTTGGTATGATCCGGTTGGTATGGAAACAACGTTCCAGTCTGGGGTACCGTCGTCTTTATTCTTATTTGCAAATACCAGGGAATTATTGGGTTGTTGACCACCAAATGATTTTGATCTGATATTAGGCCAACTATGGTATACTCGTAATTTTGCTAGCGCTATCTCCTTCACTGGGACCGGAGAGGGGAAATTCACACTGAATTCTGGATTCGTTGAGGTTATTGAGATCATGCTGGTTTGTACTGGGTTCGTGTTCTCCACTATTTGTTGAAGTAATTCCATCGGTGTTGTCATCGTTGCTATACTCATGATGTATTTCTAATTTTGATATTGCGGAATCATAGACACGTACCATCACTGAGAACTCACTGTCTGATATCGTTGAGGTTATTGAGATCATTTTGGTTTTTTCTGATTCCATCGGTGTTGTCATTGTTATTATACTCATGTTTTTGTATTTCTAATTTTGACATCGCAGAATCATATATATCTACCATCGCTGAAAACTCACTCTCTGATATAATTGTATCATCGAGAGATGACGATATCAATGAGGATAATTGCGAGCATGCAGTGGACACAACATGAAATTGAATTATGTAGTCTTGTAGTTTCCGTTGGCTGCATGATGATATTTTTTTTGTGATTATTGAAATAATTCCAGCGATTGTTGTTGCCGCAGAAATGCAAATTGGAACAGCTATCGGAGCCATCATTGTCACTGAAGACAGTATAATACCAGCTCCGGTGATTACACCACTCACTGAATACACGGTAACATCAATTGCGGTAATTCTCCTGCGATATTTTTTAATTTTCATTGCATACTCCTCAGACAGGGTTTTGAGTCTAGTTTGAAATTCTCTGACCTGATCATAACGATATTGCGATGATGAAATCATTTTTTATTTTAACAACGCTAGCGTTTTCAATTACGATTTACTTAAATCCGCTACGAATTCCACATACCACGTTGTTGAGACCCTAACCAAATTTTTATCAGTAGATGTGATTGTGAACTTTTCAGTTGTATTCTTGTCGATGATCGTTGAAATCGTATTATTGACCCCGGATGAACTGGACGATGAAATATTAAATTGAGTCAATGGTGTCACTAGTGTTAATCGATAAATACCTTTAACGGTTGCAGTGATATCTAATTTGTTGTTTGTAGGTGTCCACGCAAATGATCCGTGTTGGATCGTGTATACTACGTTGTTGGTTTTCTCATGAGGAATTTTTGTTTTTTCAATGACTGTTATCATCCTCGAAAGATCACCTTTGATGGCTTCGATGAAGGTTTTCGTCTCATCGATGGATTTTTTAATATCAGGGAGTTTTATTTCAATTTTATCTAACGGGGTTCCAATAAATTTATCAATGATATTTCTACGAAATGATGTAAACTGTTTTCCGTTTTCTTCAATTTTAGATTCAAGTGTTGTTAGTACAAACACAGAATTGTTTAACTCATCGTTGAGAATTTTTAATCGATCTGTAATCGTCGAAAAAAGTACACCTGGTTTGAGTTTACCCTGATCGGAAAATAACGCGATAGTATTCTCGATTGCGTTTGGTTGTTTAACTAAAATATCATCCAACGACACATCACTGGTTTTCAATTTACCCTGATCGGAAAATAGCGCGATAGTATTCTCGATTGCGTTTCGTTGTTTAACTAAAATATCATCCAGAGAAATATTACTAGATTTCAATTTACCCTGTTTGTCCTGAAATACAACTATTTCGTTCGGGTCAACATTTACTAAATTCAACGTCTCAGCGATTTCATCTTTAATTTTTTTTGTTATATCCTTGATAGAATCAGGGGTTGCAGTGTCATCGGGTTTGGGTTTCAGAGGTCTTCCCCAAATATCAATCATGTTATTGTAAAACTCTTTCTCTCTCTAAAAAGCGATTGCTGGTGTAGTCATTTACGACAATGTGTGGTGGTTTTCCCCTTGAGTTAGAAATAGCGTCAAGGACATTTAATACTTCGCTGCCGCATATTGGTGGGTCATTGATTTGTTGTGTTGGTAGCGTAGAATACCAAGTCTTCATTGGAAAAGTTTTTATATAACGCATGAACTCTTTTGGCGGGGCTAATCCATATGAATCAAAATAGACAATCCCACGTGGATCAATAGCGTATGCAACCCAGTGAGTTCCAGGTCCGGTGCTGTTATCGAGATTAATAATACCTGTTTCAGTTTTGTTTGGTTGATGTGGTAATTGATCTTTCATAAAAACACCTCTGAAATTTTTAATCGCTAGGTTTTTAGCAGCATCCATTAAATCAAAATTGGACATTGGAGTCAAAGACTCTCCAATTAATAAACCGTTCCTGGTAGTCTCAGGCCTGATCCGTGAACGGATCTCCCGCTGTACCATGAATACGGGGTTCCTGGTAGTCTTAGACCCTTTCCCCTTTTTTTATAACCCTGTCCAGTTGCTTTTTTCAACGCCATTCCTGCTGCAGTACCAACGGCTCCTAACGCTGCTGCTTTCGCCACTGCTGGGGCTGCTGCTGCAATCAATGCTGGTATTGCAGCTAACAATGGAAATATACCGCCTATTTTCATCATATTTTTGATAGCAGCCGCAGAAAGAGTAATCTGAACACCTTTTTTGGCTGCAAGTGCATCATTGAAATGTTTTATTTGACGAGTTGTCAGAGATAATTTATTTGCACCACCAGTCATTTGATTAGGTTTCAACGTGATTGTGGTTCCACATTTTTTAGCCGATTCTGATTGCAATTTTTTGATTTGACCAGGAGTTAACGCAACACTAATAACACTATATGACATTATACATAATAGATTGATTCTAAATCGTTTACAATTTCAATGGTGAAATTGCACAGCAATTTCCAATCAAAGATTTTCTACAGGCGCATCTACCACTCTCATTCTTCCTCCAACACCTTCAAGTAGCATTGATTTATCACTGAGAATGACAGCAACCGCTCTATAATTAGCAATACCAGCAGGGTTTACACGGGCTCTAAAATGTATATCAACAACAGATTGTCTCATCAAATCAAGATGTTCCAGTGAGAAGTAATAGATCGGATACAGATTTTTAAAATCATACTGTGATATTTGTAGACCGGTATCGACATTTTGATCACGTGCCATAAATGACAACAATCTATGATAAACTCGTGCAATATGATTTTCTGTGTAATCAAGTTGTATATCCTCGGATGGTTCCTGTTGGCCGTTTATTCTCAGTGAGACCTCTCTAACACCTAACTGATCAAATATCATATGACTTCGTTGTTGATTACCAACTCGTGTGTTATCCTGTAACGCAATAAATATATGACGTGGCGCAGCAACACCTTGTTTTGATGCTAGGTTCCACGTGAATAACCCGTTCAGCTCTGATTGCTTCACATCTGTACTCACTGATAACCAACTCAACAACGACTTTCCCCCTTGGTCCATAAATGATAGTAATCGTTCTTCTGCGGTGATTGCTGGAGTCAACACTGGCATCCACAATGATATTTTTGTTAAATTGACTTTACCGGCATCAGCATTTGGATTTGCAGCAACTGCTGGAATCCTCCAAATTGCGTCATTATCATCACCCTTTCGTACAAGTGATACTGTATGCTTAGCTCCATAAATAACTTTTCTGACGTTTCTACAGAATCCAAATATGTGATGCAGTGGAATCGCGCATGAAAATGATTTACGCTCTCCTTGCAACATTAAAATACGTGTTGCAGCTCCTAGATTGAAATCATCATCTTTGTTTATAATCATATTCTCGACATCAGCATCACTATTATCACGTTTTTTTGGTCGTCTTACAACAAATTGATTTCCTCCAGCGGTATTTGTAACATCTTTTGCAAACATCATAGAAGGTCCTGCTGATCTTGTATAATCATCAGAATATCTCGCTAATCCTATGATTGTTGTAGCCACATCAACATCGCGATCTATCGCCTCAATTTCTTTTCCATCAATGAGATATTTTGCACTCTCAAATAACGCCATGATACCATTATTGACAAAACCGACTTGAGTACCAGCTGGATACGGTGCTGGTACAGCAGGAGTATCAGCAGCTGTTACAATTTCTCCTTCGATTTCAATAAACGCTTCACAGGGTAGAAAGTATTTACTGGTATCATGGACTTGAAGATCAATTCGCGATCGACTATTTGAGTCTATGGCATGATAGGCGTAATATTGATAATCGCGTACAGAATCATCCTTGCCAACTGGGGCGTCTATATCAAATGCTGGATCACGTGACTTTTTGAACATTTTATTCTATTTATCAGAGTCTAAATTGGAAAATTGCTAGCAATTTTCATCATCGTAAACGATTTTCAACGCTAGCGTTTTCTAAAGCCACTTCCTGCTATCATATTTGCGTCAGGGGTTAAAGCCATCGATGCTAATTTTTCATCTACTGCGTTATTTATTATTTTACTAACACTTGCAGGCATTTCTGCTGTAGACGGTAACGGTTTCTTTTTTCGTCTCACTAATGATGTTATTTTATTCTTCGCGGCTGAAAATGCCTTTCCGGCAAGATCTCCAACAGCACCAATACCCTTATCACGAATAACATCAATGGCTTTCATTGATAACTGTTTAGCTAACGGCATCACTTTTGGGGCCATTCTTGAAAAGAATCCTAAAATGGTATTGCCTAAACCATCTCCATAGTATGCTTTATAAACTGGAAACCGTGAATTAACTACATAGACGAGGGTTGGTTTATCATGATTGTAATGTATGATCATTATTATAAAAACAATAGTGTTTTCAATTGTTATTTAATCACTATGATACCCATTTGCTAACTCGTCAATGAAATCTCGATATGTTTTGATATCCATGATACCGCCGGCAAATAACCGTCTACAGATATCAGCTGCTTCATTAATTATTTCTGGAGAGTTATTTCCAGCTCGGAATCCTCCTACAAGAACATCTAATCGTGATATATCATTGATAACACTATCAGGACAGAAACTAATCCTTGGATTTTGCAGTCCACTTCCGCTATAACCAGCTGCTTCATCTAGTTTTTCTAAATCCGTTTCTTGTAAATAATCATCATTAGGTTCTTCTTGTTTTTTTTGTCTTCGTGTTGGTGTTTGACGTCGTTCTTCTAAATCATCATCATCATCATCAGGTGGTAGTTGTTGTTTTTTTTGTCTTCTTGTTTGTCTACGTGTTGGTGTTTGACGTCGTTCTTCTAATTCTCGTTGTCGCTCTTCTATTTGTTCTCTTTTATAATTACTAATTCCCCTTTGAAATTCCTTGTACCCCATCTCATCCTTATTCAAACGACCAATCCCTTTATTTAGTTTATACAAATTATCGGACCAATCATTACTTGATATTCTATCATTCTTATACTCGTCCTTTAAAAAATCTTTTTTTGAATTATAGCTTTGAGCAGCAAAATTACCAAAAGCTCGATAATCCTTTGATTTGAATAATTCAAATTGTTTTATTAATGTTTTAGCATGATCAGTAAATTTATTCAACAGAGAAACAGTCGTTTTTTTGGGATCAGTTTTTTCAGTTTGTTCAGTTTTCGCTGCTAGTTTTTCAAGTACAGAAATAAGACCCTCTTCTTTTCTTTTACCGTCAGGATCATCTCCCAGTATAGCACGCTCTACCCCTTTCGTTACTGTGGTTACTGGTTTAAACAACTCTTCAGACCCTAAAGCAAAATCCGTTTGTAAACTCTGTCGTTGTTGCAGTTTATTCCTGACAGAGTCACGAATTGGTACAAATCTCTTAATTGCATCTAGTCGTTCACGAGCCAATCGGGTTGTTAATGCTTCATTGACCATTATTTGAAATCAGAAACCATTTTTCAATTGCAAAACACTTGACATGTCAGATGATTTTTGATACGGTCATGGAAGTGTTATTTCATCCTATCAATGATGTTGAAAGTATCATAATTGTATATAAAATAAATAATACTGATAGTTTCAACATTCGATTTTTTGACATGTTGGATGATTTTTAATACCACCATGGAAATGTTATTTGATTGTTTTAACGGCTCTATCAATGATGGGGAAAGTGTCCAAATTGTATATAAAATAAATAATACTGTCACTTTCCCCACTTTTTTGACATGTCAGATGATTTTTGATACGGTCATGGAAGTGTTATTTCATCCTATCAATGATGTTGAAAGTATCATAATTGTATATAAAATAAATAATACTGATAGTTTCAACATTCGATTTTTGACACCCCCCTTGAGGGTCGGCTAAAAAAAATGAGGGTCGATCACAATCAAAAAATGATAATGGTCGGGTAATCAATTTTCCTGAATTAACGCCCGTAGATTTCTAATTTTAGAGTTGACTTCTTTTTTCAATTCGTATTCGTTACCTAATTCTTTTCGTACCCCCTCTACGATAGTATACAACGGGACAAACACACTGATGTCACTTGAAAATGAAAGAGAGTCTCTAATAGAATTCTGAATTTTTTTGATGAGTGCATATTTCTTTGGTAGCATATATTTATTGTTGTTAACTCCGTATTCTATATCCTGAAAATCAGACACAATTTGATCAGGATTTAACCCATCTGATAGTTTGATATCCTGATTTTTCAATTTTGCTATTTCAACTATGATGCTATTCATGTTTTCAGAATTCATTATTCTATAACAATGATATATCTCTAATTGAAAAATATGACGCATTAGACATAACTAAATCGAATTTTCTGTCCCGTCTTTTTTGAAATCGCAGATCGATAAATCCTCTCTGCAACGAATCGTACTGAGGATTCACAAATATCGAAATGCCTACCGGCGCTATTCATAGATGAAAATATTTTTTCTTCGTTAGTTATCGTATTCAAAGATTTTACGGGTCTCTTCCCAATTGATTTATAATTGCCAGTCTTTCCTCGTTTGGAATTCTCACTCTGTGTGATAGCTTGCAGATTTGATACAGAATTATTCTTTGGATTAGAATCCTTGTGATCAATAACAAAACCATCATCGATCAATCCATTAAAACATTCAAATACTATTCTGTGATTGAGATATTTCTTCTTCCCGCCAACAGTAAACATCAAGTACACTTGATTATTCACAGAACCAACTGATTTCTTTAGTCTACGGTTTCTGACAGTACCATCACTGGATGCTTCATAATTTGTAATCACTGGATGTGGTCTGAATTCTTGGTTCATATATACTATTCTATTGTTTGTCTAATTCAGTGTTTGGTTTAATAATTACATCACTGGAGAATCTTTCGATGTAGTCTTGCGGAGTTCTTATGATTTTGTCAGTGACGTTATCAAGGTCAAAGACTTTTTCAGGGTCATAATTTCTGATGGATTGTCCATTTTTTTATTCTTTTATCATAATAACGCTTCAATTCCCTATATCGCTTTCCACCACAATCAATACACAATTGTGATTTTCCCTTGACCCCAACCCCACATCGAATACAGGGTAACGGACCAAGGCTTCCATGTCGAAAACTTTGCATATGATACCTACAGTATTCATTTTTTCTGCATGATTTGTTACACGGGGTTACATTTCCCATCATGAGCCATTTGCAGTGATTCATTATACATAAATCTTTCATTTAAATGCTTGTTTTATATATAGCATGATGAAGTTCAAGAGATTGACTTCGAAAAATGCTGATAGAGAGTTTAAGAGATTATTGAAAATCAATCCTAAATTTAATATCGATAAACCCAAAAAACGTCCAATAGACGGAAACATGAAAGAGTTTAAGAGATTATTGAAAATCAATCCTAGATTTAATCTCGATAGACCCAAAAAACGTGTAGTAAACAGAAACAAACGTCCAAAACGTCCAAGAGAGGAAAACATGAAAGAGTTTAAGAGATTATTGAAAATCAATCCTAAATTTAATATCGATAAACCCAAAAAACGTGTAGTAGACGGAAACATGAGATCACCCTGGAAAGATGCTCAATTCAATCTTGATATAGTTTCTAATACACCCAAGAATAAAATTCTTGATAAAGTCATAATTAGTAAAATCAGAGACTGTTTTAAGGAATTCAAGCGTGATGGGGCATCTCACTGCTGGACAACATTTCGAATTCGTGGTGGTTTTGACGCTACCATGAATGATAAAAAAGCAGCAGCAATCATTTCACGTCTTGGGAAAGAAAGAAATATTTTTCGAATGAAATTCATTAACGATGATAAAGGAAAATGGATTATTAGGGATAAATTTGAACCCATTCTCAGGAACAACAGAACTGTCACTGTGAATCAAGATTCCCAACCAGGAATGTTGACTGGACTTGATAAACCCTACTACGAAAGATCTTATCCTGTAACAGTAGTTGTTTACGGGATATATCCGATCAATGAAAAACCTGATATTTCAAAACTAGCACCCATGAAATATTCGACAAGGCTCAATTGTGTAGCAGAACGAATAATAGAACACTTCACAAATGCGTCCCGGGGGAATAAACTGACTGATCTAAGACGAAAAAAAATAACCGAATGGGAGTTCACGGTAAAAGAGCATGGGGCAACAATTCAGGATATAACTAAATTAGAAACATCATTGAGATTTCCAATATCAGTAAGAACAATCACCGGTGAAGTATTATACGAATCGAAATATCAATCAAAAGGAACCCCAATTGAAATTATTGATCATAACGCACACGAGTGGTCATCTGCAGTAACAATATTCCCACGGGATAGAACCGTAAAATATCTATCCCAAACCGAAGAGTTTTTTTCAGAGCAGAAATTATTTGATGCTATTTACCATTTGAGTAAAAACGATCCTGTGTCAATGTGGCTATTTCATAGTACTTCAGACGAAGAATGTAGATTTGATCAGTTTGTAAGACCCAACGGAGAATTATATCGTACCGAAGAACTGCATAATCAAATGAAACAACTAGCTAGTGAGTTTTCTGGGGACGGAGAAGACAACGATCAATTATTAGCAAACTGTTTCACAGTACCATCAATTGCAGCACATTTTGCTAGAAAGAAAAACGCGTGGAAACCAACACGAAGTGAGTTTTTATCAGATGTCAAATTGTCCTGTCTTGAATACAGCCATGGAGGATTATGGAATACAAAATACGACACTGATACCGTTATTTCAGTTGATATGATTGCGTGTTATCCAGGAAGTTTTCTCGGGTATGGAGAATGCGAGAAATATTTCAAACGATTTGGACACCCTACACACGAAATGACCCGTGTTGCTATTAATGGACCACTGCCTGATTTCGATTTAACCGGATTCGCTTGTGTGGTATCATTTGAAATGGCTGAAGGACTTCATCCGTGTAGTTATCTTTGGATTGGTAAACACATGTCTGAAAAACACTGGATGCCAATAGTGTTATTACGGTATATGCTTGATTGTAAGATGTTAAAATCATTAATTGTCAATGAAGCAATTATATCCTATCGAGCACAGAAATCAGTCTGGTTACCACAACCTGATCTAGAAAAAATAATTAGCGAAGAGCGAAAACTGTTTCCTGATTTTAATGAACAACAAATCATGGATTGGTCCAAACAGTTATTTGAAATCAGAAACAATGAAGCAAAAAATCTTGGACGAAGAATAATCGGTAAATTTACCCAAGGTGGCAAAGATGATAATACGAAATATTCTTCACGATTGATTATAGACAATGCTGAATACGATTTTGTAATCACGGATTTAACGAATAGGGGCCTATATGTCAATCGTAAGGACGCATTTATGTCCGATGGAACCAAATTGGGTACAATTGTTACTTACACTGATGGATACCATCCGCAGTACACACATTTGAGAGCTTCTATGCTTGGTTATGCTTCTATCAATCTGTTTTCAATGATCAATAGATTTCCTACCACCGCAGTTAGAGTTGCTACTGACTCATTTTACATAAATAGCAAAATGGCTGATTTTAAGGCTACTGGCAACGAGAAATGGGGGACATGGAGAATTAAGAAGGAAATGATTCATGATTATATTCAATCAGCAGATGTTACCATTGAAAATAATTACTTAGAAAGCAATCAGTGTTCAGAATTTTCTAGTGCACCACCGATTTCTGATCCAATCTGTAGATATAAAACAGTTTATTTAAACGGTTGTGGTGGGTCAGGAAAAACAACCCGGGCAATTGAGTTATTTCGTGGGAAATCAAACATGATTGTACTAACACCAACTCATAGACTTGCAAGAGAAATGATACAGAGAGGGGTAAATGCCTGTACCTATCATAGTTTTTTCCGATGGAAGGGAGATAAGTGGACTCCTGAGCGCATGGGAGAGAAATTTATTCCTGAAATCATGATTTGGGATGAAATAGACACAGTGTCAGAAGATGTCTTAAAAATATTTCTTGAGTGGTTGTTATTAAAAAATACAAAAATCGTCATGTGCGGTGATCACGGCCAACCACCACCATTTGTCGGTGCATCCCCCCATGAATGGCTAAAGGGTTTTGTAGACTATTATGAAGAAATTGATACTGATCATAGATCACTTGATGAAAAATTAAAAGAGTTTAAGAAATTAATTAGATTACAACCGGATAGAATCCAGTGTGAAATAGCCCGTGAAATAATTTCGGAAACTCCCATGAATGATTTCTGGGAAATGTGGAGACCAAATGATTTGATCATTGCAAGTAGAAAAATAGTTAGGGATACACTTCAGATGAAATTATTTGAATTGCATAAACAAAAATTTGCAACGCTTCCAGTGCCTCTTTGTTATAGGCCATCAGATACACGAAAACAGAACATTGAAGTTGATATTCCAGGACAGAGTGAAAAGCAGATTCTCGTATTAAATGATATTGTGCTGGTTGATATCAATGTCGTTGAAGATGCATTGCGTGCTAATAAATCCCCGTGGACGCTAGGATACGCAGCAACAATACACTCTTCACAGGGATTGACTATATCGGATACAATTGTTTGGATGGTAGATAATCGCATAGAATGGTCGAATTTAGTCTATCTTTCAGTATCCAGAGTACGAAAAATAAATCAACTTCGAAGAATTGTCGTTGGCGAAGCCAGTGGCGATGATGAAATCATTGGTGACGATAATGATATTATTGATAAAAAACTCTCCGGTTACAAACAACAGGACAAAAAAAAACAACGAGAATTTGATATTGATGCTGAATTAATAATCACTTTGAAGAAACAACAGAATAATCACTGTGCAAGTTGTAATTGTATAATGCGTTGGCAGTATTCGGATAAAGATCCTCGCCAATTTACCGTTGACAGAAAAAATAATAGTCTCGGTCATGTCAGAAACAATGTGATGTTGACTTGTCTTGAGTGCAATAGACGCCGGGGTGCTAGTTAAGCCCATGCGGTGGTAATTGAGTATCCTCAGGTATCACTTGTAATTGTTGTCTAGTAAAACCCCGTTGAGGGGCAGTTGAATCCAGTTTATAGATTGGAGGTCTACCCGTAGATCGTGTTATACTAGATATCTTGTGTGCAGTAATACTCCAAATAGGATCAGTAGCTCTTTTTCTGCCCCCTTCAAGCTCTCCTGGTTCATATAAGTACCTCACAATGATATTACTACCAAGAATTGGTTCGGAAACGCTAAAATCTTTTTGAATTTCCATTTTAGGTATCGACTTCTTTTTAATCGCGTTGATAGGTTTCATGTTGATTGTTCTAGTAATCTCGTTATTCAGTGCAGTAATCACAGCTGGTAATCTTTTAACTCATTCACGGGATCTTTTTTCTTGGATGAATTCTTTTGCGTATTGATATCCAAATAACCGCTCAGCAAGGGTTTTATTAAACCGTTCTACAATTGCCTGATCACGATGCAGTGCAGTATGCCCCCGTCTGATGGTGACATTGTGATATTTCATTGTAGATAACACTGCACCCTGAAATTCCTTGCCCGGATCAACTTGTAACAGATTTGGCCAGTGCAGAGGGCTCCTTCGATAAATCCTCTCAAATGCAGAAGCCACTTCAGTAGCCGATTTTGTTTTTAACGGTTCTGCTTCTTTGTATCGACTTGCAATATCAACTACAGTTAACGCATATTTGTAACCGTGGTCATGTGGCAAAAATAATAGATCAGCCTGATGAACTTCATTAGGAACAGTCACATCAAAATGCGAGAAATTAATTTGTTTAGGCGGTGGTAAGTAAATTTGCCATAGTGCCTGTTTGGATAACCAATGAGCCGCAGTGGTTTTTTTCACCTTTGCAGCGCTAGCGAGTTTATTGATTGCAGCGCTACCCCTCCAGTATCCTTTTGGAGAATAGTAAATAGATTCCATGTTGTTATTAATTACCAGCACCTAACATCAATTTACTTTTCATAGCCGATTTTATCAAAAATGAAGCCAATTTTTCTTTGAAGGATTTATCAGGAATAGCATTTAACGCATGAATTAATTTCACATCTGCTAGATGCCTGTGTTGCAGATTACTGCTTTTATAAGCAACATCATGAAGGTGACAGGCCTTATCAATAGCGTTTATTGGTTCCTCACCGGATCGGGGCTGATTTTGATCATTGAGTCTGATATCAAGTCTTGTTCCCGGTCCACAATAACTATACCCTGGAAGGTGTTTTTCTCCGGGGTATTTTGCCCATGGGGTTCCAGGGAGTTTTGCTAACTTGGCAGCGATATCACCTCCTCGTTTTTTTTTAAAGGTTCCTTGGGTTTAGAAACAAATCTAAATTTCTTTGTACGACATTGTACGCATTTACCAGAAAGCGCTGATCGGTTATTTTTAGTTGTAATCGTCGTCAAGTCATCTGTGCCAGTACGCGCCTTACACTTCACACAATATAGATCCATAATTTATGTATAGAGATATGAATATAATTGATTTTTCAGGGACTAAAACAAGAGAACCAGTGAAGCATCATGCAGCGCTACCAAACTCTATCCGCGCAATTATAATCGGACCATCTGGATCCGGTAAAACGCAATTGTTGCTCAATTTAATAATGAGATGGATGAAGTGGGATAAGTTGTATTTAATTGCCCCTAGCGTAGATGACCAACGATGCTATGAAGTGCTAAAAGATTTTAATGAAAACGCTTCAGAGATTGCCGGCGAGGATGTTATTGAATTTATAACCGATATTGACGAGGCACCATCAGTAGAAGACCTCGATGGAAGTATCAACAATTTAGTTGTATACGACGATGTAATGTTAGATAAACAAAAAAATCCTGCTAGAATATTTTCCCGAGGCAGGCATAAAAACACGGACGTGATCTATGTCACTCAACGATACACTCAAATACCAAAAGTGATTCGCGATAATTGTAATATGCTTGCTGTATTCAACGGCGTTGATACACATACGCTACGAAATATTTGGCAGACATGGTGTTCCGATATGGATTTCAATCAATTTAGAAATTTCTTTAGTCATGCTCAGTCTACCCCACACGGATTTATAACAATAAATTTACATGACCCTCGAACACGATATCGTATCGGACTGGATCAAATATTCGGTTGAATCCAGCAGCAGAGAGGGCGAGTGACATCGATGTTGTAATAGTTGAAAAGTTTTTGATTTCATTGATTTCATTGATTTTTTTTTTGGACCTAATCCATGAAACGATATCAGATTCACACACACATTTGGCCTGATTTCATTGGTTTAAGCCGTTATTTACGAGGGATTACTTAAAAATATGTTGTCCGATTCGCCCTCTCTGCTGCTAAAAGTCTTGATATTTCTTCAGTTTATTCAGCTATTTGTTCAAGTTGAGGAATAAGAGGTTTAGTTGTTCCAGTAACAGGTTTGAATAATTGATGAGAACACTCTCTGCAAAATCAACCTGAGATTCCTGACTTTCTTGTAAATTTTGCCTCACAGAATTGACTGGTGAAATGTCCTAATTACTTTTAGTCTCTCTCGAGGTAATCTAGTTGCGTAAGATTCCAAAGCTGGAGCCATTATTAGATACAACAATGACCCAATTTAAACCAGCAGAAAGGGCGCGACCTCGAATGAGTGTCATGTCAGGAATAATCGCGCGCGAACATTTTTTTTTAAAAAAAATGACAAAATGAAACAGTAACAAAACTAACTATCCCGTAAGAGTGATTCTTGGAGAGAGACCCAGTTAGTCAGAAGCTTCGGTTTGGTGTTATTGGCATCTTTTATTTCTGTTTTGTAATAAGTCTTATCTTAGCAAAACGAACAGTCTAAATAAAAGGTCGATTCTCCCTCTCTGTTGATATTTTTGTAATGGGTTGATGTGAGATTTCCCACTGATCGAGGATAATGTATGCGTCAAGAAACCTTATCGACTCGATGGCGGGTCGTGTTCCATATTACAGTTGGGCATGCGACTACAAGTACAGCTACAAAGATGTCACGTAGAAGAGCTTCTCGGATGTCTGTCCCCGTGGAGCGTGGCAGGACGTAAATGGCGTCGACTGGCCTTGAGCAAGTTAACCAGGTAATACCTACATTCATCGTGATTTCCATGGCCGGCAGTGTAGAAGACATTCTACGCCCTTGCAAACCATGTCTCAGAAAATAATAATCCCTGGGCGTACTGGTGCCAAAACAGGTGGTCTGTCTGACGTCGTGCCACATGCGGACGTCACGCCTAGCTCGGATCTGCGACATGGCACCCATAAAATATCATTAGGAGTCGTTCTTCTACAGCTTAGGTGACTGAAGCCCTCCCCATTTTGGAGATCCGTGCCAGCGCGATGTCAACCTTGGTAGTCTTTCTGCTGATTAAGGACCCGGTCGCCTTTTAGGATCGAAGCCTCTGACCAAATTAACACTCGCGTTTAGGACTCTGCACAACAAAATATTTGCATTCATCCCGCTCGAAACTAGGCTGTGGCCGAGGCATTCGCCGATGACAAGTAGATTGATACCTAATGCTGTTATCACGCGGCGTCCTTTCGGTTAATGAGCACTTCGCCGGCTTGGAGTTGCTAAGTTTCAGGTTTGTAGGATTCGTAGCGTGGCAGATGCTTTTCGCCGGGATACTATCTCTTGATACTGTCTGTGGCTAATTCTCTGCCCGTTTTAATACATTGACGGCCCTAACGATTGTAAACGTTCTAGCACCGCACAGCAGGAGGCCCACAGAAGGGTGAGTGCACCATAAGCTATGACCACGACCATGAGGTCGCCAAATATTCGGTTTATCGCTGGCAATTGGGACAGCATGTGAGAGCTTTGGAGAATGAAAAAGGCGTTCAATAAGTCTGCAGTCGTTGATTTTTCAGCCACGTATGGTATTGCAAAGCCGTGACATCATTGGTCCCTACCGATACACCATATAGGAAGCGGCACTACTTAGCAGCAACGTTCCCTCTAAGCCGAGCGCGCGCTGTTGCTTAGCAGTTGCTAAGCCAAATGACGCGTTGAATGTTGTGAAACCGGTTGCACATGGTTAACCCAACGCGAACCACTAAGCATGCTTCGAAGTGCTTTAGCAGTTTAGCGATGCAACCGTCCGCTAGAAGATCGCGGTGTTGTGAGCGGTGAGCTTATAAAAGACACGGTCTACGCAGTAGAAGACCTGGGAACTTTCTTTCTAACGTCCACTATGCCACGGTGCCAGACTAATTTGATCGAGACTACGAAATTATACTAGTTATACTAGAGGGGCAAAATAATCCCAGTAGTCTCTGTAGCCGTCTGAGGAACAAAACTACCATCTACTGCGATGCTCACACAATGGTGATATACGATAACGCCAATATTATAGTCTTCTTTTGCAGGACCAATGTCATGGCCTGAGTAACATCCATGCTACATGGTTCTCCGCCGGTATGGACTGGCGCGAGTTTCATCTCTTTGTTACCATTGCTACCAAGACAACTGTAGCGTCACATAGTTTCGACATCATGGAACTGAACAGCAGATACCAGGCAAAATTTCGGGCTGTCCTGAAACACGTGTGCAAATGTAATTAGAGAGAACCTGTGTTCAATAATATTGTGGCAAATTGTTCCATCTCCCGTAACGTTTCGCAACTAACCTCAACCAACCAGCTACTTACTGCATCATGTCGACATCTAACTCACTACTTTCTTCAGCATAGCGCAACCTGCGAGAAACATGTCACGATGCCGGTTACGCAAATGACAAGTGTAGACAACAAAATACACTTACTACTGAGGAAAACGTCCCGTAACGCAACAAGATCATCGTCATTAAGCTTGAACAACAGACGGTCTTCGAGGTTGAAAAAAAGTTCGCACCCTTCATCAAGCATGTCACGGCCACACGGCGGACCGTTCATGAGTGGGGCAGGAAGCAGTCAAAACTATAGCATATCCACTGTGATTACATCATACATTGACCAAGAGTGTATCGTATCTTCGCTGTACGTTATAAAGACGTCTCTCAATATGAAAGATATTAAGGTAGGTATGGGATAGCCATTCACTCCGTCAGATGAGGTTACAAAGGCTTATCTCGATGGAACTGTGCACCTTATAAACATGTCCGTCTTTTTACCTTCGGTGGCTAGTTTTCCAACGACGTCTGAAGGTGTTAAGCATCATCTTAAGTACTTTAGAGGAAGCCTTAAAATGGAAACTGTTATTACACCCTGTGTTTCCTTGCACAGAGTGTGTGTGTTGAGCTTGCCATATCCCGCTTTACTGTGGTCTGTGGCTTTACTTGGATGTGTATGTAGGTGGAGGGGCTTCTGGTAATGAGTTCGCCAAGTAAGCAATGATCCTAAGGGTTAACATTAGCACGAATGAAATATTAGGTCCATTTAAGGCAACATATTATTTAACACTAATATATAACAATCATTGACACCTCGGACCTTAATGACTTATGTTTTATCAGACTGGTAAAAATCTTAGCAAGATCTTTTACTTCTCGCTAATGTTAAATGACTAATCGAGTTGTCATTTAGACGATTTAAAACATCAACCCAATATCAGGTCATAATACAACCCACTTTTCTGGTTGTAAGCCCCGAGAGAACCCCAATATATGGATGTCTGTCATAACGGCCAATGTCGCAGTAGCCATCAGCGAGAAATATGTTCCTGGTCTCATCAAATAATTAGGCGATGGTGCAGGATAGGCTGTGTCATCGATTATGCTAGGCAGCCGAACTTCCAGGAGATGATTCCGACCTATGAGCCCTTGTCGGTTTTCATCGGTTTTGGTACTACCAACATGACGTTGAGCATGGGGTCACCGTCGAATATGATGGCACCAGTAACCTATTTGGGTTTGTATGTATCATGGAGTACGTTGCATTTTCCATATTCCGGGATGCTACAGAAGAGTTGATCCAAAAGCGCATGGCGATGGTAGGGCGGTGGAATATTCCCATAGTACTACCCCGGATATGATCTCCATCCACTAATACATCTCAGGGATTAGTAAAAGCTACACGATTTAGTTAAACGTGGCGCAAGATGGGGCCAAGCTTCTATTTTACAATCGCTTGAGGGTGAAGGATTGTATCGCTTGGTGTAGGGTGTTGTTTTCATACATATTTTTCGGGTAGGGTATTGATTATCGACAATGAAGCTAACAATTGTTGAGGCTGCACTAGAATGAATGTGGTCTAAGATAAAAATTATCGTGGGTGGATTGGTGTTTGATTTGTTTTTAAAAAACGTTTCCTCGTTGGTAATTGTGTTGGGGGTTAACTTTAAAATACAATTATAATATTCTTTGTGGCCTGATTTACGATGCATCATGCGAACACTACTAGTAGATTAGTTAGCAAATGTCAAGATTAGTGTTTAACGAAGATATTGGTAAATGAAACCAGTGTTATCGTACCCAGTAATAGTAATAAATGGATAGATATACGGTGATAAAATAATGGTGCAGTACAGGGTACAGGGGTTTTCACGGTTGCAACGGAGTTACTGATCGTAGCGCCTACAATTACCTCCTTTACTTCCATTGCGCATGCCCACAAATAAATTCCAGTTCCGGATAGTTTACTGTTTTACACTTGATTATCGATTTATAAAGTCAACAAAAGAAAACTATTGAATCAATTATATATGTCAAACTTATTTTGTTCATACTAGGAGAATAATTATAGACACTAAATCAGATGATTAGATTTGGTCACTATACTTACATTATATCAGATAATTAATAATTTACTTTCAATACTTTAAGAATGTAAAATAATTAAATTAAATACACTCTCCATATTTATATTATACCTGATAATATAGATTCATTATCTATAATTTCAGATACATTTGTAGGAACATTTTACCTTGCTCTCCGATTCTAAACATTTATTGCACAATTCGGCTGCATAACTTTAAAGAAAACAATCTCAACAATTTACATTTTTCATATGTTGATAATCCCTTCTGTCTCAGTTAATTTCGCAAGGCTAATAGTTCGTTTATAACACGAGTTAAGAAAGTTATAACAAAATTTCGATAAGAAAATTATAACACGAATTAAATACGGCAGCTGATCTGTAATGTTAAATATTTTAAATCAGAAAAGGTCAGTTTTTTTAAATTTTAGAAATGGAACACATTATATCAATGTATTCAGATGAACATTACAAAGCAATACTTACATTTGCTATCATAACGATAAAGGCGTGTAATTAATGCTGATGGGATATTTATTCATATTTGGGTATAAATATTGTAAAACTTTCAGATTAATGACGTTTTATCTTGTTTCATTTTTTTTTAGAATTTTCAAACATCAAGCATCGACAGTACATGCAATAACTCCCAAATTTGCTGGGGTCTTTAGACAAGATTTTTGATTTTCAATATTTTTCAAGCGAGATAAATTGCAAAAACTTTTTACGCAGCGATACACTTTTGCACAATCAAATATTACAAACTAGTACATAATGTAGTAATGGAAAGATAATGAAGATCTGAAATGGGCAGAGAACATTTATTTGAAAGCTGGCTGCAGCACAAGTTAGTGAAAAAATAAAAGATATAAGAACAATTGATCAAATATTGATATAATTTCTTTTTAAGATAGTGAGATATCGATCCTGCTTGCAAAATGTGAGCGGTTTGTCACATTTTCCTAATCTATGTCTGCCATCTTTAATTATTGAACCGTCCGGAAGTGTGCTGCACGCCGTCTGGTGAGATAGTAACCGTGAAACCCCCTTTATCCTAGAATAAGCCACTCCTGTCTTTAGTGGAGGCAAATAATTACAGCTACAATATACAAGGATATATTTTAGTTCCGTGATATAGATGAATTAGGTTTGTCTGGAATGGTCCGATCTGCGAAATAATACAGTTCTATTCAATTTAAATGTTTTATCATGACGTCATATGTTGTTCGGCGGGAAGTGCTATATTTCTCGTCGGGTGTCCATTTCTTTTCAGGATAAACAGTTCATAACATGACATGATTAATTTTCATCAGCTGAGAACCAGTTGTTTAATCTCAAACATACGATAGTAGTACTGGAGGCGTGGAATGCACGTGACTCGTCTTCATTCGCTATTGAAGAGATCCAATAACGACTCTATGTTCTAACGAGTCGTTTAATTGGAGGAATACATTTACCAGTCAAAGAGCATCATTAAAAACCTATATTCAACTATGTGCTGAACTTTTCAAACGACTGCTTTCAGAATGGATCAACTCTTCACACTCAATAGCTTCAACACTTTGATCATAGACTATTAGCATTCCTCTAGCCTTAATGAATGAATTGAGACGAATAGGCTATAATCATGACATGACTAAGGGAGTTTTCCGTGTGATGTTTAATATTACATTATATCTTTTAATCAATTATGACGTCATCGTTTTAAATAATAAATTTGGCCATGCCTTAATACCGCTGATTCTCGACAGATAACATACATACATACATACATACATACATACATACATACATACATACATACATACATACATACATACATACATACATACATGTTCATACGAAACACGTGTTCCTCAGAGTCAGCAGGATTGGCAAAAACTCTCCAACACTTAAAATTAGAACCTCATCCTGGCCAACATTGCTACCTACAGTAAGAGTCTACCCAGATGTTCTAACGACCGGTTTATATTCCAGCTCTGTCTGTGTGTGTGTGTGTGTGTGTGTGTGTGTGTGTGTGTGTGTGTGTGTGTGTGTGTGATTATGATTATATATATCATTAATTTAGTGTTTTTCTATCCGGTTAAAAATCTGTATCGCATCATGACGAAATAAGTGAACTTGTATTAGAGTGATAACTTACTTTGTATTACAATCTTATTGTCCGTGATGATAAGCATACAACTGTATCCATACTATATTGGTCTATCATTTTAAACTCGTAAGCCATCTTAAAAATCTTAAAACTCTCATTAAAATGATATGACACTGAAGATTATATATATATATATATATATATATATATATATATATATATATATATATATATATATATATATATATATATATATATATATATATATATATATATATATATATATATATATATATATATCTATAATTAAACAATAAAACAACAAAATACGTGTAAACAAAATCCGAATATAAACCTAGATATCAATAGCGTTCAGCCAGAAGGTAATAATTAATAATGAGGCATGGAGTTTAATCTACATTATGAAATTTTTTATTAAAATAATTAATGGTAATAATGAATGATCCATAATCTCTACTGCTAGAAATTTATGGAAATAGAAAAAGAAAAATTGTGGAATTAAAATTACATGTTTTGTAAAGGAACGAAGATCACAATCATGTGTTAGCAGTTTGGTAAGATATAATACATTTTCAGGTGCAATGTCACTTTCCAACTTATTCATCATGCAACCTTTCTAAAATACACCACGGCCACAAGATGGGAAACATTTTTTGTATAGAATGCATTTCAGAAGATAGCGTGAAAATATCAGCTTTAGAATTATTATAACAACATATTTTTTGTAATCGTATTAGTTTGAGAGATACTGCAGTTGCCCCCAACGGTAGCCATATAATCTAAGAATGGTTAAAAAAAATAAATTTATTATAACAGAGTTGTACCTAAACAATCCAAGATTAGTAAAATATAGTTATTGATATAGATAGGACTGTACCTTAATAACCTATGAATGGCAAAGTATACTTAGTGTAACATGGCTGTAACATAAACACTCCAGGAATGGTAAAGTATAGTTGCTGAAATAGGACTGTATTTCGATAATCTAAGAGTGGTAATAATAATAATAATAATAATAATAATAATAATAATAATAATAATAATAATTTTTTAACGACGATAACACATTTGGTCATGAAAAACCAAACTGCCATGTGGTCCTCAATTTTTATAACCGGTTATGTTTTAAAAAATATATATATTTAAAAATAAAAGAAAAAAATTGTCACTTGCATACACTTACGTATCCTCAAGGTCGTACTCACAACTATTAAACAATGAATGAATATGTGTGACTCTAATGGTCAACAGGTGCATATATGAACAATCAAATACACACATGTAAACACATTTCAATTTAACCGAGGTCGTATGTACATAATCGAATAGTACATGCACATATTATTTCTGGACAAACAGATAAAGTTCCCAATTGGCTTTGATATTCCATTTCAGCTGGTCAAGAAAAAATTTATTTAATGAACGTTAGACTTTGAATTACATTTCCTCAAGGGTAAGGAATTCCGTTGGTCAGGTGCTGATACAGTCGATGAGCTTTGTAATGGTTAGTTTTCGACCAACGAATCTGGAGATAGTTTATTGGTTGTTAATCGGAGATTACGCTCAGTATTTAATCTTAGTTCAATTAGGTAGATATAATCAGGAGAAAGAGTGATTAAAGGTTTATATACCATAATCAATTTAAAATAAAGAATACGTTTTTGTGTATTAGCCATTGCCGAAAACAAACCATTTGAGAAATATTTGGGAGGGTCTTTTATATGGTTTGTCAGTTCTTAACATTGGATACGTTTACCCATAAGGTACAGCCGTAATCTATCAGTAGCATTATATATCCAGAACAATAACATTCAAGCGACTGGGGAGGTAAAAATAAAATAGTATATTAAGAGAGTTAACCTTTTGACTACCAGAGCACATACCTGATCGACAGTGTATTCCAGCTGTGATGTTGATCGATGAAGATAGCAATAAGATTTAGACTTATGGCAGTAAACACCTCTAAGCCATTTTGAGTTAGAAGCAAATCCTTGTTGGTCGGCGATGCTTTGTTCAGATTGCCATACGTTCGTTTTAGGGACATAAAATATGCAATATGTTTCGTTGACACCAAAATGAGGTTGATTTGAGGTTGTTGAGGTTGAATTGAAGTTTACTTTCATGGGATTCAAGAGATTTACCAGAGGAATGAATTCTAGAGTCGTCAGCGAAGAGATCTCTGTTTGATTGCTGTGTTTACAAGGCTAAGGCATTGATAAACAATACAAAAAGAAGAGGCCTTAATATATATCTCAGGCCCTAATATATATATCAGGCCCTAATATATATCTCTGAAAAAGACCGCTTACAATTTGACTTAATTGGATGTATATTTACCAGTGCAAACATCCCGGTGTCTGTTGGTGAGATACGATGTGAACCAGGCAAATGAGGTTCAAGAAAATATATAGGTTGAATTTTTTTTCTAATGAACACCGAATGGTCACCCAAAATGGAATATTTGTTTTTAATCAACGAAGATTGGGACAGTAATTTTGCCTCATCATATTCCGAGTAGCCACTGGTCTATAAATTTTGACATTGCAGTTTGACACGAATCTCTCTGTCGAAAACCTGATTGTGATTTATGGTGGAATTGTTACTTGTTAAGATGTCCGAATGATGTTTGTGGGAGCTTCGAGTGGCCGAGTGGTCTAAAGTGCTGTCCGTTACGGATCACTTCACTGCCATATCACCTCTGTCTGCGTGGGTTCGAGACTCGGATTCTGCCAAGGTGGATATGTGAAAAAGCTTGCCAGTAGCTTCTCGTGGGTCGGTGGTTCTTTCTGGGGTTTTCCGGGTTCTTCCTCCACCATTAACATTGGCCGCCATGTATAGCCTATTTAGTGCTGAAAAATGGCGTTAAACCCTACAACAACAACAATAATGTTTGTAAGTACAGATATAACATATATGGGTGGATAGTTGGATGGGTCTTTTAATTTTCTTTAGGAATTGCTATTACATTTGCTATTACAATTGCTATTACATTTGCTAGTCATAATGGTTCCCTAAGTTTACAGGAAGTGATACTAAAGTTAATTACTTCTTTCAACGACATTGAGATGGAGATGGATAAAGTCGACATGTTTAGAGCTTTTGAGTGAATGCTATATAGACTGCCTGATTTGTTCTACTCTTTTATTGATACTGTCAATAGTGGCATTGTTATTAGGGATACTGAAGCATGATTGAGTACCCTTTCATTCAATAATTATTGTAATATGACTGTACCTATATAGTCAATGATTGTTTAAACATTATTATTGTATTATGACTGTACCTGTATAATCTAAGATAGTTCAAATATAGTTATTGTAATATCACTGTACCTATATAATCTAAAATTGTTCAAACAGTTATTGTAATAGGACTGTACCCATATAATCTAAGATTTGTCAAGTAAGGTTATTGAAATAGGACTGTATATATATAATTTCAGATCGGTTAAACATAGTTACTGTTATGGGACTGGCCTATATAATCTAAGATCGGTCAAATATAGTTATTGTAATAGAACTGTACCTATGTAATCTAATATTGGTAAAATATAGTTATTGTAATAGAACTGTACCTATGTAATCTAATATTGGTAAAATATAGTTATTGTAAAAGGACTGTACCTATGTAATCTAATATTGGTAAAATATAGTTTATTGAAAGTTATTTCAAGAGCCTGTCTTAGGCAGAGTAGACCTATTTGCTCCAACCGGGCTCCGCGCTCACGTGGGCCCGCACGTTACTAATATTTGAATAGAAAGATATATATATATATATATATATATATATATATATATATATATATATATATATATATAGATAGATAGATAGATAGATAGATAGATAGATAGTAATTTTACAGCGATAGAAGAAAATTTTCGTATAAAACTTGTTTAATTTTTTTCTCCAAATACTATACTTACAGGGGCCCCATGCGTAAACCCAGGGAGCCCTGTGCGAAAATCCAGGGGCCCTGCATTTGCTTACTGAATATAACCGTATCTATATCATCTAGTATTGGTAAAATATAGTTATTGTAAAATGGCTTAAGAGTATTTTCAGGAAGGTAAGTAAAAGTATTGTAATAAATACAGTCCGTTTGTTCAGTAAATAAGCAATAATATTAATTTGAGGTGACTCGGAAGAGGATTGTTACTAATGTAAATACCTACCATTTGTTGAAACAATAGCGAGTTCAATGTCATCGATTATAAGTTAGATTACATGATTTGTCAAAAATGTATGAGTCATGTTACTTGTATATTTTTTTTATTTTGTGTAGATTTATGGCCATTGCTCATTTTGCTTTACACCACTTTTGAACAGACTGAATATCGGTCCGAATATGATAATCGACAATGGTCAATAGTTATATTAACAGAGAACATGTCCAAATTATTGGATTTAAGCCACATAGACAGGTCATTTATAAAGATTAGGAAAAGAACAGGTCTTATAATGGAATCTTGTGGAACGCCGCAGTTTACTTGTTTAATCGGTTTCCAATACTAAAACTTTGAACCGCTCCGGCGGCATGATGCCCCAGTGCTAGACATCACTATAAACTGCCTGACTGAAAAATTGTTAAAGCTACGTTAAGAAATCGTAATCAAACAAACAAATTAAAACTTTGCGTCATGTTTATTAGGTACGACTTGTACAAAGGGTTTGTAAGACTTAGAGCTTATTACCTGCTAATTCCCTCCAACGATTCTTGTCAGCAACAATATCGAAGGTCTTTTTGAAATATAACGACAGCCAGAGTGATTATACCTGGGTTAATAAAGGACAGATATTCGTCATTAGTTCAGTCAAGGCAATCTGACAGGAGTGATTATGTCTGAGATATACTATATGTATCGAGATAGCTAAATAGGCTTGTAACAGTGAGTATCTCAGCTACATTTGAAATGACGGGTTGGATAGAAATATGTTTATAATTGGATGGGTCATTATAGGGTCTGTCTTAATGAATACGAAAACTTTGTCTTGTTTCCAGGCAGCAGGCAACACATCAACTTTGTAACAATTGTCGAAGAGAACAATGAAAGACAAAACATTAATTTACAGAAAAGTTTCATTATTTCTTTTTACATGTCCCATCATTATTCGTATCAAAACTGATCAGAATTATACAGATTTCAAGAACAGAAAATCTGTCATACAATATCAGAGAGTATATATTCTGTTTTCAGATCAGACAAAAGTGAAAATAAACGTGGGGTGGATATAACATTTTCATTCAGGCGTCAATAGACAAATAGGAAACATTAATTCATCAGTTTGGATATTTGTCTTTATTATATACAGTTTATTTATTACATTAATCTCAAGAATATCTTTGAAATGCTTACAGATGAGGTTTGTCTCCATTCTACTGGAACTAAACTAGATAAAGAATATTGTCTCTTACATCTCTCGATGAGTCACGTTGTCGTGTTTCACCCAGTTCTATAATTCTGCCAATCTTAGTTTTGTTGGGAGAAGTTATGAAGTTTACCAACCAGTTTTATATCGTCGTTGTACCGGTGTACCTGTCTGGTTGTGTGAGGGTAGGTGTGGGAAAAATATCGGCGCTTTCTTCGAAACGCAGCATGGGTGAAAATCAATATGTTATTTTTCAATGCAAATTCATTAAGCTTCCTTATCACCTCCTTTTCAAAACTTTAACCACCAAGTCAGTATAAATTAGTGCGTAATACAGATAAAACAAATGGTGCAAGTATGTATGTATGTATGTATGTATGTATGTATGTATGTATGTATGTATGTATGTATGTATGTATGTATGTATGTATGTATGTATGTATGTATGTGTGTGTGTGTGTGTGTGTGTGTGTGTGTGTGTGTGTGTGTGTGTGTGTTGGAGCTTTCCCAACAAATATCTTTTTGTGGTGGTAGCTCTAATAATAAAGTTTGCATATTTTTGTCTAAGTAATAAGTCTGAGCGGAAAATGTGACAGAATTTGTGCAATTAGAAAAGATTTGCCTAAACAAATGCGGCGGGCAGTGCTTAGAGCAAATAGTGGTACCATTAATTGTAAATGTAATATCCTCTACATTCCTTGCATTAAATTACTTTTCGCCATCAAGATAGATACATTAATCCAGTGTTTAATAAATCCATGTTTGTTTGCTTGATTTGTGCTTCTTTTTTATTTTAAACTTGGATTAAGACCTTTGACCTTAAAGCCTTTGTTCATAAAACAAAATGACTCCTGCACATGACACAATGTTTTGCTACGTGCTGTCACGCGGCCCGCATGTTTGAATAATCGGCGGGTCACGTGTAGTCTAGTTTCGACCCAAGTGACATTGAGACGTTTGTCGAGCACAATGCAAGTTTTTCACGGAGATGTAGCTATTATATTTAAACCATGGCAACGTGCAACGCTCTACAGAGACTTGCCAATACAATTGAAACAAAATTGCAGTGGGCGTGGTTCATGCACTGAACCTGCACAAAAGACGTCTAGAACAAAGGACCGATTTGGTTGTGATGTTTTTCAATACAGCAAGCAATTCAGTTGGAGTTAAATACCTTGATAGTGCTAACCACTGCAGCACATCAGCCTCTGAAAGAACAAAGGCAATGTTGTAGATAATATAAAACTGTAAGTTCGATGTCGGGTTAAGAACTTCCACGGCCCATTTATGAATATATCCATGTTTTCTGATGTAATCTATGCCCATTTGCTAGAGAGGATGGTGGTGGCGTCAGAGGATTATTAGTATTGACGAATCCATGAGACTCTCGTCGCGCAAAGACTGATAATTTCTTTCGATTACAAAAATCGCAAAAATATGAAATATGATAAAAGGTACACAATTGGAATTAAACGTTTACGCATCTGGGAAATTTTAAAAACATTTAACACTTCAGTCTTGATTTCTAATTATTTTCCGTTGGCATTCATGGTTAGAAAGAAATACTGAACATGAAAAATTTCTGATATAATTAGCAGGCTTTATTTAGAAAGAAGCACATAGTCTTAAGCTTTATAGCTGAACGTTTTGTTGTTGTATGCTAGTAAATTTTTTGAATCCGTATGGACATTAGTTCTTATGACTGAACGTTACCCTGACATATATTCGATTCGATGTACTTCAAACTTTATTTAAATTATAATATTGGAAAGACTGAATAGTTTGCAGGCTTAAACGGCATCATCCCAAAATATTGGAGCTAAGTGCTTTATCCAATGACACAACGAGGCAGCCGAGCATAATTGGCCTGGACTTGTATTGAACTTGCGACACCTGGATTATTAGTTTGGAGCTCTGTCAACCGGGATACCACGCCTCCCCACAGTAGGAAAGAGAAATAAAGAATCTTTTGGCATTATGAATAGATGTATGCCTAATAAATTGATTAAATGTGAACTGTTTTTCCTCGTTCCATCATAGTAAAATCAGGAGAAGATAGGAAGGTGGACATTTCTAAAATAGAGTAAAGACATAGTTTTACATATTTGATGAATGCTTGACGAAGCATATTGTGAAAACACGCTCGTTATTGTAAGGCAAAATGGAATGGTGCTTGCATTCGGTTTCATGTTCCTCAAGAATAAAAATCGAAATTTTCAATTCAGTGACGCAAGTTTGTGAACGATGAACTGAACTGAGATGAAAACCAGAAATGAGAGATGAGAAAAATGCAGAATACAACCTCATATGGCTGTATTTCGTTTTAAATCAATTGTGATTTTATAACATCGGTTATGATACCTCTTATTTAAACGAGTTTTTAGATTTAAGTGATTGCAGAGTATTGATTTTGAAGAAAGAAAAAAAAAAAAAAGGAAATTATCGCCACGAATCGCAGTGTGAACAGCGCGTATTGTATTGTTGTTCATTTTAATACCATGTTGTCTTGTCTCTACGACAAAACAACAGGGGCCCCGAGTGGCCGAGTGGTCTCAAGCACTTTCCGTTACGGATCACTGCCGTTTCACCTCTGTCTGCGTGGGTTCGAGTCTAAGATTCGGCTAATGTAGTTATGTGAAAAAGCTTGCCAGTAGCTTCTCGTGGGTAGGTGGTTCTTTCAAGGGGTTTTCCCGGGTTCTTCCTCAACCAATAATACTTGCCGCCATGTATAGCCTATCGTGTGCTGAAAAATGGCATAAAACCCTAAAACAACAACAACAACAACAACAACAAAACAACAAATCGCAAAAACGACAAAGCGCCCACAAAGCGCAACAAACCGACATGGCAAG
Source organism: Unio pictorum (assembly GCA_030141615.1). Classification (NCBI taxonomy): domain Eukaryota; kingdom Metazoa; phylum Mollusca; class Bivalvia; order Unionida; family Unionidae; genus Unio; species Unio pictorum. The sequence continues at coordinate 5,963,303 of JARLTB010000283.1, forward strand.
AAAGCTACAACATGCCAAATGTTTCCTGAAAATGCAACATCAACTTTGCGGATCTTGTTTATATTGTGACAAGGTTTGTGTATACAGTAAATAGTCTCCAGGTATATTTGGTTGTTAAGAATATACAAAAAGTCATCATATTCAACAATTCGCCAATCTCAACGATTTGAATTTGAGGTCGTGGGTTCGATATGTCTGCGGCATGATGTCCCAGTGCTAGATATCACTATAAACTGCCACCCTGCAGACATCGTACCGATATGACTGAAAAACTGTTAAAGCTATGTTCAAAATCCTAATCACACACATTTATGAATGTGCATATGGATATGTGCTGGTTTATGCAGGCATGTATCTTTAGTATTGAGTTTCATTACTGTCTGTATTAAACGTACCACCATCAACTTATCTAGTAAACCTAAATTTAAATGTATATACTTGCTATTTATTTAAATAAAGATCAGAACTTTCTGTTACTCGGCTCTAGTCAGGGATCCTATTATTGTACTGGTGTGCGGTTAAACTTCCTACATACATAAATTATGTACATTAAATGTCAAATTCATGTTAATATATAGGCGTGTGTGTGTGTGTGTGTGTGTGTGTGTGTGTGTGTGTGTGTGTGATTATGATTTTTAATGTAGCTTTAAAAAAACATTCAGTCATATAGCTACGATGTATGTAGCATGATATTCCACCCAGTCACATTATCACATTACCCTGACACCAGGCCGACCAGTCCTGACACTAACCTCTTGATATATATATATATATATATATATATATATATATATATATATATATATATATATATATATATATATATATATATATATATATATATATATATATCTGTGTGTGTGTGTGTGTGTGTGTGTGTGTGTGTGTGTGTGTGTGTTAATCCAGTGGGCCGTACGTTCTTTCAATTTCTAATTTGAACTGCCTCACTTTAGACCTTATCCTGAATCATTATGATGTAAAAACAAATCTTGATTACCTGCTGTTCTTTAATTTCGCCAGTTGATTAGATCCAAAAGTTCACTGTAAGACTTCAGCGCCAGTAAATTTATTTTATCGATATATACAATCTAACAAACAGACCTACTTAAAGGGGGTTACACTTGAGCTTTTAATGTGGCCACCATGGCGTATTCATCATTGAACGTTTGTATAAATTGAAAGATCGTTTATTTCGTTACTCATTTAATTGATCGAGAGAAATTCCACTGAACCAGTAGCGAATGTTTATCCCGGATCTTGATGGAACAGATTAATTTTACTATATTTAAGTATGCACTTGTCACGGACAACTGGCTTTAATCAATAAACTCTTCTATCATTTGAATACAATGAGGGGCGGTCGGTCTAAGGCCCCTGGTGACGGGGTGTTGTGTGACACGGGTTGACTGAATGGTCTAAGGCGCTCGTCTTTATGGATTATTGACATTTCACCGCTGTCTTCTGCGTGGATTCAAGTCTCGGGGTTCGGCCAACGTCAGTACGTGAGAAAGCTTGCTTGTAGCTTCCTCTGGGCTGGTGGTTCTTCCTAGACAAAACATACTGACCACCATATATAGCTTATCATGTGCTGAAAAATGGCGTTAAACCCATGAGTCGCATTAAAGTGTAACGCTGGTCATAATGCTGAAGTTTATAATTATGCTTTGCTTTAGTTTGGTGAAAGCTTAACATTATATTATTATTATTACTATTATTATTATTATTATTATTATTATTATTATTATTATTGTTATTATTATTATTATTTGACAATGTTGTAACTGTTCAATCACATAGACACACATTATAGAGAAAGCTAACCTGACGCTTTCATTCTCACGCTAAGGACTTCATCAGCAGACTGATTTAATCTCTAGTGACTGTTAACATTGCTCGTTGAATGGTGAGTGATGCTAACTGTGAAGTGCGAAATTTTCAGTCGATCTATTAATAAACCATTAGTTCTGGCCAGATAGCCATTAGTTAAATTTACGAGACATCGTGCCAGAGAGAGAGAGAGAGAGAGAGAGAGAGAGAATATTGTATAGTAGAATGTGGCCGTTGTACTAATTAACCGTATTTGCTCAGAGCTGACTGACCAACAGCGACCTTGTAAAGTTTCATTTTATCACGAAAATGTCAGAATTGAGAGAAAACAGAGATTCTGTTACTTAAAACCAAAGCGTGTCATATTGACCATGACGCTAGCGACTTTTAGAGGAAAGTGGGGGGGGGATACATTTGATTCTGATTGGTCACGGTTAAATAAGAGGTGTGTTTTACACGAGAAATCTTTAGAACATAATATCGCACTAGCTGAATTAGAATTCAGTCTTTAAAAAAGTTCTCTACAAGAGAGACGGTGAATTCTTTTTTTAAAGACTCAGAATGTTATTTGAGAGAAATACATTCGTACGTTAAAAAGTAGACCAGGAGAAACACCGCCAAAACCAACGGTTGAGTGACGCACCAGACAAGGTATTGTATCGATTCCACGTTTATTGTGATGTAATTAATATAATGTCTGCTTTGTTTACAGGTCTACATGATTTTGTTGATACATTTGTATGATTAGTTTCATTTGATACATTAATTTAATAATGTGCTTTTGAATTATGAATTGGAATTCTTACCTTAATTCTTAGTTAAGAATGACGTAGTGTTAATTTATGTCGTAAAAACACTATGTTGAGTTATGGATAGGAAGTGTTACGTTAATTCTTGAACTTATCATAGTGTTTGAACAATGATTGTGCTCTAAGAAGTTAATGTATTACATTATTTAATGTTTTACAAGAATACATGTCAATTACCGAATTTTGATGTCATAGATAATTTAGCGACAGTGTATAATTCAACGTCTCGCTATGTAGTACGTTACTGTATTAGGTCAAGGCAAAACGAATTAACAAATGGTTTAACTACAATTATTTGAGGACATGTGTAGTTAATTACTAGCCGTAAAATTGTTATCACTGATAGAAATGTCTGATTGTTCGAACCAGGAATAACGGACAGTCTCGACTATTATCAGTGTAACGAGAGACTTAGGTTGTTTCAATTTTCTTTTGGAAGGAAGAAAATAGATTTTTTGGGAAAGAAAGGAAGTACGGAAAGAAAGGAATTGTGAAGGAGAAATTGCCGTGTATACATTGATACAGTGGACCAGTCCGGATTCAAGCGGAACATCCACGAGGCAGATTATATATAGAGAGAAACGGACTTCGAGGACAACATTGGATTGAACAGAGAACGTGGTTCGAGGATAACAGGTTATGAAAATCGAACAAAAGCATTGACTTCGATTGTGACACTTGATCCTATGATGATTTTTTTTACTATCAGTAATAGAACGGCTAATTTGTTAATTCTGTTTCAAATCTATTTGTAATTCGGTGAAAGTTTATTTCTAAACTGCGTGTATTCCTAATGAAAGGAAATTTCATTGTGTATGTATTTGATTAAATTTTTTATTCATCTTTACGGGGTCTCGGAGTTGTTTTGTTTAATATACCCGCTCAGGTTACCATATACATTCTCTTACTCGAACCGGGCAATTATACCGAGGGCGGTCATCTCTTAGATAACGATTATCAGAAGGGAGTGGGTTATAGTGTTATTATTATATGTTGTGCAATACCCCTTGACATAGTGGGATGTAATAATTACCCTTTGACAAGTGGGGCTTATACAATATTATACGAGTAACGCTCATGGCCCGCGAGAATCTAACAATAACATTGTCTAAAATGTGCTGTAGATTGTAACGCCCTCGTCAGTGTTCAGCGTCGATTTGTTGTTGTTTTTGTTTTTGTAGGGTTTAACGCCATTTTTCGTCATAAAATAGGCATTACATGGCAGCTAGTTTTAATGGTGGGGGAAGAACCCAGGAAACCCCCCGGAAAGAATCACCGACCCAAGAGAAGCTACTGGCAAGCTTTCGCACATATCCACATTAGCCGAATCTGAGACTTGAACCAACAGCGATGATTTGTAGGTGTAGATCGATACTTTAACCCCACGATCAAACCAGGCTTTTCCTTGATCTAAGATTTATTTTACTGAGTTCCAAGTTACAGTATGGCCAGGTCAAACACTGTGGATGTGCCCTGTCACTTCAGACAAACTTGAACGTGGTCTTTTATGTCAATTAAATATCGCTTCCAATGTCCTTCCCGTGATGGCACTGACTTATACTTCTTATCATTCACACTTAATGTGATAGATAGGTCCACAAATAGTTTTTAAAATCATATTTATCCTATGGGTGAACTACCTTCTCCCTTAGGGTCCGGTATCGGTTAAAACATACGTTAATTTTGTGACGTTGATTCGGACATTAGGAAGTCCATTTTATATATCGTAGGAACATATGATGATAATACCTTTCACAACTATCCTTATAGTTGGTCTACGCATCCACGTAACGACAATTCAAAGACAAAGCCTTACCAAAGTCTTGCCAACTATAACAACAATCCCAAGGTAAAGCCTATTGGCTAGAGCGTCCGCCGCGGTAGCGCGAGGTCGTGGGTTCAATCCTCGGCCGAGTCATAATAAAGACTTACAAAAATGGTACTAATAGCTGCCTTGCTTGACGCTCAGCATTAAAGATACTATGACTGGGTGGACATCATACTACATGTTTGCGGCATAATGCCCCAGTGCTAGACATCACTATAAACTGCATCGCTGCAGACATCGTAGCGATATGACTGAAAAATTGTTAAAGCTACGTTAAAAATCCTAATCAAACAAACAAAAAAGCTTTACCTAAGTCTTGCCATACCACAACGAGAATCCCAAGGTAAAGCCTGACCTAAGTCTTGCCATACCACAAGGACAATCACATGGTAAAGCCTTACCTAAGTCTTGCCATACCGTAACGACAATCACATGGTAAAGCCTTACCTAAGTCTTGACATACCACAACGACAATCACAAGGTAAAGCCTGACCTAAGTCTTACCATACCACAACGAAAATCACATGGTAAAGCCTTACCTAAGTTTTGCCATACCGTAACGACAATCACAAAGTAAAGCCTTACCTAAGTCTTGCCATACTACAACGACAATCACATGGTAAAGCCTTACCGAAGTCTTGCTTTACCGTAACGACAATCACAAGGTAAAGCCTTACCTAAGTCTTGCTTTACCGTAACGACAGTCATACCACAACGGCAATTCCAAGGTAAGGCCTTACCTAAGTCTTGCCATACCGCAAGGACAATCACATGCTGAAGCCTTACCTAAGCCTTGCCATACCATAACGACAATCACATGGTAAAGCCATACCTAAGTCTTGCCATACCGTAACGACAATCACAAAGTAAAGCCTTACCTAAGTCTTGCCATACCACAACGATAATCACATGGTAAAGCCTTAACGAAGTCTTGGTCTACCGTAACGACAATCACAAGGTAAAGCCTTACCTAAGTCTTGCCATACCACAACGGCAATCTCAAGGTAAAGCCTTACCTATGTCTTGCCATGCCAAAACGGCAATCACAAGGTAAAGCCTCACATAAGCCTTGCCGTACCATAACGACAATCCCAAGGTAAAGCCTTACCTAAGTCTTGCTATACCATAACGACAATCACAAGCTTATATTAATAATTTCGAGGTATTTGCCTGAAAACACAATCACAAACTTTGAAGAGAAAATAAAAACACATGGCGAATAAAACAAGATATTTCATTGCAAGATTAACTTTAAACTGTAGGCCTCATTTGGTATGATACATCAAATGAAGGCGAAACTGAATCAACAATTCAGAAATGCAATGAAACAATGTAACACATGTATACTATTTAGATACATGAGGAAAATGTTCAGTTATTAGATGGTGCATGGGGTTAGTAAGATTAGAACCAAGTGTGCTAAATCTTTGTCATAGATTTATATGAAAAAGATATACATGTAGTCTTCCGTACATCATTAAATATTTGGTCTTGTACAGGGATTTCCATCCTTTAACAACTATGATTACAAATGAACCAGCTATTCGGGTAAAATACATGGAGGCAAGATACGCAATTGTATTTTTAAAGTTCTTGTGTCTGGACAATATAGCTTGGATGTAGGACCGGAGCCAGTCTATTATGCTACGTCAACTAGCAGTCGTGACACTGAACACTTGCACAGATTAATAATAATAATAAAAATAATAATAATAATAATAATAATAATAATAATGATAATAATAATAATAATAATAACATTAATAATACCCTTTCCAAAAATAATAGCAAACTGAACAACATCTGTCGGGATTGCACAGAGATTACTATGATAACATTAATGCCGAATAGTTTGGCACCTTGGACAGTTAATGTTGATGCAACACATTATGTGAATACCAAAGTCATATTCATCGTGACATTGAACACTTTACACAGATGATCAGCTCAGCCGTTATTTCTGCAGTTTGAAGCCAAAGTATGTTTCTTATTGGAGTGAATTATAACTTTATAAATGTTTTTCACATCACGTCTGCATTTCAACGGAACGGAAGCATGTTATGTTCCGAGTGTTCCATGTTTATCTGAACTGTTTATTATAGTTCTAACTAAATGTCTTATTTAAAAAGAAAAAGGAGAAGTTCATTCAATAGTCATATCGATTCTTCCACTTTTATATATGAATGCGGTTGTTGGTGTTTGTGTGCTGAGCGAAATTCCTCTTTTGCAAGAGTTTCGTTTTACCATACTATTAAATGACTGACCCGAGTGATAATAATGTCGTTTTTAATTACTAGAAAAAAGAAACTGTCAGAAATGTTTCTTTCCTTTGTTGTAAAATAGGTCAAAAAAAAAACCCAGCTAATTTATACATATCTTGCATATCACTGTAACTACTGCAGGAGCTTTTGTTTCGCACACTTGAAAATGGAGCACTGTAGTTATTCTTACTTTGTCGGTCAGTCTTATATTATTGCAAAGAAGTAAATAAAATTTAGCATTCATGTTTTAAACTCTTCTCTTCATCACAGTCCGGGAAACCGAGCGAACATTGTGGACCTAGTACTAGTTTTTATTGGGCTTTTAGCATCACATTTGATATTTAGTTTTGAGTTTGACCCGTCTGGACATCACGTCCAACCCTAAGCATTGCTTAAAGAAAACAAACCGAGACATCGCAAGTGTTTGATTGCGTATTACTCTCGCGCTATTTGACGTTATATTCATTATCCATGCGACATGCTTATTTGACTTATCTTGACAAGAGCATTTATAGCTGAAAAGAAGTAAGTGATAGTGGGCTGAGAGTACTTGACTGCTTTGCTAAGAAGGTAAGTGGCACATTAAATATTTTAAGAGGCTTGAATACATAAACTAGAGTAGGGCTGATATCAGCCTTTACAAACAAAGTAACAATTGTCATTTGGACGACCCTCTGACATTATACTTGAGTCTGGGACGAGAGATGCTTATTATGTAAACCAGACTACTAATACTTGTAAACATCAACACATATCGCCATGACTCATGGGGCAGATCACACCACGTGCATGCTGATTTCATTTCCATATAAAGCATTGACGTGCTAGAAATAGTATCTAAATTGGCTGACTATTCAAATACATGAAGACTAATATTCGAGTCAGATTTAAACGATCGAAGGGATTATAGGGATACTTTGAAACAAAAATGTTTTCTCCCCTACAGCCTGCAAGTGTTTATATATATATATATATATATATATATATATATATATATATATATATATATATATATATATATATATATATATATATATATATATATATATATATATATATACATACATACATACATACATACATATATATATATATATATATATATATATATATATATATATATATATATATATATATATATATATAAGGAATAAACGGGAAGAGAAGTTGAAAAAGTAAATTAGGTTACAAATTAATAAGGAATGCATTACATTTTTTAGAGCATTAGAGTCAGATAATATTGTCTCCAATACACTTGTTGCAAGTAACGATACGGTCTTTTCTGTTTTAGATCTTCTCTGCGTGTTGTGTTCTTATCTGATATGAAACGTTTCGGGTTGTAGCTGAATAAAATGTTGAAGTCTGTCTTAAAAGAATAAAGAATAAATGAGAGTGCATACAAAGAGCTGTTCAATTATTCAGTAGAGATTTTAGGATTGTGATACGTATTCGATAAACAAACAGACGGTGTACAATATATGATTATGCTGCGGTTTTGCAGTATATATTAAAAAACATGAAACGTTTTACGAGTGTGATAAGACATTTTGTTTGTACTATGATATGGTTGTCGATAACAAGACTGTTCACATTTTATGACTGTCATATTGTTTTCGATAACCAGACGGAACACATTTTATGACTGTCATATTGTTTTCGATAACCAGACTGAACACATTTTATAATTGTGATATTGTTTTCGATAACCAGACTGAACACATTTTATAATTGTGATATCATTTTCGATAACCAGACTGAACACATTTTATAATTGTGATATTGTTTTCGATAACCAGACTGAACACATTTTATAATTGTGATATCATTTTCGATAACCAGACTGAACACATTTTATAATTGTGATATTGTTTTCGATAACCAGACTGAACACATTTTATAATTGTGATATCATTTTCGATAACCAGACTGAACACATTTTATAATTGTGATATTGTTTTCGATAACCAGACTGAACACATTTTATAATTGTGATATCATTTTCGATAACCAGACTGAACACATTTTATAATTGTGATATTGTTTTCGATAACCAGACTGAACACATTTTATAATTGTGATATCATTTTCGATAAACAGGTTGTGCATATTTAACGACACCCACTCATGCAGTCCCTAAAGCAATTAAATATATGGTGTCCTAAATTCACTTTATTGAATAATTAACTGTATGGTGTCCTAAATTCACTTTATTCAATAATTAAATGTATGGTGTCCTAAATTCACTTTATTGAATAATTAAATGTATGGTGTCCTAAATTCACTTTATTGAATTATTAAATATATGGTGTCCTAAATTCACTTTATTGAGTAATTAAATATATGGTGTCCTAAATTCACTTTATTGAATAATTAAATATATGGTGTCCTAAATTCACTTTATTGACTAATTAAATGTATGGTGTCCTAAATTCACTTTATTGAATAATTAAATATATGGTGTCCTAAATTCACTTTATTGAATAATTAAATATATGATGTCCTAAATTCACTTTATTGAATAATTAAATATATGGTGTCCTAAATTCACTTTATTGAATAATTAAATATATGGTGTCCTAAATTCACTTTATTGAATAATTAAATATATGGTGTCCTAAATTCACTTTATTGAATAATTAAATATATGGTGTCCCAAATTCACTTTATTGAATAATTAAATATATGGTGTCCCAAATTCACTTTATTGAATAATTAAATATAACAGTATATATTGGTATAATATGCATGCAAAACCTTTTCACACCAACATGATTTCATCGGCATTAAAACTGATTGTGTCAATATATTGCAAAATCAGACTCAATAAATGTGGACTTATTTGTTCTCTCTGGGTATATTTCACACGCGTGCACACACTTTTGATACCAAACACATTAAACGCAAAACAAAGATGTGGGGCAAAAGAATCATACAACTTCATGTTTGAGTTCTAGATTGAGATCCCACTCCAAGCCAGTTCAAAGAAACCTTTCAAATCTGAAATTCCAGAATCAAGCTCAAAAGGAATATGGTCTACAGTGCTGAATCGTTTCCTTTGTAAATGTTACTAATATTTGAGACGCATTAAATAATATGCCAAATATTGATCTTTAAACATGCTGAAATATGATTTTGTACACGAGATGTTTGCTTCTATCGTTGGTAGAAACTATATTAGATTTGTACCGTCCATCGTTTTAAACAGAGAGTGTTTGCTCGAATTTTAAATTAAAATAATGATTGCTGTCAAAATGCATTCAGTTACAATTCCCGCAAATCTGTTGAAATATTAGATATTGAACCAGAACAAATATGTTGTTTGTAAATGAAGATATTGTTTTCTCGTATCACGCATGATGTTTAGTGAAATTCTAGAATAGAGAACAACCTCTATCTGTGTGGGTTCGAGTCTAAGATTCGGCTGATGTAGTTATGTGAGAAAGCTTGCCAGTAGCTTCTCGTGGGTCGGTGGTTCTTACCGGGGGTTTTCCCGGGTTCTTCCTCCACCAATAATACTGGCCGCCATGTATAGCCTATCGTGTGCTGAAAAATGGCGTTAAACCCTACAACAACAACAACAACATGGAGAACTCAAAAAGACAACAACAAACACGCAAGCAATAATTTCCCAGGAGTGTCTACATGGGTTTAGGGATGTATTGTTTTAATCCATCATGGAATTTGTATTGCGTTTAAGTTATGGAATTATCTCATCTGCCATTCTTATAACCGAAGATAACGATTTGATGAACTTTTGATGCACATTATTTGTCTTTTTGACGAAACGCGTATCTGAACGTGTAATCATCTTAGAAGTTAAATTTGAAGACTGGAATTTTATACGTGAGCATTATCTCACATGATTCATTTTTAATATTTACCTTTTAAATCTTGTATTTAACCATTTGTATGGCACTTTCAAAATAGATATTATAACCACTGTAAGGCAAATTGTTACGCTCATAAACAAAACATTTTATGAATGTCTATTGCAGGTATTCTAGTTGTTGACAGGTGATGCAAATGGGCAAGGTACTGTAACACCTTTTAACATACATCCAACAAAGAATATCAGTACGTTATGAAGAGACAGACAAATAGCAACAACGTAAGAAAGATTAGAATAAGCAGGGGATTTTTTATTCTGCTAAGGAAGATACATAGTGTACACTAGAACAACCTATATACCAGTTTGCCTGAGACGCCGTCTCTATCGCAAATGCATAGACTTTGATTCCCATGTGTTAAAAAGTGAGAAAACCTGGAAATTGTGCTGTTAGATAATAGTCATTTCAGCATCAACCTGATTATCGTATGCTAAGTTGACTGTGGATGTATATGTTGTAATTATAAACAAATTGGCTATATTAAAGGTGGCCTGTGTCTTGATTTGCGAGTGTTGTCTCTCATCTAGTACATATTTTCTTAATTTGTAATGAGGTTAATTTACTATACCCTTTGAAGGTTGCAGAGTAATGAAAGGAAGAAGTGTGGTATCAGTGTAAGTAGAATTTCATTTTTAAACATACTAATATAGTTCACAACTTCACGTTTTCACTGAATCCAGTCCGGTCGTAAATCATTTCTAATTGACCGTTTTCCCTTAGCCAACAAAAGGATGTGCTTGGATACTGTTGTTAGATACTGCAAGATTGCTAAGGGTAATTGCAATAAGTTCTATCTCCCTCTGACACCGAAATTATACAGGATCTGTGAGTCATCATAAGTTAATCTCAGCTGAAGACAAAATTGCTTGATAAATGATTTACTGAAGGCAGATGTACTTGATAAATGAGTCATTCTCATGTGGGAGCCTAGATTTGCTCAGGTTGCATCTGAGACTTCTCCATTAAACAAAGAAATTGCTTCCAAACCCCCCTTTCGAAACAGCAACGAGCAGCATTGAATGTTCTTGTCTTGCCTTGAAAACACATTCTTTTATGAAATCATCAGAATGTTTTTTCTTTTTTCTGCTCTTTGAAGTTTACTCACAACCCATGCTTGATTTGGTTGCGTTATCTCGTTTTGTCCATATGAAATAGATCGTTTTGTCGCAAAGAACGACACTTCCTAGCTACGTGATGTGAAACGTGTAAGTATGATCGCAATAACTGTTCATTACGGATTTGTTTTGGCTTGTTTCCAGTGTTTTTATTCATTTGGTTGGGGACCATTCTTCATATCTTTGTACCGTAACGTGAAAACCTTTCTATCTCATAACTTGTGTGTCGAGAATTGGTTGTGTTTTCATAAGTGCACATTGTGTCTGGATGGAGTGAAGAAGATGTCTGTCTTGTTCAGAACATTCGGCAAAAATTGCTAAATATTAAAGTTTCTTTTGCTTTATGATGTCTCAAAAGAATAGTAAGGTAAGAGTGTCAGAGACGTCGTCCTAACAGTAATTTTAAAAACAAATTCCTACAGTAGTGCATGGGTCCTTGGGGCCCAATCAATAACCACAACAATTTTCTCATCTGCTTTATCAGACGATACATATAGAAGTAAAGTATATAGAATTCTAAATGCACCACAATATATATATATATATATATATATATATATATATATATATATATATATATATATATATATATATATATATATGTATGTATGTATGTATGTATGTATGTATGTGTGTGTGTGTGTGTGTGTGTGTGTGTGTGTGTGTGTGTGTGGTGCATTTAGTCGGGATGAATGCAAACATCAATTATTCAGCAACAGGATACGAAATGCAAACATATTTTTTTTTTTGGGTTTTAGCTATTTTGCATTTTGTGACTCAGATGTCAGGCTAACACAACTCAACTTAAAAGCAAACAAACTTTTTTAAAAATATGAAACCCGACTATGTTTTCTTGCATATCTTGGTATACTTTTAATCTATTGATTAAAACCATGTTGTAGATAGTTGTATATAAATAGGCGTCTAAAAGAATGATACAAATTTTTAAAAAAATGCTAGACTTTCGATGGAACACACAACTCTTTCAAAGGGCTGTATCAAGCGGTTCTAAATTGAGACTCAAGTAGCTCACCTGTTGCGGCTTTTCAATCAGTCTGAACACGAACTCCACTCCATGGTTTGTAATTATTAATTGCTAGGATCTGAACAACTTCGAAATGTTATCTTTTGTAAAAGAAATTAGGATAAAGCTGAATATAATTCTCTATCTCTCATTACATAATTACTAATAAATGAATTCTAGTATAATGATTGATTCACATTGTACACAGTCAATAATGTCTAATTTTAAACGTTATTTGATGAGCTTAATTATCTAATTACCTTTGTAACAAATCATTTCTTGCACACTATGAACGTGACAAGTACTTTTCTATTGTTTAAGAATTACTTTAGGGTCCGGCGAGTAGTCATGCATGACATGTATAAAATGGTCTCCTTGTAGTAAGATGGGTAGTTAATTGGATTTAGCTACGTTACGGTAATGGCCTCACATGATATTATGACAAGGTGTGAGTGAATGTTAGAATATCCACAGAGAACTGGGCAAGATTATTGGGAATACGAACCATCTTAGACAAGAAAAATAATAAATTTAATCAAACAAATTAATAGTTGTAATTGCAATTTAACTTGAATGATATCAACATAACTTATTTGCAGTGTCTAATTTGAATTTATTACATCATCATAATGAGTGGTGAAAAGAGCGCAATGTCCACGATTGATTGCATGATCTTCCCCACGACTGTGTTACAACATTAATATATTTTCGTGCCTTTCCTTTCCGACTGCCTCCTCCTTTTTGGACTTCTTAAATTTTACTCTCTACTCGTCACTCTCCCCTTTCGGACTTCACTCGTCACTTTCTCCCTTTACTTCTTTCTGTCGGACTAAGTCATCGGACTGTCGAGTCCCCTCGTTTTGGGAAAACTGTTTCCTTAAAGGACACAATTATTCCTAAATCGCTACATGTACCACTTTCTAGATGTATATCAAATTCCTGCATTTACGTTATTCAGAATACTTTCCATTCAGACACTGAGTAAAGCCTACCTACGGTAGTACCTTGCCCTAAATTAACACGTGACCTCTCTATCGAAAATATACCGTATGCTACTACATGTTCGATTCAATTCACAGATCCTTGCTCACTTCCAGATTATTTTAACATTGCAAAAGAAAATATAATAGGTAGTTATCGGTTACTCACGATATTCAGTATCGTAATAACAGACAAAGGACATTTATTTATTCATATAACCCTTTAAGTTTCGCACATATGAACAGTTCGATTGCATGCAATCAATTCTGCTTATGAACTAATAACTATAAAATTAAAAGATAAACTGCATATCAACTCGAGTATCAACACATTTCCGTGAAATTGAATAAACGATTCATAATATGGAACCTAGTCATATCAACAAGTTGCATACAACAAATAATAAAAACTAGAATATTACGTGAAATTAAAATTGCGTACCTCAGTGCTGTGAACTTTAGAAGTGGTGCATCCGGCACTAAACCTTGTTTTTTTATTTTCTCGCAAGACAGACACGTGGTCCCACCCTTGTTTAACGAGGAAAGCACTATTCTTTCTGAGGCTTCCCCCGGAGCCAAACTTCTCTCTGAGGAATTTTCTGACTAAAGAATTTCGACCAAGTTGTCACTTTAAAATGCCCAAAATGTACGCCTTAATTTCACTATGCCAATCATAAGATGTGGTATTCTCAAACATTTGATTCGTTAGTCAGAATCTCTGAACTTCGTTATATAACTTTTCCCTTTGAAGAATGACTATTTGACACGGATCGGAAATACAACTGTCTCTTTCTCAAACTCCGTTATAGAATATCCCGTCAATTTCATTGAATTGGAAAACTGGCCTCTTTGAAGTGTTAACACTAACATGGAAGAAATTTAAGGTCGAAATGACCCTTTCCCAAATACCACCCTGGTCTAAATGTGATAAAATCCCTAAACTCGCCGCATTCAACTTTAAGGTTCATTTTTTATTCGAAATTCGATACTTCACAATATGTATTATATACTTCGAGACTGTAATACATCTAATAGTTCATCAGGAAGACTCACCAAGCAGATCAGATATACAGATTTGTCTTGGTACCAAACCGTTGAAGATACATGTCAAACTTGCTTTCTTGAACTTTATCTTTTTTGACATATGATTATTTCTTGTGCATTTGTCTATATTTATCAAAATATTATTGTTCTATTATAAACGGATGCAATTTGGTAATGATTTCATTATAACATCTGATTGTAATAGAGTGTAATGTGCTTTTAAGTTTGTTGTATATTTAGCTAATATATGTTATAAAATTCTTATACTGAGTCCAAAACGGCATTAAACAGCTTATATTCGAGCAAAATACTATTTGTAAGTGTGCTTTTGTTTCTGGTGTGGGATTGAAGAAATCAGTAATATAATTAGAAGAGAAATTACAGGTTTTTTTATTGCCGTTCGTAAAGTAAGGAATAAATAAATTCAAATGACATACGCATCGGTCTTTGGATGGGTAGGGTGATGGTCAGTAGATCTTGACTCCCCAATGTATGGCTCTTGCCTGACCAGGCAATCGGACGGAAAATCATACCCATTGCTTTATCATTCGCAGCTACTGGATGATAACCAATTGTCTGTGACTGTCATAAAATATTTAAAAAATTAAAACTTATGTTGATTATGTATTAGTTGTATATGGACAGTTTAACTTAGAAATGCTCTTTGCAAAGTCTACGACCAATCACATAGATTATTTTAGAAGTTTTGGCCAAGTGGTCTATAATGCTGTCGAATCATTAGCGTTTCAACGCAAAGGGATGCTACCCATGTAAAAAAAAAAAAACAGACTGCTCGCCATACATTCTGGTTTCAAGAATAGTCTAGTGCAGTAAAAACTGTTTCATCTGCGTCCAATATTTGCAAGGTCACGTTTTAAAAGATTTCTAAACAAATTGAACAAATAAATAGGAGGAACTCTATATAAACGTTCAAAAAGACGTATATCCAAAATGTACGGAATTATTAAGATTCTGAAAGATGGTGGACTGCATCAAATCTGTTGCTTGAAAACTTTATCAGGCCGATGAAAATATAGCCATCTCGTTGGTAAGGAAATTCCATTTCATTTTTATTCGAAACGTTAACAAGTTGGCAATGTTTGGGACCCCCCACTCTTACCCTGGCGCCAAGCGGGTTAGAACGTATAAGTCAATAAATGAAATGACTACGTTTTGTGCATTTTTCATATTCTTGATGTCCTTTGTTTTTTAAACATAAAGGAGGAGATGGGTACGAACAAACAGGACGGTGTGGCAATTCTTTAGAAATCCTCGTATAGAATGCAGAGAGAGACGAGGAATATTTAATGTACAAAATGTGCAACCTCGAACTCTAGTCTAATAGTAAAGACTTAGTAACCCGTAAAACGTACATTATTAGCCTTTATCAACCTTTCTTGTCAGAAATTATGGCTGATATTTTCGACGAAACCCACCAGAATCAACGACAAGTATATCTTCAAATATCTGATAGATACTGGTCAATTATCTTCACCGTCCGGCCGAGTCATACCAAAGACACAAAAATGGTACTAACAGCTACCTCGCTTGGCGCTCGGCATTAAGAGGTTAGTGTTAGAATTTGTCGACCTGGTTTCAAGATAATGTGACTGGGTGGAACATCATGCTACACGTCTGCATCATGTGGGATGACATTTTGGATGCTGTATTTTGATCACATGAGTTAGGGATAAAGAACAGTATCGTAGCAAGGAAGATCGCTGCAGCCTATAAAAGGACGTCTTCTCAAATATGCTGGAACGGGTGCGATCACTGAGGTCTTAAACACACAAGGAAAACATGCAAATGGAATCCATAATCACCCACCATGCAGTTCAAAATTTAGCTTACTGTGGCTTCTATTTTCTTTCAGAATCGAAAGAATCGTTACCGGGAAACGATTACGAATGCAAGGGGAAAAACTAAAGGATATAATCAGCTGGTTGTTACGAATGGTGTCGCGTGACGGGGCTACTGCATTTTCAGGACAGGGGTTACAAGACTGGAAAAAAGCATTACGTCTAAAGAAAGTTACTTTTAAGAAGACTGCTTAAACAACAGTAAACAGCTAACGTTTCATTTACAGAATTTACCATATAAACTTATGATGAACACTCGTATATCAATGCATTACTTGTCAGTGCCATACATTGACGACACATTTGCAATACAAACTTCAATCAGCTTCTACGTCGCGTCATGTTCTTAGATATTTTATTAACAATTTAGTTACATAATCACTCAAGCTTAAGAACAGAAAAATCAATACCTTCTTGAACATTTAATTCTAGGTTTTATACAAATATTCTCACTATGAGAACGAAGTCATATAGACAACGTTCTTTTG
Source organism: Unio pictorum (assembly GCA_030141615.1). Classification (NCBI taxonomy): domain Eukaryota; kingdom Metazoa; phylum Mollusca; class Bivalvia; order Unionida; family Unionidae; genus Unio; species Unio pictorum. Next base: position 5,980,425 of record JARLTB010000283.1, read on the forward strand.
CATACCAGAACCCAGCAAAGTGGAACAAATTGCCTATTGAAATTAGACACAATACCACTATGATTCCTTTCAAGAGTGCTCTTAAAACTAACCTATTTTGACTGCAAGAACAAGTTTAAAGACATAATAATGTTTCCTACCTTAAATATTTTCAGCGTTTTTTTATGTTTGCTAATTTCGTGGTGTTTTCATTTGTTTTTTGTCTTAATATCATAATAAATGTTGAAAAGAGCTTAAAGCTACTTGAAATTAGGAACTATACAAAGTCCTCATTATTATTATTATTATTATTATTATTATTAGTTAAACTAATTATTTCATTACTTACCTTGGGCCATCCATTTCAGCACAAGTGCTAATCCAGTTGTGTAGGCATTACTTGAGGTACATTTCTTCTTTGAGGTGATACATCAAGTAATGATGACCTCCAACTCAAACGTTACTTCTACAGCAGTGTTTTCTTTTCCTTTTTCTCAATCCGTAACTACTACTACTACTACTACTACTACTATTACTCCTACTACATATAATAATAATAATAATAATAATAATAATAATAATAATAATAATAACGAAGACAGTAAAGACGACAGGAACGGGGCAAGCACCGATGGTGTGTCTCGCAGTTGTGTCTGAGCCTTTTGTTAAGATTGCACTGGATATCATTGTCTTAATCTAGCTCACAGATGCATGTAATGCTACAGTTCACTGAACTACATCACACTCTTTGATGCAATTTCTACTCCAAAATAGACAAACTCTTTGAGAATCTGGGAAACACAACATGTCAGCTACTTTGACACGTCGATTGGCACATTCGTCTACAGAAACGATTATGAAATATTCATATGGGATCTGAATGAATTTACTGTTGTATCGTTTGAGATGAAAACTTCGCCTGCTGCGTTTTCGCAAATGACGGACTTGATACTCGCCCAGTTGTATGATGTTTCATCATACTGTAATGATAACATTATTACAGCGAGATCTGGGGTGAGCAAACTGAGGATCTAAGACCAGTCCCAAAGAAACTGCGAGAAAACTATCTGACAATAAGATCCTACAGTGTGAAAACATACCATTGCTTGCTTTGGTCACTTTGTATTCGGAGAACAAACTAAGCTGGACGGTGTGAGAGTCAACATGCTGCCATGATATTAATGCCTAATATTTTCATCCAAATTATTGCATACATATTGATTATATCCGAGACAAGAGGTATGGATGTATGAAGTTCGTTTTAGAGGACTTTATCCATACGATAAGGTTCGAAATAAGTTCTACATATATGACACATCTGATCCTTTTAAAAGCTGGTCCTTTGATTTGTGTCCTACCATCACTGTTTATATTGTTAATGAACCCCGACTCTGTCTCTATTGTGTAGTTTTCCCAAGAAATATTACGGTTGATAAGCTATAGCCCTGCTGTACAAATACCAATATGCTCAGTGTAAGAGGATGTCGTCTTGTGCTACAATATGCATGAAGATTAAAATTACCTCGGCATTTAATTTTGTGTTGTATGTTATTATTTGCAGTTTTATCACCTTAAAAATTTTTTTGCCGGCGGTGGGATTTGCAAGGTTCGCTGAATATTTGACAGTAACATTTCATGTATTTAGCACAACACCACATCACTGTGTAACGCTCATTCAAATTAGTGACAGTGAGCTTACCAAATAAAGTTATCGTGAGAATTTTGTTAAAGATATAAAACAAAAACAAAAAACAAGGTAAGGATAATTATGGCGATCCCAAATATCATTGTCCTTGCCGAAGTGGTATATTCAGAAGAAAAACGCAACTATGGAATATATAAACCAGGAAAGATACGATCAACAAACTCAATACAATTTCTAGGTAATCAAGCAAACTTGAGAGGAGGAGAATATGATGAAATACAAAACAGGAGACCCTTCTTTAAGATAACCAAAGAAAACACAAAGCAAATTTAAAGTTGCCAAGAACACAAATAGACAAAACGAATTAGAGTTAGAACGGGAAAAATCACAAGTAGAGAGAAATTGACAGGAATTTGAAGAACGGGAAGTTTAACCATCAGCTCGAAGCTTAGAAGCGACAGACTATTAAGGAGATGTATATGCCTTTCTTAAGTTGATAAAGTTGCTACGCATGTCGATTGTGGCGAAAATATAAAACTTCTACAGCAGCACAGTGTTTGGTTGAATAGGTCATGCTAGTGGCTGACAGATGTCAGCGATAGTACTTATTTCTTCTGATTTCAGACGGCATTGAATGATCCATTTAGCTGAAGACTCGCTGACCAATTTGTTGCTATGCTACAATTAGTTTGTAGGCAACTGGGAAAACGTTTCATGAACGGATGGGACGAGAATCGAACAATGCCTGGCCAAATTCGTTCAACAGGTAAGTTTGCTGGAAGGTATTCGTGAAAAATCATTCCCCAATGCTCTTCATCGAGAGCAAGCTGACATGATTTAACGAAATACGTCCAATAGATATGTAGTGGATGGCAACAAGGATTATCTTATTCTACACCAGGAAATGGTGTGTATAATGTGCTGCTTCGTGATGCACAATAACGAAAACAACTAATAATATTTGGAATCCAGCGAGTAATGATAGCAGATCAGTTACTGGCACATCTGACTTAAAGTTCGATTAATGCCGTAAAAAGGGTCAGAATTTAACAGACTGACCAAAACAAATTAATCAATGAATCAATCAACCTACATTATGCAGAATATCATTGGAGAATGGCTTATAAATGTGTCAGAAACATTTATGAGCAAGAACTATTATTGTTAAGGATAACAAGCGCAGACATGATTCTGATACGAAAGGTCCTCATCGATATGTCATTTATCCTTGCAGGGCAGAGCCTATCACTGAACACCGCTATTGGACGTCCTTTTGAGGTGAAACTGCACTACTGTATAATTAGACGTGTCATACAGCACGTGTCATGTTCAGGTCAGACAGGTACCTGATTTGGTAGCACAAAAGCTGTTGGGTATGTCTGTTCCACATATAAAGCAAAATGTGGCATTACTTGGAGCCAGGCAAGGGACATTCTGAAGACAGGGCAAAAATAAACGAATGTGTGTCTGATCCTAGGAAACTGCACGACTTGTGTCTGGATAGGCTATGTTCCGATCAAGACAGTGGCATCGCTCCTGATGAGGAAGAGGATGGCGGTGATACAAAAAATACAGTCTGACATCAAGAACGTGTCGATGTGGATTAGATTCCTCGATTTGGAAAAAAAGAAGATTCTTTGGCAGGCGTGCGATAACAGTCACTGTCAGCTGCAGATGGAGTAGAACGTATGGACAATGCATTCTACAGGGAAAATGGACTTTTGCAATGAAAGTGGAATGTCGTCGGATAGATACTTAATATGGATCGCAGATAGTTATGCCCAAACAGTTGTGACAGTCAGGATTGTTTTAGCATCCAAAAGACATCTTGCTGTTTATCTATGAAGAGATAAAACGAAGGAAAACATTGCCACCTCATTTTACTGGTCTTGAATGTTTGGCGACATTCAGTGACACTGCCCTGCATATGACATCTTACCCACTATAGAGCACAAACACATGGAATATATAGCTTGTCTAACGATTAAAAAGTACTAGGGAATCACATTTCGTGCTGAATGTTTTAGCTTGCCATGTTTGTAGTCCGCAACAATACCATTTTACCAAAATTGCACTTTTAATATGTTCAATTGTGTTTTATTTGTTGGCAATATTGGGGATTGTTATTATTGTTATTTTTGGCTGAACAGTTAATTGTACAATTCCCCAACATCTAACCTCCATCCAAACAAAGGAACACAAGGCGAAAACGAGGATTGTGTTCTACCCACACTCGTTCTAAATATTTATAAGAACATTCCCTCAGAAATCCAGATTTGATTTATTCAAAGCGATGGTAGTTTCCTGAGCAGGATGTAGAAAATGGGCTAAGTAACAATATTTTAGTCATCAATGGAAGTACATGTTACGTTCACCATGGATACAGGTCATAATTCACCGTGGATCATTGATATATCACTTTAAATATTTAGTATAATTGTTGGTCTGTGAGGTAGAAAAATCCTTAAATTAAAAGATTATAGATAGAATATTCATGGAGACCCATATAACAGTGTGTGTGAACGAATGGTTTACTCGGCATTTCATCTGTGTCGTTTTTAAGCGTGTAAAACCATTAAAACGAAATAGTCATGTTTTGTACGGATCTTGACCAATATACACACTCAGAGTTTGCACGACTCTGGAGCAGGACCAGAATGTCTGGAATGTTTACTGGCTTTCTGCCTGTATTGTTTTTCTCCATCTGTAAGCAATTAATCATAGTTGTATAACAATATGGTCTAGAAACTGGGGTTTATATTTTGTTTTGTTGTTGTATTTTATTGATATGAATGGTTCGTTCCTAAAATATCACCGTGATTTAAGGTACATTAGGGTATTATGCAAACTTTGAGTGGGTCAGAAATGTTGTCTTATTGAGTTAAGATATTTGAAAAATAAGCAATTCAAATTTTATATTTGTATTTGGTCTAGATATCTAGAATTCTTAACAATAGTGGATCGTGTGTATAGATGAAATGATGGCCTCATTAGCATGCTGAAAATTCGTTTCGATGGGGTTTTTTTTGGTACTTTTTATTATTAACTACAAGTTTTGAAATGAACTATTGTCAAACACTGTTCACTAATATTTAACAATAAGAGCTGATATGTATTGTGTGTTGTTAATCATCATACATACTCTACAACAGTACGGTGCTTTAATCCGAGACCATTCCATAAGTTCTGTTATAAAGTGTAAAGAAATACGTGAATTTAAAGATTTAATTCATTTTCTATAAATGGATGAAGTTTGTTTAATTTTTGAGACAACATCATTGCCAACATGACAGACAATTTGGCGTATATCTGTTACGACATGAAGGTTTATTATAATTATGCATTGCAAACACCTGTGCCTGTATGTTAAATATTAGTAAACTCTGGATGAATGTAGATATTTGGTCTTGTCTTACTAACACTTTTTGGTACAATTGTTAAAATGCTAAAGGTTCTGATCAGATGCATTTAAGAATGATATATGAATTGGAACGTAAATTGCAGACAATCTAGCTGCAATTTGTAGAGCAAGTTTTGTAAGATACCTTTCTTATATTATTTTAAAATTAAAAGTAATCTCGGATGTGTTTGAAAGTGTCTTTATATAGAGATTTTCGATAATAGTTTTATTGAGACAGTCTTATTCTTTTCACGACCAAATTAGTAAAGTAGGGCACGGAGAGAAAAACTTTTAACGACGTCGTCAGTAGTGTAGAGATAAGCATTCAACAACGTCGTCAGCAATGTAGAGAAACGCTTTCAACGACGTCATCAGCAATGTAGATACAAACTTTCAACGATGTCGTTAGCAATGTAGATAAAAGCTTTCAACGATGTCGTCAGCAATGTAGAGATTAGCTTTCAACGACGTCGTCAGTCATGTAGATATAAGCTTTCACCGATGCCGTTAACAATGTAGATTAAAGCTTTCAACGATGTCTTCAGCAATGTAGAGATTATCTTTCAACGATGTCGTCAGCTATGTAGAGATAAGCTTTCAACGACTTCATCAGCAATGTAGAGATAAGCTTTGAACGATATCGTCAGTGTTGTAGAGATAAGCCATTGTACAGATAGGCTTTCAATTACGTCGTCAGCAATGTAGAGATACGCTTTCAACGAGCCATCTGGAGGAGTGTCTTCGTCGTCAACGTCGTCACTTTCTGCCTTGTCCTTGATGTGGCGTCAGGGAAGCAGACATGACTGGCTCAGCAGTGTCTGGGGAATTTATAGGAATGTCTTGTGGGCCCAAAATGTAATTGCCTGATTGAAGCAAGACATGTTTGCTTTCTCTCAAGAAGGCTTCTTTGGGGTTTTGATTGTCGAGGCTGATATTTCGTAGAAATTATTTGCCAAGAGTCCAAGTGTCATCTTTTAAGACGTACAATCCTCGAGTCACCATCCGTTTCAAAACAGGATCCAACGAACGCAACACCGATTTCAAAATATCATTTTAACATATATCCTAAACCATGTACTCGCTGTCGAGTGATTCCTCAGTACACTGGATACATAACTTCCAAGTCATTACAGAATAGTTTACGAGTTTTATCAATGAACTTCCACATTGGTAATTGGAATATTTTGCTCCAGATCTCCTCTTATAGTAATGTTTACACTGTCAAATTTTGACTTACGGACGGGCAAATAGTAAGGATGTACAAATTCAAGGTGATCTTGATAGGTGTTTTCACCTTAGTCCTCCGCGTTCGTGGAAGAATCCACTTTGAAAGCAATGACACGCGGTAAGGACACGGAGTTGTGTTCCACCACGTTGTACCCCACCACATCGGAGTACACAAAAATCAAATTAAGTCCTTGGTTCATTTCTACAGGCAATTTAAAATATTTATCAAAATCCAAGTTGCCGGTATTTCGTTTCTAATTCTGATCATCCTGGAGTCTCCACCTAAAATATAAAACAGTTAAGGACACAATGTAATGGCCAACACTTTGTCATCTGAACATTTGATCAGCATCCGAAAAACTACTTTATAGTTCTTGAGGGCGACATTTTATTTGGCTTTCTTCAAGGATTTGTCAAACTGGGCATTGAATTTTTGAAGCAATCGCGTTCAGCAAATGATGTGCGTTAAAATAATAGCCTGGGAAATTTTCAACAGATAAGAAGTGAACCGTTTAGTTATGTGGTCCTGTGTTTTTGGTTGGGCGTTTACCAAAATTGTGCTGGACTTGCTGGTTATGAACTTTGACCATAAAGGTGATTTGATTTTCAGTGATGTTTTTGATTTGTGTAGGGTGAAGCATTTCCACCAAAGCCACTTCGCAATGAGCTTCGTGATCCACGTTGATAGCATGAGGTAATTTTGGTCATGAAACATCTCAAGGTGTCGTTGTGAAACATCTTCATGGAACTTCCATTGGGTAGCGTAAAGTACAATTGATTGGTAGTCATAATTCCAGAGTTCTGCTGTTCGAGAGGTCACTCGAAGTCAGAGGAGTGCCTAAAACAGGATTGCTGTTGATGGGGTGGTGACTATTAAGAGAGTGACTGCTGTTGAGCAAGAGACTCCCCTTTTTTGGGAAGAACTAGCACGATTAAAGTGGCGACTGAGGCTGTGTTGAACGGCATAATGGTCACATCCTTTAATAGTCGATGACTTGCGAAGCATCGATCCAATAATCAAAACTGGGAGCTTATCCTTTTCACCTTATTTTGACTTCTTTGACACGTATTCCCACTTTTCGAGTTCTTCGTTCGAGAACGCTTTCGATGTCGTACACTTCGTCTTCGTTTTTAGTCACTCGTTGTAGCTTCGGCTTGCACTGAACGTTCCTATTAAAACTGCCCAATTCATGTCTTCCAATTAATAGACGTCAGGGTGACGGTCACCCACTCGTCCAGTGACACAAAACAATTCAGTGATCTAGTTAGGTAAGTAACCGTTTTCGAAAGTACGTTTAGTTTGGCACTCATTCTCCTTCTGCCAATTCTGCACCTTCATTAGAGTAAGTCACCGTTGTGAACGTACTAAACAGGCATTCAAAAACAGTGACTTCGTTGTTATTGAGAGTCACTTCGTGGGAGGCACTTCTCCGATACTCCGATGGTAAGGTTGGTTGCACGCTTAAAATAGTTTGACATGCGTTCATTCAATGAGCGTTGAAAACGTTCCACTTAGCTGTTTTTGGTTTCTGGATTCTCGGTGGTGAAAAAGTGAATGTCAGGTTTCTTTAATTCTTTTAAGAACGGTTGGTTAAGATATTAGATTCCTTACCCGATGCGTCTTGGACATTTTCCCTCTTTATACTAGTCTGGAGCATGTACATCGTTTATTTTTGATGACTAGTTTTGGAGGTCCTCCTTTTTTCTTCCTGGACAAAAGTACTACCTTCTCTAAGGTACCGTCATACCTGTAACGCAGGGATTGCTGGAACGGAGACAGAAATGTAAGAACAGTGCAGAGACCATTGACTATGTTCCAGAATTGAGGAATCTTTATAGACACATCGATATATACGCAACTTCAGACCACAGCTGAAACACTGTACTTCATATCACAATAGAGTCACGGGTCCCAAGTAGACAAATCCCATTCTAGCTAAAAATGTTTGAAGTAGATAATTCTTCCCTATCCGTGAGCCATCTTTTTTAATCGTTTCCAATCCCCTGGCACAATGAAAATAGTCGGGCAAGAAGACATGAAAATGGCATGGTTTGAATTTGGATGTTTCAGTTGGTCTCTCACTAGATTCTTGCTATGTAAAGTCATCCTTTTTGTTGGTGGCCATCCTCTCAGAACCATTCTTCTATATAGGCATTTCTGTACCGTAAAGTGAAACGAGAACAAATCCGATTTCGTTTGGGGTACACGATTTGATACACTTTTTCCAAATGTCTACTGACACTTTGATGTGGAGTTAAGGGTACAATCTTGTGCGTTTGTACGTTGTCAATTAAAGTTTCCATCCTGTCTATGAACATGATAAAGGGTTATAATATTGCGTTGTAAATTTTGTACCATAGTATATCAGGAAGAAAAAAAAATAAGTTTCTCTTGGCTGGGAATTTTACTCACGCATTCACATACGCACGTTATGGGACATAGATATAGTTTGAGTTGTACTTGATTTTGGCAAAATGAATACTGTCTCTTTTCGAGAGAAGTGGGTGGCCCTGGAAAGGTCAGTTGGATGTTTACTTTATTTTTTAAAAAGAACTCACGCGAGCAAAATCTGGACATTATTTAACGAGTTTCATCAATTTAATATTAAATCATTACCAATTTCAAATTCATTTTATCTCAGTTTTTATCTCAGTGGAAATTATTTAAATAGAAAGAAGAACGAATAATATCGTTTATTCTGACAAACGGTACACATTTCATTTGTTGTGCATAGAATATAGTCTCAAACAAAGTTGAACTAGTAATAGTAGGTTGTACTATTTTTTTACATGCTATAATAAAATGAAAAAGATTCCATCCGAATCAACAGAACATGTTTTAATGACAAAATCATTTTTCAAAACAGAATGAACAATGCGATGTGATGCCACATTGTTTGGTACGGTGTACAGTAGGCCTAGAGCACACGTCTACCCTAAAATATCACTTTCAGACCTAAACATTACATTGTTGCGATTTTCATGTGAAATACTATTTCTAGATGCAGAAATTTTCGCATTTACTGCAATGCAATTGTCGCTGGATATTTGAAGTATTTGACTGTAACAACACACTGTACAGAGAACATGAACAAATCTCTTTCTGAGTCGGATTTGCATCCCATACACACTTCGTAAAGATGCTGAGGTTGGATGAAGTTATGTCCGTTAAGAGCCCCATTTATGTCCAAATTCTTTAGTGAACAGAGCTGCGTTAAGTCAAGCTTGTATAAACGGTGGATTCTATATCTATATTAAAGACATACCACCCGCTCCCCCACCCAGCCATCAAATAAGCAGTATCCTTAGCTTTACTTTATATTGTTGTTCTTGTCTTTTAGCTTTACGCAATGTTTGTCATTATTATATTGTTATGCATGACATAACGAATTCATGTGGGGGTAACATATCCATATGCAGACAGCATATTTGTTTCCTCATTTTCCTTTCGCGAGTCGAGTTCAAAAATGGACGCCAAAAACTTTCATTCAAAACCAAACATTTCGGGGTTAGAAACCTTTTCCCACGGTCCCAGCCAATCAGTATCTGTAAGAGGATACTGCACAATAATTTCATGAGCTTATTTGGACCTAGCAGAATAACATAAAGTGATATTTTAACATGCGGTAACATGCACAATATGAAACTGCACATACTAGGAAAACTATACCTAATATGTGATATATAACAGATATATATATATATATATATATATATATATATATATATATATATATATATATATATATATATATATATATATATATATATATATATATATATATATACATGTGTGTGTGTGTGTGTGTGTGTGTGTGTGTGTGTGTGTCTTTGTCTATGACTATATAGTTCTATATCCCGTCCCGCCAAGCTTTCTAGCATTGTTCCTATGTTTGGTCCGGTTGAGGTTAGCCCCTTTCTTATATTGTCGCCAGTGGCCAGAACCATGACGTCAATTCCAGTTGTCGCTACACAGTCTCATAACCTTGTTGTTTTGTTCCAATATTGTTGATGTACTATTATTCCACCCATGTAATATTTCCCATGTTAAATTCCCCTTATCGCCAAACTTTCCCACATTTTTGACTGTGATTTCCATTGTCGTTAAAGTATCCCCTTTAACTACTTGTGTGCCTTAAATATACCGTCTCTCATTTCACAGATTAATACTCGGCGATTTGCAATTAATCTGGATATTTTTCTTAATTACATTTCAGTTTGCTAGGATGGTCTAAATAGGGATACAATCGCATTCAACTTTATAATCTTTTTCCTGTATGAATGGTATTAATGTCTTGTTGTCAGTCTTCTATACCGTTTTATATGTTGGTATTTGTAAACGTTCTCGTTTTAGTTTTTATTTAATTTATTAACTGCAACACACTGCATGAATTTAAAATGAAGAACGTGTATGGCTGATTTACTTCCTTCAGCCTTACATATTCACGTACATTTGCATCAAACGATACCATTCTCACTCAGAAATTTCAATGAATTCATTATGTAGGAATAGACAATTCTTGCCATCTCTAGGCACGTTTTTGATTAATAAACAGAACAAAGTTCTGCATGGCAAATTAAACGCACATTTCTATCACATGAATTGTTATTGTGTATTAGAATAAAGATGGCAGTCCCGTTTTGATATTACAATTTTTTCATGTCAGTGTTGTGTATTTCTCTTTATCTCGATTTTAAGCCCGCAATGTAGCTAGAAATATTTAATATTTAATGTAGCAACCGTTGCCTTTCTTAACGCCATTGATCCAGGAGAAAATCATTATTGATCACAGTTTGAGAAAAATAACTTAAATCAGCAATGTCTATGCTTTGATTTGTGACTATATTTTTGGTGCAAGGAAGTCAGGCTAATGCTGATAATAAGAAAATGGCGTGTGTGTGTGTGTGTGTGTGTGTGTGTGTGTGTGTGTAATTAAGAATTTCAACGTAGCTTTAACAATTATTCAGTCATATTGCTACGATGTCTGCAGAGTGCCAGTTAATAGTGACTTTTAGCAATGGGGCATCTTGCCGCAGACGTGTAGCATGATGTCCCACCCAGTGGTATTATCCTGTCACAAGGCCGACCAGTCCTAACAATAACATATTAATGCTGAGCGCCAAGTGAGGCAGCATTTAGTACCATTTGTTATAATTCTTTGGTATGACTCGACCGGGGATCGAACCCACGACCTCCCGCTCTAACCACTAGGCCACCGGAGAGGTCATGATGATGATGAATAAGTAGTTTATTTCTTGATTTCAGTTAATTAAAAACATTCTTTAATTTTCACCTTGAAGAGATTAAATGGTTTTTTTTACCGCACAAAGAATTTGTATTTTAGGAAATACGGCTGTGAATTTTTGGCAATCAAAGCATGTGTAAGTTGTCACGGGAAAAACCCCACACACAGTACTACGTACTGAGCCATGTCTTTTTATACTCTGATTGTTCGCATGTGAAGACAAGCGTATATCCACACCGCAATGGGTTTTATTTTATGAGACTGGTTATGCATATGGTTTTATTTATTACCTGGTTTCCACACAGATGTCACAAAAAGAAAGTGACCTTTCATAATTTGCTTGGGCGGTAATGAGTAAATTTGCTTTCCCTTAAACAATTGTGGGAAAATATTTAATTGTATATGCGTCGGGTTGTCTTGCCCTGTTGCGGTGTCAAGTCTCTTTGGTTCGCATATTACACTCCGCTGAAGGTCACATGCAATCCTGATATGCCTCTTTACTACATAGATATTTAACAAGGAGTAGTCACTGACTATGCCGCTTTCAATGACATCTTGTGTGTTTGCAGACGTACATAACTATAATAACATATTATAAATATGAGGTAAATTGTATTATATCATAAAATAATAATATCACAAGTTTTATTCCTCTCTCTCTCTCTCTCTCTCTCTCTCTCTCTCTCTCTCTCTCTCTCTCTCTCTCACGAATATACACAAGCCTCAAGTAAAGAATTCACAAACTTAGGAATAGAAATTTTCTAGTTGCTGTTTTACGTTTGTCAAGATATACGGTTAGATATTTATCTCCTAATCCTTACAACCGTAGAAGATGCCTAGCGACAAGATCGTATCTTTCCCGAGCTGAACACTAAATTATTTACCTAGTACATTCAAAATGTGAAAGTATGAGAAAATAAGCATTTGTTATGGCTCTAAAACGAATCAAACAGGCCAAAAACATTTTATAATTCTACTCATGTGACATTCGTTTAACTTAAGTTTTGTACGATGTTCTCCCCATATAAACCTAGAATTATTATTGACGACATGGCTTAGAAGCTTCGTACATAATGCTGATCGTTTAATTCGCAACATATGAACAATTCGAACACTCTGGGAGAATTTACATAAGCCAAGAACACGCAAACAAACATATTTCTGTCTCAGAATGATATTTCCATTGGAGGAAGCGCGTTGTGTCTCAATAACGTCAAAATAATGTTTATGAGGACGATCAAGAATCATTGGTTGTAACAAAGTAATGTATATACAATTGTATTTGTCGGTCATAAATGAATCCAGGGGAAGAACTAGGAACAACCACGGTAAAAATCACCATCCCACGGGACGCTACTGGCAAGCTTTTTCACGAACACAACGCGTACAGAGGAGATGGCAGATTTTCATAAAGGCGAGAGCTTTAAACCACTCGGTCCCCCCCCCCCAAGCTTTAAACCACTCGGTCCCCCCCCCCCCCCCGTCAATATTCTTTAAGCATATGTACACTTAGCGCCCCTTTATCGACATACTGCTAGCATAAACTATGTAGTGTGAGACAAATAAACCCAGTGTCATGTAATAAAAGACTGGAATCCAAAACATCAAAATAATTCCATTCATCTCGACTACTGCAAAAAAAAAAAAAATGCTAATGGCATAACCCTTTTATTGTTTGCATTTGGTTGCTCACCGCAGCATTATGACTACAGTTGATCATGTGACGTTGTACATAAGGAGAGAGATTTTTTTTCTCCATCGTGATTGATCCATAAAGCTAAACTGTCCTATTAATCATGACTGGTTGGCTGTGATGGTGCTTAAGAACCTAACCAACTAGAACTGAGCACGTGATTTCCACGCCTATTCGCTCGCCTATAAAATTAATGACATGAGGAATTTAATTATCAAGCACATAACAAAATAGAACAAAGAATATAATGCTAGAGCTGAAAGACCTTCACTAATCACGCTACCGATTTTAAGAATTCACCAGACATACACAGAGGGACGGAAGAAAGCTGTTAGCACGAAGCAGCCTCCAAAACTATGAGGTAGCCAGTGATTACAATACTCTACCAGAACCAGATGTCTGTTAATCAGTGGAGAAAAAAAAATTCTATCTGCACTGACAAATGATGTTGCACCATAGGAGTTTAAAGGGATGGCATTAGTCACTAGGCGGCCACCTAAAAAAACGGATTTTAAAAAAGGGGGTTGGCGTAAGACCAATCCGCCACCAGTAAAACAAGATATGGTACTCGTCATATACCGGAGCAGCTAGCCAACTTACCGGATAATGCCTGTACAAAAAAAAAAAAAAAATAACAGTCACAGAGAAAACGATTGCTCTCATTGCCTGAATGTATGGGGGCTTTCACTTTGAATTTCGAAAACCTCTTTTACATTCTGATTTGATAATTTACCTACCGCAATCAAAATTATAATAATTTGAGCTACAATTGCGTGATCTAAAAAAGTCGCTTGCACATCATAGGTATTATTCTGGGTAACTAAAGTAAACTTGTACACAAAATCCGAACTTAATGAATTAATTATGTACTACAGTTTGTTTGATTTTTTTTAAATTTGGATAATTGCACAGGTGGCTTACACATTATTGGGTATATACATTGTTCACCAGTAAAACCGGACATAATTTGATTGTAAAAGTACGAGCGTGCGTTTTGGGGCTGTTACGTTTTGCGTCTTTTGCCTTCCCTCCTTGCCACTTCAAGACAGCTTAACTAAGAAGTGTGACAATTCACACATACATGCGAGATTATAGTGGCACTATTCCTATAATCCCAAGCAATTAATAATACTGACCATCAGGATCTAGCAATTAATAATACTGACCATCAGGATCGAGCAATTAATAATACTAACCATCAGGATCTAGCAATTAATAATACTGACCATCAGGATCTAGCAATTAATAATACTGACCATCAGGATCTAGCAATTAATAATACTGACCATCAGGATCTAGTAATTAATAATACTGACCATCTGGATCTAGTAATTAATAATAATAATAATTATTATTATTATTATTATTATTATTATTATTATTATTATTATTATTTCCACAACTTCTTGATAAAATTTTATTTATCCTTGAACATAAGAAAAATGCTGCTTTCCGTTCTATGAATCTTGAATATCTTTAATGCTGATACCATCCGTAGCGTTCGTATGTCTTCCAATTTTTGTATTGTTTTGTGGGAGGTTGGGGCGTACGGTGGTGATTGGGGGTATCAAATCATTGACACTGGCTATCTATCTAATGCATTGAACTCCGTGTGCTTTCAGATATGACTCTGTATTACCTCCATTCAGTTTCAAGGCTTGTGTTTACCTTATTCTATAAATATTGCTTCTGTCTCCAAAATTCATACATTTTGTAAGTTTAATTCTCCCATGGATGTTTCGAACATTTGATGTCTTGGGACTTTGTGTTCTTTAAATTTGGCAGTTTCTCACACTGAGCTGTACATTTATTGATTTCAAGTTCCCTTTGAGGGCTGACAGTCCCGACTGTCTTGAGTAGTCCGTGCTACGCTCGCGTCGCCAAAAAGTTACGGATGTTCCACGTAAATCAGGAGATTAATCTCTCTGGAGTTATTATTTTCGGTGGAATCACGCCATCTGCTGTTCGAGCACTCTTGTTAAGGGAATAAGAGCAAACATCAACGATGACAATGGGTCTCCAAGGAGAATATCACTTCTGATTTTGGCATAACCAAGTATATTGCCCTGAATCGTGAGTTCATTCTGCTAGATATCATCTTGCTTGTAATAATTATTCGTGTGTTCCTGCGTATACCAATCAGCTCCAAGTATTTCAGGACCATTTTGGGGTGGTGGTGGTATTGAGGAATATCATTTTTTAAACTCAAAGTATGTACGGGTTTTTGTTCCACTTACTTTACTTTCAAACAATATTAGTAGATTAATAATAATAACAATAATATATATATATATATATATATATATATATATATATATATATATATATATATATATATATATATATATATATATATATATATATATATATATATTAAGCAGATATATTGTCTCCATCTCTAGATCGTTCTATTCCTATAACGGTGATCATATATCATGCAAGCAATTATTTCAGTGAGAAACTTGCATAATTTTGGTAATCAGGAACTTTACCTTCAGTTTCGCGTTGTTGGACCTTTTCTCGTTGCATTTTATCAACAGGATAGCACGACATTTTGTAATTCTTATTGAAACTCGGTATCCTTTCGTGCAGTCGTGCTGTATACCTGCTAATCTATAACAGATGCTTTGTTCATAACCCATAAACCTCCTCTCGCATGAGATGTGGGGAAACACATTATAGGCAGGTTTGGAGAACCCCATCTTAGGTGATATTTGAGGATTTTGTTCTTAGTAATATAATATATACAAAAATAAAAAGGTGTGATAGATAAAAGGTAGGGAGAAGAAAAAGGAACAAGATAAACAAACTTTAATTAGTTTTCCTTAGAAGCTCAGGCAACCATCGTGTAAATTATTGCTTCTTGATGTGGGCCTTGTTTTGGTTGTTAATGGCATATACCCTTGTCCATGGGTCACACTTATTGTATCTCCACATGATATGCTGCTATTTACTCCATTATTTTGGTAGACATTATTTATCATTATATACCTCTGTTATGAGTACATTGTGCTTTATTTGTCTTAAAACGGAATCACGCTCTTTTGTTATTGGATAATATAAAGGTAAAGCAAGTTTCTTTTTCACTTTTGGCCCCATATATGTTGCTTGCTGAAATGGGGTTTCAACCAACAATAGTTTTGGTCCTAATAGTGGAGATGCAGTATTGGGGAAAGAATCGTGAATTAAACTGAATGATTATTATTTCATTTATGACTATTCCGATTATAACACTAAGACGTTTTCATTCACATCCTTTACCTCAAATATTAAATCACAGCAACACCAACATTAAATTCACACACTCAATATACAAAACCTAGGTTTTCTCTGGACAGTACTCTCACATTGCACGAACATGTCATGAACATATGCAAGGCTGCATAGCATGAGCTGGGAAGCATCAACTCCATTCGCAAATATCTTTCCGTTGATGCCACCAAACACTTGTGTGTTCATTAGCACTTTCAATACTTGACAATTGCAACTCAATTCTGTCTGGTTCGTCTCAACATCAACTCTAGAAACTTCAAAAGTTCAAACCACAGCTGATCGGATCATCCTGATAGTAGCGAGATCAGAGCACACATTCCCTCTGCTCTATACCCTACACTGGTCATCCGTTCGATCCAGAATCAAACACTAAATTTGTTCTCTGTGCTACGTGTCACTGACGGACTCCAGTCCAGCACACCTATCTGGCCTCACCCATCTGTACACACCAGCAAGATACTTACACTCCTCTTCTGACAATCGTATACTCGTTATTCCCACTATGAAAATTAAGTCATATGGTCAACGTTCGTTTGCATACCAGGGCCCAGCAAAGTGGAACGAATTGTCCATTGACATTAGACACAAAGACCAAGTGATCCCTTTCAAGACTGCTCTTAAAACTCACACATTTCGACTGCAGGAACAAACTTAAAGATCTAATAATGTTTCCTACCTTAAATATTTTCCGCATTTGTTATGTTTTCCAATTTCATGGTGCTTGTTTTGCTTGTGTTTTTTGTGTTTTTGCAGTCATATCATTATAGATGTTATAACGCTCTTAGAGCTTCTGAAGATTGGGCCCCTTACAATGTCCTCGTTATTATTATCATTATGAGGACAAATTGTAACAAAATTAACAAGATTTAAAGTTTTTCTAAATTGTATTAAAAGTTATTTTTCACTATATTATATTGAAAGTAATTTTATACTAAAATATACTGATATTAATTTCATTGTTTTCTTTATTACAAATATATTACTATTTTAATACAGATTGCGACTTATGAGCAAAAGAAAAATTCCCTTGCACTGTACATTTCTCTTGTATCGTAAAGTCAGCTCAATTACAATCGGTAAGTTGTGCAGGTCGTTGAACTAGCGAATTCCTAAATTATCTTCGAGTGAGTAAGAATGCTGATGTGATAAGATTGACTGTTTAATGATGTACGTAGACCCAGTCGGTAGTCTGTAAGAGACGATGAAGCCTTACTTTGATATTCTGGCAAAACACAAGAGCTAGACGTATGGCCATATTTGGCACCGTTGTACGAGACTGTATAAAAGTGGATATTGGTAAATGCTAGCCCGTTTCGTCGAAACTCAAAGGAGACTTGTATCATTGCAGATAAGATACCGTCTGCGTACAATTTTCTATACAGTATCGGAATTTTTAATGTTAAGATCTTAATCTCACACTGGATTATGTCAATATTTCTTTACTATATTGAATATAATGTATTGGAAAGTTTAATTGCTTGTAGAATTTATACTTACTTGTAATTGTATTCTTAATTATAGTAAAATACGACGTTCCCTACCAACTTCATACTCAGTAATAGTTAATTCCGAAATAAAATACTTTTTACATAGCCGTATCTACACCTTTATGAGTGGTGTCCTTCTTCTTCTTCTTCGTTTTCTTCTTCTTCTTCTTCTTCTCTCTCTCTCTCTCTCTCTCTCTCTCTCTCTCTCTCTCTCTCTCTCTCTCTCTCTTGCAAACAGTTTATGAAAAAACATATTTTCATAAAATGACTATTAAGACTGTTTTTGTTCACACGAAATAGAATAAAATCTATGAAATAGCAATGCAGTTCTCATATATCTAACTACATGGATCAAACATTTTTTTTAAAAAACGCGAGAACTAAGATATCGTAAAATCTTGGAAATGGAATTCATTTGAAACAATCACTAATTTCTCAACACATCACTACCAGGATTAAAGGCTTCCAGGTTCCCTACTTCTTTATTGGTGTAATATTTGGTAATTATCGAGGAAAAGCTTTGGATGCAAATCAAATAAGAAGTCTTAGGACACCTTCGGGTAAATTGTGTTATGCATTTACAGTTTAAATGGATGGGTTATTTGTGTTATGTACTTACAGTTCAAATGGATGGGTTATTTGTGTTATGTATTTACAGTTTAAATGGATGGGTTATTTGTGTTATGTATTTACAGTTCAAATGGATGGGTTATTTGTGTTATGTATTTACCGTTAATATGGTTGGGTTATTTGTGTTATGTATTTACAGTTTAAATGGATGGGTTATTTGTGTTATGTATTTACAGTTCAAATGGATGGGTTATTTGTGTTATGTATTTAACGTTTAAATGGTTGGGTTATTTGTGTTATGTATTTACAGTTTAAATGGATGGGTTATTTGTGTTATGTATTTACAGTTTAAATGGTTGGGTAACTGGGGATTTTTAGAGCAATTTACATTTGCAGAGAATGATTATTGTATCATAATTATGTTGCTATATGGCCCATTTTAGCGTTGATGATTTTTTAAATGCATCGGTTCATAGTTTCTTACCTGTGGTTGAACAATTCAGTATTGAGGATTTTAGGAATGAATCGATTCACTGTTTCTTACCTGCAATTAACTATGTACTTTGACCAAAACTAGAAAGTCAATGTAAATAATAGCATATACTAACATACATGAAGCTTTTCAAAGCCGGTTAAATATTAATGAGATGAAAAAGAAGCATATATTTGTGAACAACTTAAGAGGCAATGTGATCAATTAGCACATATATATTTAAAGGTTAGATAATCAAAGTAATCATGAAGTGGCTTTGTCAGTAATGGAAGATTTTGCTACCAAGATGTTACTTTGTCCGCACTTAAAGGCCCCATCTGAATAGCCACCATTGGGGACCAGAAGATTGTGATGAATGTCAAAGACAACCTTAAAATGCCTCAAATCACATGGATCTGTGTCAGACAAGAATTGTTCAAAGATATTATTAGTTCTACGAAATGACAACACGCGTCAAATCAGCGAAGTATTTTGTTACATTAAAGACAAAATATTGCTCTAGCCTGGAAATATTGAAATTGTAAGTTCAAATCAAATACCTCTTGTGGCATATCTGGACAGGAATGGTATGCATATGTTAGCCATCTAATTTCAGTGGTAAGTTGTGTGCATGTTACAGAGGTACATGACTGTGGCATACAAAATATTAAGCATTAGTATGGGTTTATTAAACTCAGCTTGCACCGAATTCAAGGTACAAAACAGTATAGCATCGTGTGAAATCGTAAAATATAGTTGGTCCTATTGGATCCAGAATTCTTTAATACTAAATCTTTGTTTTTAAACAACCTGTACGTGATGGTGGTGGTGATTATTGTTATTTAGAGCACGATGATCGACCACAAGTGGATACAAAAATATGAATGGATGAAATAAATTCAGTTCTGTCGAGAGATATAGAAAAGAACAACGCGAGCCCTTGTATGTAAAATACAACAGTTTAAATAATTATGTTAAGCAAAAATAAATTGTGCAAAACACTTGAATGATACACTTCCATTAGCAAATAATTACCGAAATGTTATTGCAAAATGCATTTAGCAGTTCGGTTTACACAGAGATTATCATAAAATCGGGTGAGAGTGTACGAACTCAATTGTCCAGCATGACTGCATAGCCTGACGACTGTTGTTATCATTCGAGATCAACACCGGTAGTAGAATGGGTTGATTTGTCTCTCTGAATGCTCGTGTGATGAAGCCAACAATGACTTCTCTTTTGCATCCATTTTTTTACGGGCCTCAGCTGCAACATAGATCAGTTCCACCTCCCGTTGCCTTGCGCTTCATATCTGTGTAGTGGCGTTGTGTGGAACTATTTCAGTTTTAAACATCTATAAATAGGCAACCTAAATATTTTGTAAGGTTTTTACTTCCGTGAGTATTATCTCTTCTCTTTTTACGTCAGACATCGTCATATCGGAATTTACCAGAAACTAAGGCTAATATGGTTCAGGTCACAGCCTGAAAGCTGATAAACCAAACGTAGTACAAGAAGATTAATGTATCTAAATAACGGATTGTTTGCAATCCCTAAATGATCTATAAGACACAATAAACCCTTACGCCCTGTCGTGAGCTTGTAATTATTGACAGGACGAAATGTCGGCCGTAGGTGCTCCATTATCGGTTAAAGGAATCCACATTTTAATTATATAAATAAATTACTGAAGTTTACTTCTTGTCTTAACAGCATCATTTTCTAACTAACATCCATCAGTGTGATCAACTTACGGCATAGGACGACTCAATTCTTAGCATATACGATTCAAATCATTTAAGACACTACATTCACACGATTATTTCAAGAAATTCTTATGTAGGAATTAATGTGCAAGATTATTAAAATGAAATGTAAGATTAAAGACAAATGAATGTAGCAATTATCTACCGAGCTCATATCAAATGAAATCTGTATGGAACTAAGATTCACTATTTTGCTCTCTTTTCCCCCTTTTCAAAATCGTCTCTTTACTCGTTTACAGAATTGTTCTCTCATGACTTCCCTACATGACTACACATTTCTTGGATTTTTATTTAACGAGAAAAAGTACTCGCTATTTTGCTTTGAAGCTATGACTTTGCCGCTTGCAAAACTTAAACGGACAGAGATTGTAATGTAGAAATTTATTAAACATCAGATTTCACCTGCACAATTTAGCTTACACTATCAAGATTATATTTATTACCAGATTATCTAGGTTTGAATAACTCATCCTCTTACCGCGTTTTATTAATAAAGCGATTTCTTGAAAGTTTCATCTAATGACACCTATTTCAACAAGTACAAAGTTGCCTCTGCATTATTTCCACCTTAGTCATTTTCTAATACTTAGACCCCAAATTTACCTAACCTTGTCTATCATCTGGCCGTTATCAAACGGACCCTAATTAAAACTCAATCACGTCCCAATCTAGAGACATGAAAACACATTATTCTAATTATTCTAATCCAGGCCCTAATCTTATCACGTTATCCAAACACATTCATAAGCTTAATTGGTTATATGTCACGTTTACCCTGTAAGATTCACTCAGTGTTATGTTGCCATGACATCTTATAAAATTCACAATGTTACACAGCTCTAAAATCTATTTGTCCCAAAAAATTATTAAAGCAAATTTGCAATTAATGTATATTTCCGTCTTCATGGGGTGAGAGTATAATGTTTCATGTATACATCAGTGGACTTAATATTGATCCACATAATTATTGGGGAATATCCCTAAGTTATCAGCGCTACATGTAAGATCTTCGGTTCATTCATTGGACAGAAGATGACAATGCAACTGATGGATCACAAGCAGGCTTTTCTTAGGGTTACAATTGTCACAGAATAAGGCAAGAATTAACTCGGATATGCCTTAGAACAATTCGACCATTTCTCGTATATGAGAACAACTTTTACCTATGATGAAGAGTTGTTTTTATAGATAAGCAACTGAACTAGCGTATATCTTGTCACCGATTGCTTGTGGAGAGAGACACTAAAAGCCGGGTTATACACAAGTATGTCATCCTGACTTATTCTCACTCTCCTGTGATTTTAGGGAAGGTATTGTGTTTAACTGTCACACTGGTCTTTGGATCTTGTCAAGAAGTGCACGTTCTCCATTTTGGTGTTTCAGCCATAAGGGTAAGTGTTACATTTATATTTTATTTGATCTGTGAAGCATATTCAGCTTTTAGTGTTGTATCGTGGAATTATACCTTTACTATTACGCAGACTTGAAACGTTGTGAACTTTTTGTTACAAGCTGCTATAGATTTTAACTCCATATGTGATATTATGACCAGTTTGGTTTCTCTGTAACTGTCTGCAGCTGTTTGTAGATATCTGTAGCTGTCTGTACGAATGTGCGCGAGTTTAACTGGCCGTCTGTCCGTCTGTGCGTCTATATGGATATGGAAGATGATGTAACCATCAAGGCCATATAATGACGAAACCGCTAATTTGTAAACTTGTGGGCGTGGAGGATCTATGAAGGGTGTGAGAATTTGGGATAACTGTGTGGTTTGTCAATGGACACAAATGCACGTTTTAACAAATATTTTAAATCATACGGCTGTACAAATGACCGAGTCCTATGTTTGTTCCAATTGATTGTTGCTTCAATTGAGTACAATTCGGGTCATTTTGATTACATTAGATTACTGTCGCATAAACTGACTGCACACAGACGCTAGCGCACCTATATAAGGAAGGTGAAGGCGCTCTCTTCGGACTCGAAGACAGACTCCGTACTGTGACTGAATTTTGTAGCACGTGTTAGGATTTTTCCAAAACATCCATCGGTTTCGATCCGTTCTTCCACTATAAAATAACCGTAGTTTACTACATTTCCTTCACCTTTTCGCCTCACAAGATGTGGACTAACATTGGATCATCTAGCCTCGTATCCTCGATATTGTTCCGTACGGACTTACCCATTTGTGTCAGATCATCATAGACAATCATCCGAGTCACCGACATGAACTTTTGGTTAAGAAGAATTTATGTCGAGAAACAAGGCTGTCATGGCCACTCATATACTTCGAAACTATATTTATTCTCTTTGCGACATATGTGTTTGATGTTCATCAATCTATGTTTATATGTTATATATGTCTATAGCTCGACTGTATTTGTCTCTCCCAAGGGTAGCGCGTATCCAGGACAGCCATTGCTACGTTGTTACTTATCTCCCTTACCATGACGTCGCCTCACCTGTTCCATTCCAATAGTCCCTATACAACAACCCCACTTTCCCTTGAAGCTATACAGTCCCAATAGCCCGATGTTTGATTCCCTTTGAGTCTAAACGATCTAAGGGGAGTTTGAAAATGCTCAAGGCCAAACGGTCCCATGAGCGTTTTGACTGGGATTTCCACTGATACTAAGGTATCCCACAATACTAACTGTACATGTACTTGTTTACATGTTTGGATCGGATAACGTGTACTTGTTTACATGTTTGGATCGGATAACGTGTTATTGTTTACATGTTTGGATCGGATAACGTGTTATTGTTTACATGTTTGGATCGGATAACGTGTTATTGTTTACATGTTTGGATCGGATTACGTGTTATTGTTTACATGTTTGGATCGGATGACGTGTTATTGTTTATATGTTTGGATCGGATAACGTGTTATTGTTTACATGTTTGGATCGGATGACGTGTTTTTTGTTCATATATTTGGATCTGATGACGTGTACTTGTTTACATGTTTAGATCTAATAACGTGTACTTGTTCACATGTTTGGATCGGATAACGTGTACATGTTTACATGTTGGGATGGGATACGGCGCGAAGAAAGAATAAATTGCGTATTTGACGTCAATAAAACTAAATTTTACAGCAACATTGAAATACATGTATATATTGTACATGTTTGCAACGTAAAATTACATAAATTCAAGAGAGATATAATTCATGTTTAACAAAGTACGAATGAAGCACACGTTAAATGAAGTGCTAATTTGTGGAACTCTATTTACTTTGGCTAAACAGAAATGTGTCCTTTGCAAAATAAAACACTGACTAATAAAAGAGCACGACACCGTATCGTTTCTAGAGCTGCTAATTGCAGCAGTGATGTAAGCTTAATTAATATTGCATCATCCATGACTTCTTGGAATAACATGATGTAATTCAGATCATATTTGACGCAATACCATCCTCAGACTGCATCACTCATTGTTTTGCCTAAAGATTGGTCCATACACTTTATGTTACCTGATGAGTTGCCTATCACTGGTATAGATTTGACCTTCTTCTGATGAGTTGCCTATCACTAGTATAGATTTGACCTTCATGAAATCATTAAGAGAGTTCTGGTCAGTTTATATCATGCTGTACATCGTTCATATTTTGTTAAGTTCTTAGCGTGTTCATTCTACAGTTATTTTACAACATAATCAACGTGACTTCTTTTACATTTTTTGTTCACTACATTTTGAGATTTCATAAATAGTACTATTGTTTCTGAAATATATCACTGATATCATCAATCACAAACTACAGGATATATTAATTAAAAATGATGACATTGACTTGTTACAAGGAAATTGTACGTTGTAAAATAAGTGGAAAGTAAAAAGAAAGTATGATGGTGTCTCATAGCTGCTGCTCTATATCATGGCTCTCGATCACTGACAAATGCCATACATCATATGAAACATACGATTGTGAATTTTACACATGCTGAGGTTGCATTGTACTCAGAATTGCCAAACGTTTTGAAACTTTAAGTTTATAATGAATGTAAAAATGAGAGGTTGGTGATAATGTTGGTTCAGTATAAAACCCACCATTTGCAATTTAAAGCGATGATGAAAAATATTCGATAGAGTATGTAAAAACATTGCTTTTGAGCGTGTTTGTGTATTGTTTTCTCGAAATGATAAGAAATAAGAGATTGTTCCTTTAGACACCACACACCCTTATTTGCATTCTTATTCTGAAAATGTGTACATGGTTTAGTAGTTAATGATAATGTATCTAATTTATAATTTCATCAATACAATTTGTTGGATTGATCCCCGGCCGAGTCATACCAAAGTCTTACAAAAATGGTTTTACAGCTGCCTCGTTTGGCGCTCAGCATTTATGTTAGTGTTATGTTACGTGCTTAGGCTCGAATAAGCAGCAACACAGAAAGAGTGAAAACCAACAAGCTTGTAAAACTTAAACAATGAATTTATTAAGTACAATTATTTTCATAAAATAAATAAACTTACAGTTTTAGAGAATCAAGTCCAACATTAATCCAATATAGAATTCACAAAAATAATCCACTAATGGAATTGTAAGAGTCCTGATAAATAAATGTTCTAATAGTTCCAGGTTCGAATCTTGACAATGTAATCCAAAATGGCTGACAATGTCACGTGATGCAGTTCTTGTTTCGTTGTTCTTTTTTTGTTATCATCCAAATGAAAATCATAAACATATGTCCTTTTCCAGATAAATAGAATAATTCTTCTATTCCAACGAATTGACACAAAGTCCAGAATAAAATAATAAAATTTAACACTCAAACATGAAATACACACAACTAATATCTTTAAGCCCAAAATTCTACTAATGTCAGCTTCTAAAATACAGCTATATATATTGTAATTCCCTCGTAAACAAGAGGAATCATGTGATTCTGGAAGGTCATGGAAAAGAAGCTACCTTCTCCAAGTCACGTAATAATGGAATATTCTAGAAGGAAATCATTCACTTCCCACCCTCAATAAAAGTGTTGTCCTTGAAATTGACCAATAATTTTAGAGGCTTGTTGACAATGTCTAAAATGAGGTCAGGATTTAGGTCAAACAAGCCAAGGTCAAAACTTGTTTACAATCTAAGTCAGCCTATTTACAGTTAAAGTGATTAAGCTGAACTTTCTAGAACAATTTCCCAATTAAATGGATATTAAACCCTAAATGACAAATTTGGATTTAACAATTAAAAAAAATAAATAATTTAAATCCAATAGCCGTAACACCTTCCCCCATAAAATAAAAAGAAAGGTTTATATGTTAAAACTTTCTTTTTATCACAAACCAATTTACATCTGATGTCAAAAGAACTAGTATAAATTACACAATATAATAAATTGTTATACACAGGAAAAACGTCTGCAACTGTATTATCAAGAAATAGCCTCAACCTTTTAACTTTGTCCATGTCCCACAAAATGTCCTAGGAAAGGCACACAAGCACAACAGAACTCACTTATAGACAAATTAATTGTCAAACATACATTAGTGAGTCTGTTAAAGAATTATCGAATTGTTGCTAGATGTTCTTTCCAGGTGTCGTTGTAGATGATGACGTCACAATTTTCTAGACCAGAGATGATCATTTTTATGAGACGTTGAATTGGACTTTCTTTATATTGATAGAGTCCATTTGGAGTCACAATGTTAAGTTTTCCTTTGCTCTCTCCGTAGTGGAATCTGCCAAAATCCTTTCAGAAGGTCAAAATTTGGTGACGTACTTGGCATTCCCAATTTTATCAATAGAATAGTCAATTCTTGTTAATGGGAATGAATCTGTTTTTGTCACTCTGTTCACCTTCCTTTAATCTGTGCACATACGGAAAGTTTTATCTGGTTTTGAAACAAGTATGCATGGTGAACTCCAATCACTTTTACTGGGCTTCTCCAGCAAATATTGAATTTCCTTTTTCAAGTATTCCTGTTTGAGTGGACTCGTCCAGCATGGATGCTGTTTGGAATTTTCAATGTCAACGTCATGAAAATTTTGTTTGTCCTTCTAAGAATATCTGGACATAAGTGCTCATATAATACTAACTTTCAGTTAATTTCTTTCTTGCACTTGCAACTGTGAAAGTTTCTGATCTAGATTTGTTTATAATTTCTGAATTCCAACAATTCGTCGCTCCAATGTCAGTAGAATCCGACGATATTTCTTCACTAAGTGGGACAGGCACAACTAAATTAATTACATATTTAACATGGCTATCTCTTTCAATATACTGGTACTCCTATAATTTATTTAGATCCCAGGAGCACTAATACTATAATTTAACTAATTCATTTTCTTCTTAACTTTGTACGGGCCGTAATATCTAATTTGAAGAAAAGTAAGAAGAATGAAAAAGAGTAACACAACTCCATTATCAGACTCAAAAGTTCTCTCCCTTGTATTTCTTTCAAACCATAGTTTCATTTTTAACTTTAATTGTTTACTTGACTTGGTCTTAGATAAGGAATCCACACAATCTACCATAATTCTACTGAATGTTTCATCAAACGTAGGAAATAGGTTGCAGATGAGCCTTACGTATCTTCTGATTGGGTTTTCCTACCATTTGACAAGCATGACAAGATCTACAATATTTGACAACATCACTTTTGATTTCTGGCCAATAGAAGTGAGTCAAGATCTTGTGATACATTTTATTAATCCCTAAATGACCAGCCAAAGGAGTTTCATGGGCCAGATTAAGTATTTCCTGTCTGTAAGGTTTTGGAACTACTATTTGATAGTTCACTGACCATTCATCACCAGCAGGTACCTCGGGAGGTCTCCATTTTCTCATAAGAATTCCATTTTTAATGAAATAACAGACAGGAACTTCAGTAACTTCAGTCTCATTTATGACCCTTTGAAACAAACAGGAGATCTCAGGATCTTTTTCCTGTTCGACGACAAGTGACTGTCGTTTATCACCCTGATTAAGAGAATGAGTTATTAAAAGAGGATCACTATGATCAATACCTTCTGATTGATCTAAACCAAGAGTAAAAGTGATCTCATAAAAAACCTGACCTATACAAGTGCCAGTTGAAGGAATGCTGCCTTCTGTAACATCACTCTCAAAATCATCACCCTGATTAAAATAAAGAGAATGAGTTGTCAAAAGAGGATCACTATGATAAATACTTTCTGATTGATCTAAACCAAGAGTAAAAGTGACCTCATCAAACACCTGACCTTTACAAGCGTCAGTTGAAGGAATACTGGCTTTTTAACATAAGCCTGACCCACGCAGATATCAGATAAGGGAATACTGCCCTCAACAACATAAGCCTGACCCATGCATGTGTCAACGAAGGGAATACTGACCTTTTCAACTTCATTCTCAAGAGCTTTCTTTACCATAGCTCTAGTAACTGTACAAGCTTGAAATATATCAGGGATTTCTTTTTTAATTGAATCAACTTTCTGATCCAAATTAGGCTTGTCAGTTACAAGTGGATTAACCACAACCTTGTCTCAAGCTAAGTCGTTGCCTAGCAATAAATCTATTCCCTCAACAGGTAAAACCGAGACTGTTCCGATTGTCACAGGTCCTGACACTAAGTCTGATGACAAATTTACACAATGGAGAGGAACATTAACAAAGCAGCACTCCAACCCCTGAATAAGAACACTTTCATTAGAAGAAGACTTCTCAGATAAAGGCAAAGTACCTGATAATAAAAGACTCTGAGAGGCCCCTGTGTCCCTTAAAATTTTAATAGGGGTGGGATTGGCTGAATCACCCAAAAGTGATACAGAACCCTTCGATATGAATGGTTCATAATTCTCCATATCAAAATCAGACTGGGATTTATTAGACCCAACAAATGTATTGCTTTCAATACATGCCTGTGACCTTGACCTCTTGTAAATAAGAGCATTTGGAACTGGTCTATCTTGATTCTGTTGCCTATTTTTCAGTTTGTAGCAATCAGAAATAACGTGTCCTTTTTTCTTGCAAAAGTTACACGTCGGAAGAGACAAGGATCTAGAATCAAACTTCTCTGAAGTCTGATTTTTGAAAGTTGTGTTAGTTTGAGTTTTAGAAGGGCTTGAATTAGGCGGAAATTCTTTTCTGCCAGTAAATTGTTGAGTAGAAGTCTTGTTAACAAAAGGAACTTTATGCGTCAAAGAATATTCATCAGCAGCTCGAGCAGCATTTTCCAAGGTTTCAATCTGATGCTCCTCAAGATAAGTTTTAACATCACTATGAACACAGTTTTTGAACTCTTCAATTAATATAATTTGCTTGAGATTTTGATAATCTTGCTCAACTTTCTTGGCTAAACACCATCTATCAAACAACTGCTCTTTTTGTCTAGCAAATTCGACATGAGTTTGTCTAGCTTCTTTTCTGTAATTTCTAAATTTTTGCCTATAAGCTTCAGGAACTAACTCATAACCTCTTAAAATGCATTCTTTAA
Organism: Unio pictorum; assembly: GCA_030141615.1. Taxonomy (NCBI): domain Eukaryota; kingdom Metazoa; phylum Mollusca; class Bivalvia; order Unionida; family Unionidae; genus Unio; species Unio pictorum. The sequence continues at coordinate 6,009,607 of JARLTB010000283.1, forward strand.
CTACGTCATAATCACCACATTGCTGAACAGACAGTGAAGTGTAAATCTCACTAGCCTTACCAGTAATTACACATTGTAGTAACTGAGTCCAATTCTCTCTTGGCCACTTTAAATTTTCTGCAACTTTTTCAAAAAGAATGAAATATTTATCTACTTCTTTTTCTTTAAAAGGGGGCACTAATCTAATATTCCTTGCTAAATCAAAATTTTGATTTGAAGTATGATGGTGATTCTCACCTGCCAGCTCTATTTCTTTCATTTTAATTTCTTCTCAATTTGCATCTGCTCTTTTTGTAATTCAAATTGTCTTTCTTTCTCCCTTTCCTGTCTCTCTCTCTCTCTCCTCTTTCTCTCTATCAATCAGCATCTGCTCTTTTTGTAATTCAAATTGTCTCTCTCTCTCCTCTTTCTCTCTATCAATCCGCATCTGCTCTTTTTGTAATTCAATTTGTTTCTCTTTCTCCCTTTCCTGAAACTCCAGCTTCTTTAACTCTAATTCACTCTCTCTCTCTCTGAAATTCCAGCTTCTTCAACTCTAATTCCATCTTGAATTTTAATTCTAATTCCTTCAGTTTAAAGTCAGAGTCTGGTGTAGACTTACTGACTGGAATCAAAGCACTTTGTTCCAAAATATCCTGTTCTACCAAATACTGGACCAAAATCTTTTTGATATCTTGTTTCGTTAAAGAAGCCTTGACTTCAGAAAGATCGTATTTTCTGGCAAGTTGAACCAACTCGTCTTTTTTGAAAAGATCTAATTGCTCCTGGGTAGGATTAGAAAGAAATATTTCTACCTTAGATGTCATTTTGATACAAGCGTGTCAGTCTCACTAAAGATTTAAAATTTTCCAAAACTAGGGGAAATTCAAATTTAAATTCAAATTTATTTCAATCCCGGACGAGCCCCCAATTCTATGTTACGTGCTTAGGCTCGAATAAGCAGCAACACAGAAAGAGTGAAAACCAACAAGCTTGTGAAACTTAAACAATGAATTTATTAAGTACAATTATTTTCATAAAATAAATAAACTTACAGTTTTAGAGAATCAAATCCAACATTAATCCAATATAGAATTCACAAAAATAATCCACTAATGGAATTGTAAGAGTCCTGATAAATAAATGTTCTAATAGTTCCAGGTTCGAATCTTGACAATGTAATCCAAAATGGCTGACAATGTCACGTGATGCAGTTCTTGTTTCGTTGTTCTTTTTTTGTTATCATCCAAATGAAAATCATAAACATATGTCCTTTTCCAAATAAATAGAATAATTCTTCTATTCCAACGAATTGACACAAAGTCCAGAATAAAATAATAAAATTTAACACTCAAACATGAAATACGCACAACTAATATCTTTAAGCCCAAAATTCTACTAATGTCAGCTTCTAAAATACAGCTATATATATTGTAATTCCCTCGTAAACAAGAGGAATCATGTGATTCTGGAAGGTCATGGAAAAGAAGCTACCTTCTCCAAGTCACGTAATAATGGAATATTCTAGAAGGAAATCATTCACTTCCCACCCTCAATAAAAGTGTTGTCCTTGAAATTGACCAATAATTTTAGAGGCTTGTTGACAATGTCTAAAATGAGGTCAGGATTTAGGTCAAACAAGCCAAGGTCAAAACTTGTTTACAATCTAAGTCAGCCTATTTACAGTTAAAGTGATTAAGCTGAACTTTCTAGAACAATTTCCCAATTAAATGGATATTAAACCCTAAATGACAAATTTGGATTTAACAATTAAAAAAAAAAAATAATTTAAATCCAATAGCCGTAACACCTTCCCCCATAAAATAAAAAGAAAGGTTTATATGATAAAACTTTCTTTTTATCACAAACCAATTTACATCTGATGTCAAAAGAACTAGTATAAATTACACAATATAATAAATTGTTATACACAGGAAAAACGTCTGCAACTGTATTATCAAGAAATAGCCTCAACCTTTTAACTTTGTCCATGTCCCACAAAATGTCCTAGGAAAGGCACACAAGCACAACAGAACTCACTTATAGACAAATTAATTGTCAAACATACATTAGTGAGTCTGTTAAAGAATTATCGAATTGTTGCTAGATGTTCTTTCCAGGTGTCGTTGTAGATGATGACGTCACAATTTTCTAGACCAGAGATGATCATTTTTATGAGACGTTGAATTGGACTTTCTTTATATTGATAGAGTCCATTTGGAGTCACAATGTTAAGTTTTCCTTTGCTCTCTCCGTAGTGGAATCTGCCAAAATCCTTTCAGAAGGTCAAAATTTGGTGACGTACTTGGCATTCCCAATTTTATCAATAGAATAGTCAATTCTTGTTAATGGGAATGAATCTGTTTTTGTCACTCTGTTCACCTTCCTTTAATCTGTGCACATACGGAAAGTTTTATCTGGTTTTGAAACAAGTATGCATGGTGAACTCCAATCACTTTTACTGGGCTTCTCCAGCAAATATTGAATTTCCTTTTTCAAGTATTCCTGTTTGAGTGGACTCGTCCAGCATGGATGCTGTTTGGAATTTTCAATGTCAACGTCATGAAAATTTTGTTTGTCCTTCTAAGAATATCTGGACATAAGTGCTCATATAATACTAACTTTCAGTTAATTTCTTTCTTGCACTTGCAACTGTGAAAGTTTCTGGTCTAGATTTGTTTATAATTTCTGAATTCCAACAATTCGTCGCTCCAATGTCAGTAGAATCCGACGATATTTCTTCACTAAGTGGGACAGGCACAACTAAATTAATTACATATTTAACATGGCTATCTCTTTCAATATACTGGTACTCCTATAATTTATTTAGATCCCAGGAGCACTAATACTATAATTTAACTAATTCATTTTCTTCTTAACTTTGTACGGGCCGTAATATCTAATTTGAAGAAAAGTAAGAAGAATGAAACAGAGTAACACAACTCCATTATCAGACTCAAAAGTTCTCTCCCTTGTATTTCTTTCAAACCATAGTTTCATTTTTAACTTTAATTGTTTACTTGACTTGGTCTTAGATAAGGAATCCACACAATCTACCATAATTCTACTGAATGTTTCATCAAACGTAGGAATAGGTTGCAGATGAGCCTTACGTATCTTCTGATTGGGTTTTCCTACCATTTGACAAGCATGACAAGATCTACAATATTTGACAACATCACTTTTGATTTCTGGCCAATAGAAGTGAGTCAAGATCTTGTGATACATTTTATTAATCCCTAAATGACCAGCCAAAGGAGTTTCATGGGCCAGATTAAGTATTTCCTGTCTGTAAGGTTTTGGAACTACTATTTGATAGTTCACTGACCATTCATCACCAGCAGGTACCTCGGGAGGTCTCCATTTTCTCATAAGAATTCCATTTTTAATGAAATAACAGACAGGAACTTCAGTAACTTCAGTCTCATTTATGACCCTTTGAAACAAACAGGAGATCTCAGGATCTTTTTCCTGTTCGACGACAAGTGACTGTCGTTTATCACCCTGATTAAGAGAATGAGTTATTAAAAGAGGATCACTATGATCAATACCTTCTGATTGATCTAAACCAAGAGTAAAAGTGATCTCATAAAAAACCTGACCTATACAAGTGCCAGTTGAAGGAATGCTGCCTTCTGTAACATCACTCTCAAAATCATCACCCTGATTAAAATAAAGAGAATGAGTTGTCAAAAGAGGATCACTATGATAAATACTTTCTGATTGATCTAAACCAAGAGTAAAAGTGACCTCATCAAACACCTGACCTTTACAAGCGTCAGTTGAAGGAATACTGGCTTTTTAACATAAGCCTGACCCACGCAGATATCAGATAAGGGAATACTGCCCTCAACAACATAAGCCTGACCCATGCATGTGTCAACGAAGGGAATACTGACCTTTTCAACTTCATTCTCAAGAGCTTTCTTTACCATAGCTCTAGTAACTGTACAAGCTTGAAATATATCAGGGATTTCTTTTTTAATTGAATCAACTTTCTGATCCAAATTAGGCTTGTCAGTTACAAGTGGATTAACCACAACCTTGTCTCAAGCTAAGTCGTTGCCTAGCAATAAATCTATTCCCTCAACAGGTAAAACCGAGACTGTTCCGATTGTCACAGGTCCTGACACTAAGTCTGATGACAAATTTACACAATGGAGAGGAACATTAACAAAGCAGCACTCCAACCCCTGAATAAGAACACTTTCATTAGAAGAAGACTTCTCAGATAAAGGCAAAGTACCTGATAATAAAAGACTCTGAGAGGCCCCTGTGTCCCTTAAAATTTTAATAGGGGTGGGATTGGCTGAATCACCCAAAAGTGATACAGAACCCTTCGATATGAATGGTTCATAATTCTCCATATCAAAATCAGACTGGGATTTATTAGACCCAACAAATGTATTGCTTTCAATACATGCCTGTGACCTTGACCTCTTGTAAATAAGAGCATTTGGAACTGGTCTATCTTGATTCTGTTGCCTATTTTTCAATTTGTAGCAATCAGAAATAACGTGTCCTTTTTTCTTGCAAAAGTTACACGTCGGAAGAGACAAGGATCTAGAATCAAACTTCTCTGAAGTCTGATTTTTGAAAGTTGTGTTAGTTTGAGTTTTAGAAGGGCTTGAATTAGGCGGAAATTCTTTTCTGCCAGTAAATTGTTGAGTAGAAGTCTTGTTAACAAAAGGAACTTTATGCGTCAAAGAATATTCATCAGCAGCTCGAGCAGCATTTTCCAAGGTTTCAATCTGATGCTCCTCAAGATAAGTTTTAACATCACTATGAACACAGTTTTTGAACTCTTCAATTAATATAATTTGCTTGAGATTTTGATAATCTTGCTCAACTTTCTTGGCTAAACACCATCTATCAAACAACTGCTCTTTTTGTCTAGCAAATTCGACATGAGTTTGTCTAGCTTCTTTTCTGTAATTTCTAAATTTTTGCCTATAAGCTTCAGGAACTAACTCATAACCTCTTAAAATGCATTCTTTAACTACGTCATAATCACCACTTTGCTGAACAGACAGTGAAGTGTAAATCTCACTAGCCTTACCAGTAATTACACATTGTAGTAACTGAGTCCAATTCTCTCTTGGCCACTTTAAATTTTCTGCAACTTTTTCAAAAAGAATGAAATATTTATCTACTTCTTTTTCTTTAAAAGGGGGCACTAATCTAATATTCCTTGCTAAATCAAAATTTTGATTTGAAGTATGATGGTGATTCTCACCTGCCAGCTCTATTTCTTTCATTTTAATTTCTTTCTCAATTTGCATCTGCTCTTTTTGTAATTCAAATTGTCTTTCTTTCTCCCTTTCCTGTCTCTCTCTCTCTCTCTCCTCTTTCTCTCTATCAATCAGCATCTGCTCTTTTTGTAATTCAAATTGTCTCTCTCTCTCCTCTTTCTCTCTATCAATCCGCATCTGCTCTTTTTGTAATTCAATTTGTTTCTCTTTCTCCCTTTCCTGAAACTCCAGCTTCTTTAACTCTAATTCACTCTCTCTCTCTCTGAAATTCCAGCTTCTTAAACTCTAATTCCATCTTGAATTTTAATTCTAATTCCTTCAGTTTAAAGTCAGAGTCTGGTGTAGACTTACTGACTGGAATCAAAGCACTTTGTTCCAAAATATCCTGTTCTACCAAATACTGGACCAAAATCTTTTTGATATCTTGTTTCGTTAAAGAAGCCTTGACTTCATAAAGATCGTATTTTCTGGCAAGTTGAACCAACTCGTCTTTTTTGAAAAGATCTAATTGCTCCTGGGTAGGATTAGAAAGAAATATTTCTACCTTAGATGTCATTTTGATACAAGCGTGTCAGTCTCACTAAAGATTTAAAATTTTCCAAAACTAGGGGAAATTCAAATTTAAATTCAAATTTATTTCAATCCCGGACGAGCCCCCAATTCTATGTTACGTGCTTAGGCTCGAATAAGCAGCAACACAGAAAGTGTGAAAACCAACAAGCTTGTAAAACTTAAACAATGAATTTATTAAGTACAATTATTTTCATAAAATAAATAAACTTACAGTTTTAGAGAATCAAATCCAACATTAATCCAATATAGAATTCACAAAAATAATCCACTAATGGAATTGTAAGAGTCCTGATAAATAAATGTTCTAATAGTTCCAGGTTCGAATCTTGACAATGTAATCCAAAATGGCTGACAATGTCACGTGATGCAGTTCTTGTTTCGTTGTTCTTTTTTTGTTATCATCCAAATGAAAATCATAAACATATGTCCTTTTCCAGATAAATAGAATAATTCTTCTATTCCAACGAATTGACACAAAGTCCAGAATAAAATAATAAAAGTTAACACTCAAACATGAAATACACACAACTAATATCTTTAAGCCCAAAATTCTACTAATGTCAGCTTCTAAAATACAGCTATATATATTGTAATTCCCCACGTAAACAAGAGGAATCATGTGATTCTGGAAGGTCATGGAAAAGAAGCTACCTCCTCCAAGTCACGTAATAATGGTATATTCTAGAAGGAAATCATTCACTTCCCACCCTCAATAAAAGTGTTGTCCTTGAAATTGACCAATAATTTTAGAGGCTTGTTGACAATGTCTAAAATGAGGTCAGGATTTAGGTCAAACAAGCCAAGGTCAAAACTTGTTTACAATCTAAGTCAGCCTATTTACAGTTAAAGTGATTAAGCTGAACTTTCTAGAACAATTTCCCAATTAAATGGATATTAAACCCTAAATGACAAATTTGGATTTAACAATTAAAAAAAAAATAATTTAAATCCAATAGCCGTAACACCTTCCCCCATAAAATAAAAAGAAAGGTTTATATGTTAAAACTTTCTTTTTATCACAAACCAATTTACATCTGATGTCAAAAGAACTAGTATAAATTACACAATATAATAAATTGTTATACACAGGAAAAACGTCTGCAACTGTATTATCAAGAAATAGCCTCAACCTTTTAACTTTGTCCATGTCCCACAAAATGTCCTAGGAAAGGCACACAAGCACAACAGAACTCACTTATAGACAAATTAATTGTCAAACATACATTAGTGAGTCTGTTAAAGAATTATCGAATTGTTGCTAGATGTTCTTTCCAGGTGTCGTTGTAGATGATGACGTCACAATTTTCTAGACCAGAGATGATCATTTTTATGAGACGTTGAATTGGACTTTCTTTATATTGATAGAGTCCATTTGAAGTCACAATGTTAAGTTTTCCTTTGCTCTCTCCGTAGTGGAATCTGCCAAAATCCTTTCAGAAGGTCAAAATTTGGTGACGTACTTGGCATTCCCAATTTTATCAATAGAATAGTCAATTCTTGTTAATGGGAATGAATCTGTTTTTGTCACTCTGTTCACCTTCCTTTAATCTGTGCACATACGGAAAGTTTTATCTGGTTTTGAAACAAGTATGCATGGTGAACTCCAATCACTTTTACTGGGCTTCTCCAGCAAATATTGAATTTCCTTTTCAAGTATTCCTGTTTGAGTGGACTCGTCCAGCATGGATGCTGTTTGGAATTTTCAATGTCAACGTCATGAAAATTTTGTTTGTCCTTCTAAGAATATCTGGACATAAGTGCTCATATAATACTAACTTTCAGTTAATTTCTTTCTTGCACTTGCAACTGTGAAAGTTTCTGGTCTAGATTTGTTTATAATTTCTGAATTCCAACAATTCGTCGCTCCAATGTCAGTAGAATCCGACGATATTTCTTCACTAAGTGGGACAGGCACAACTAAATTAATTACATATTTAACATGGCTATCTCTTTCAATATACTGGTACTCCTATAATTTATTTAGATCCCAGGAGCACTAATACTATAATTTAACTAATTCATTTTCTTCTTAACTTTGTACGGGCCGTAATATCTAATTTGAAGAAAAGTAAGAAGAATGAAAAAGAGTAACACAACTCCATTATCAGACTCAAAAGTTCTCTCCCTTGTATTTCTTTCAAACCATAGTTTCATTTTTAACTTTAATTGTTTACTTGACTTGGTCTTAGATAAGGAATCCACACAATCTACCATAATTCTACTGAATGTTTCATCAAACGTAGGAATAGGTTGCAGATGAGCCTTACGTATCTTCTGATTGGGTTTTCCTACCATTTGACAAGCATGACAAGATCTACAATATTTGACAACATCACTTTTGATTTCTGGCCAATAGAAGTGAGTCAAGATCTTGTGATACATTTTATTAATCCCTAAATGACCAGCCAAAGGAGTTTCATGGGCCAGATTAAGTATTTCCTGTCTGTAAGGTTTTGGAACTACTATTTGATAGTTCACTGACCATTCATCACCAGCAGGTACCTCGGGAGGTCTCCATTTTCTCATAAGAATTCCATTTTTAATGAAATAACAGACAGGAACTTCAGTAACTTCAGTCTCATTTATGACCCTTTGAAACAAACAGGAGATCTCAGGATCTTTTTCCTGTTCGACGACAAGTGACTGTCGTTTATCACCCTGATTAAGAGAATGTGTTATTAAAAGAGGATCACTATGATCAATACCTTCTGATTGATCTAAACCAAGAGTAAAAGTGATCTCATAAAAAACCTGACCTATACAAGTGCCAGTTGAAGGAATGCTGCCTTCTGTAACATCACTCTCAAAATCATCACCCTGATTAAAATAAAGAGAATGAGTTGTCAAAAGAGGATCACTATGATAAATACTTTCTGATTGATCTAAACCAAGAGTAAAAGTGACCTCATCAAACACCTGACCTTTACAAGCGTCAGTTGAAGGAATACTGGCTTTTTAACATAAGCCTGACCCACGCAGATATCAGATAAGGGAATACTGCCCTCAACAACATAAGCCTGACCCATGCATGTGTCAACGAAGGGAATACTGACCTTTTCAACTTCATTCTCAAGAGCTTTCTTTACCATAGCTCTAGTAACTGTACAAGCTTGAAATATATCAGGGATTTCTTTTTTAATTGAATCAACTTTTTGATCCAAATTAGGCTTGTCAGTTACAAGTGGATTAACCACAACCTTGTCTCCAGCTAAGTCGTTGCCTAGCAATAAATCTATTCCCTCAACAGGTAAAACCGAGACTGTTCCGATTGTCACAGGTCCTGACACTAAGTCTGATGACAAATTTACACAATGGAGAGGAACATTAACAAAGCAGCACTCCAACCCCTGAATAAGAACACTTTCATTAGAAGAAGACTTCTCAGATAAAGGCAAAGTACCTGATAATAAAAGACTCTGAGAGGCCCCTGTGTCCCTTAAAATTTTAATAGGGGTGGGATTGGCTGAATCACCCAAAAGTGATACAGAACCCTTCGATATGAATGGTTCATAATTCTCCATATCAAAATCAGACTGGGATTTATTAGACCCAACAAATGTATTGCTTTCAATACATGCCTGTGACCTTGACCTCTTGTAAATAAGAGCATTTGGAACTGGTCTATCTTGATTCTGTTGCCTATTTTTCAATTTGTAGCAATCAGAAATAACGTGTCCTTTTTTCTTGCAAAAGTTACACGTCGGAAGAGACAAGGATCTAGAATCAAACTTCTCTGAAGTCTGATTTTTGAAAGTTGTGTTAGTTTGAGTTTTAGAAGGGCTTGAATTAGGCGGAAATTCTTTTCTGCCAGTAAATTGTTGAGTAGAAGTCTTGTTAACAAAAGGAACTTTATGTGTCAAAGAATATTCGTCAGCAGCTCGAGCAGCATTTTCCAAGGTTTCAATCTGATGCTCCTCAAGATAAGTTTTAACATCACTATGAACACAGTTTTTGAACTCTTCAATTAATATAATTTGCTTGAGATTTTGATAATCTTGCTCAACTTTCTTGGCTAAACACCATCTATCAAACAACTGCTCTTTTTGTCTAGCAAATTCGACATGAGTTTGTCTAGCTTCTTTTCTGTAATTTCTAAATTTTTGCCTATAAGCTTCAGGAACTAACTCATAACCTCTTAAAATGCATTCTTTAACTACGTCATAATCACCACATTGCTGAACAGACAGTGAAGTGTAAATCTCACTAGCCTTACCAGTAATTACACATTGTAGTAACTGAGTCCAATTCTCTCTTGGCCACTTTAAATTTTCTGCAACTTTTTCAAAAAGAATGAAATATTTATCTACTTCTTTTTCTTTAAAAGGGGGCACTAATCTAATATTCCTTGCTAAATCAAAATTTTGATTTGAAGTATGATGGTGATTCTCACCTGCCAGCTCTATTTCTTTCATTTTAATTTCTTTCTCAATTTGCATCTGCTCTTTTTGTAATTCAAATTGTCTTTCTTTCTCCCTTTCCTGTCTCTCTCTCTCTCCTCTTTCTCTCTATCAATCAGCATCTGCTCTTTTTGTAATTCAAATTGTCTCTCTCTCTCTCCTCTTTCTCTCTATCAATCCGCATCTGCTCTTTTTGTAATTCAATTTGTTTCTCTTTCTCCCTTTCCTGAAACTCCAGCTTCTTTAACTCTAATTCACTCTCTCTCTCTGAAATTCCAGCTTCTTCAACTCTAATTCCATCTTGAATTTTAATTCTAATTCCTTCAGTTTAAAGTCAGAGTCTGGTGTAGACTTACTGACTGGAATCAAAGCACTTTGTTCCAAAATATCCTGTTCTACCAAATACTGGACCAAAATCTTTTTGATATCTTGTTTCGTTAAAGAAGCCTTGACTTCAGAAAGATCGTATTTTCTGGCAAGTTGAACCAACTCGTCTTTTTTGAAAAGATCTAATTGCTCCTGGGTAGGATTAGAAAGAAATATTTCTACCTTAGATGTCATTTTGATACAAGCGTGTCAGTCTCACTAAAGATTTAAAATTTTCCAAAACTAGGGGAAATTCAAATTTAAATTCAAATTTATTTCAATCCCGGACGAGCCCCCAATTCTATGTTACGTGCTTAGGCTCGAATAAGCAGCAACACAGAAAGAGTGAAAACCAACAAGCTTGTAAAACTTAAACAATGAATTTATTAAGTACAATTATTTTCATAAAATAAATAAACTTACAGTTTTAGAGAATCAAATCCAACATTAATCCAATATAGAATTCACAAAAATAATCCACTAATGGAATTGTAAGAGTCCTGATAAATAAATGTTCTAATAGTTCCAGGTTCGAATCTTGACAATGTAATCCAAAATGGCTGACAATGTCACGTGATGCAGTTCTTGTTTCGTTGTTCTTTTTTTGTTATCATCCAAATGAAAATCATAAACATATGTCCTTTTCCAGATAAATAGAATAATTCTTCTATTCCAACGAATTGACACAAAGTCCAGAATAAAATAATAAAATTTAACACTCAAACATGAAATGCACACAACTAATATCTTTAAGCCCAAAATTCTACTAATGTCAGTTTCTAAAATACAGCTATATATATTGTAATTCCCTCGTAAACAAGAGGAATCATGTGATTCTGGAAGGTCATGGAAAAGAAGCTACCTTCTCCAAGTCACGTAATAATGGTATATTCTAGAAGGAAATCATTCACTTCCCACCCTCAATAAAAGTGTTGTCCTTGAAATTGACCAATAATTTTAGAGGCTTGTTGACAATGTCTAAAATGAGGTCAGGATTTAGGTCAAACAAGCCAAGGTCAAAACTTGTTTACACTCTAAGTCAGCCTATTTACAGTTAAAGTGATTAAGCTGAACTTTCTAGAACAATTTCCCAATTAATGGATATTAAACCCTAAATGACAAATTTGGATTTAACAATTAAAAAAAAAAATAATTTAAATCCAATAGCCGTAACAGTTAGGACTGGTGTTGGCCTAGTGTCAGGATAATGTGACTGGGTTGGACATCATGCATGATGCCCCAGTGCTAGAAATTTCTATATAAAAGGCCACAAAGCAGACATCGTAGTTATATGACTAGAAATGTTTTAAAAGCTACATAAAAATCCAAATCATACAGACACAGACACAGACACAGACACACACACACTTTGATGGAAGATGAGTTTATACATTACATACCACATTTGGTCCCATCTTAATCATATAACATGTAAAGAGAAATGGATGAATTCGAATTGGTGTGAAATGATGCATACTGTGTATTATTGGTATCAGTGCATGCCGGATGCAATTGTTTCGTGCATTATGTTCGCCAGCATATCGGCTACAAAGGGTTGAAATGGCTTTATGGTTTATATCCAATTATTAATCACGTCTTGAAGCTCAGTAACACACCCTGGTTAGTTACGCTGCAAAAGTAAAAGAGATCCGCTAAGATGAACCCGACAGGCCAGACGAGGTGGACATATGGCCTATCTTGATTGTAGATATTAAGGCCAACCTCTTTTGCTGCGGCATGCGTTGATGAAGGAAACTATAGGAAGAATACTGTGACAGGGGTCTCGGGTCCTGAGCGCTTATTCGTACAATATTGCACAAGCCCACTTGTCAGAGGAATTGCACAACTTGGAAGAACAACACTCTAAATCACTTCCCCCTAATACTCGCTATCTAGGAGATGATCGCCCACGGTGTAATCGCCCGGTTCGAGTATAGAATTTATATGGTAAACTGAGATAATATATTGAACAAAAAACTACGAGCCCCCGTAAAGATAAACAAACAATTTAATCCAAAAAAAATAAAAGAAAAAGAAAACATACACAGTGAAATTTTCTTTTTTTCTGAATACACGTGGTTTTAGAATTTACTTCAACCGAATTTCAAATAAATGGCATATAGAATTAAACAAATTTAGCCGTTTTATGGCTGCTAGCTAATTTCATCATAAGAATCGAGTGTTCAATAAAATTCGTCCACATTGTTCGTTTTTCATGACCTGTTTCGTCGAACTGCTTCTCTGCTTACTTCTCGAACTCTGACTTGTCCTCTGTGTTAATGTATTCTCCTTGCAACTCTTACTGCACAATTCCTTTTCACCCGTCTTGTACTTTCATCTATCTCCGTACTGCTCTCTCCAGATAAGACTATTTTCCTTTAAAAAGAAAACGTAAAACGCCCTAAGTCTCTTGTTACACTTTAATAGCAGAGACTGTCCGTTTTGCTGGTTCGAACAATCAGATATTACTATCAGTGATAACAATTTTACGGCTAGTAATCAACTACACATGTCTTCAGATCAATACAGCTAAACCACTTGTTAATTCTGTTTGCTTTTACCTAATGCATTATACACTGTCGCTAAATTATCTACGATATCAAAATTTGGGGAATTCACATGTATTTCCGTAATTCATAAAGTAAGACATTCAATTTTAGAACACAATCAATATTCAAACAATATGATAAATTCAAGAATTAAGTAACACTTTCCAATTATAACTCCACGTAGTAGTTTTACAACATCAATTAACACTACATCATTCTTACCATGAATTAAGGTACAAATTCTAATTCACAATTAAAACGCACATTACTAAATTAATGTAACAAATGAAACTATTCATTCAAACGCATCAACAAATCATGCAGATCTGTAACGAAGAAACATTATATCAATTACATCATGATAAGTGTGGATTTTAAACAGATATCTCGTGTTTTTGGTGCGCTTCTGCCGTTGGATTTCCGGCGGACTTTCCTGAGCTTATTGTTTTCGAAGGTACCGTTCTAAAAATAACCTCCGGAGTCTTTATTTCAGAATAATTAACACTACCCTCTCTTGCAGAGGTACTTCTAAGACTGAGGTAACTTTTAACTAGTGGATATACATATTCTAAGATTTCCTCGTGTAGAACACACCCCTTATTCCACAGTAACCAATCAGAACCAATATAATTTCTCGCGCTTTCCCTTGAAAGTCTTTTCGTCAGCGTGTCAAGATGCCACGCTGTGGTTTTAAATGCCACACTGTCTGTTTCAAATCAATTCTGACATGATTCGTGAGAGAATGCACCTTCCAGGAGGTCACTTTCGGTCAGTATAATTTAAGCAAACACAGTTAACTGGGAGAACCGATTAGAAAAATATCTCTCAGTGCAGAATGTCCCATAAATCTAACAAATGGCTGCTGGCTAGAACTAAGTGTTATTTAATGGATTTGACCGAAAATTTGGCACTTCACAAATACATTACACAAATTTCCTGTATTAATACTGAACATTAACATTTCCACTATCGGAATCTTCGGATTGAAAAAGTGAGGCACCGAGACTTTCCAAAGATGTTGATTAAAAGAAAACGAGGCTTGCCGAGTTTCTTATGCATGAAACATTTATGCAACATATATTGTAATCATATAGCATACAAATACACATTTTCACTTTGAATGAAGTTACGATATGCTCTGGACAACTGTTTACAATAATAAATCAAATCAGACGTATTTTATGGGCACGACAGCAAAATCAACGAGATCGAGGTCTTGAGAAAGAGGTTGTTCATGGATTTCATCTGTGTCAATAAGAGAACTAAACCTTAACATCTCTCTCTCTCTCTCTCTCTCTCTCTCTCTCTCTCTCTCTCTCTCTCTCTCTCTCTCTCTCATATTCCATTTATCTTGCTACGTTTATCCTTGTAACCTATACTTTCTACCTTGCACGTGAATAGACTTTTCATTACTACAAACTTGTTCTTTTCATTCGGTGAAAAACGTGATATCAAGGAACGTTTTTGAGAAATGAAAGGCGTCAGAATATTGTTATTGTGATGTTGAAGGTATATATATATATATATATATATATATATATATATATATATATATATATATATATATATATATTACCGAACTGCCGGGCATTTCTACGGTTGGTTTGATAATGTGGGTTTAACACCATCTTTCAACACATGATAGGCCATGGTTGCCAGTATATTTGATAAACAACCCGAGGAATCTCCCGCGAAGAACCAACAACTTACAGGAAGATTTTTCGTTATCCACGTTGGCCGAGCCGAGACATAGTGATTTAGTTCAATAAGTATTAATGAGCACTTTGTTGTTCCAATGAATAATTGAAATAAAAAAGCGTTACAAATTAAAACTGAGAACATCAATAAGACTGATTCGACTTTGGTCTTTAAGGTAGGAATGAGTAATTCCAACGTAATAAACCTTAATACAAATCTTAAGATACAATGTGAAGAAAGAAAGGGGGTCAAAGTTCATTTACAAACAATTCTAAGCTATAAGCAATCTTACATAGATCCCCACCAAATTGTCTTCTTAATGGAAATTTACATTTTATTGTAAACAAATTCTGCTTCTAAAACGATCACAAGTTAGAATGAAGGCTGCATCCAAAAACCAAACGCAGTAAATATGTTTATCCTACGTGACATTAATTATGTAGACCAAACTCCGACCCTCAGTCATGGATAAAGATCAATCCCACAACATGAATTAAATTTACATACAACATATAATCATGAACTAAAGCCAACACACAATACAAGATTAAATATACACAGTAGTCCTAACATAATCGTAACATAAAATTTAGAAAATGGAGATAGGAGCTACGTGCATTTCGTTGTGTAAATTATATTTACGATAGGGTGTTTTAATATTGATTCACTTTTTTGCTACTGTTGTAGTTGTGCTTATTGTGATATGTATCCAGTAAATCTGGAACATCTTTACAGACCTATATGCCATGGCGGCGGATAGCAAACCTCTGTAAGATCTAAATGCCTTGGTTCTAGGTGCATCCGAGTTATGTTATTGTGTAAAAGATTTGCATACCAAAATTATCTTTGACACATGTTAATAAGGCGTTCCCTGTTTATATTCTCTATATGCTGGTTATTTATTGTACGTGCCTATTTTTTCTGGTATCCTGTACTTTTCTTGTGGTATGCAAGAACAGACGCTTAAAAACTGTTTGGGCTGAGAACGCTTAAAAGTGTTGTGCCTATAAGAACATTTTACCATTTATTTTCTCAGCGGCACGTTTACTCTATTAGTATAAGACAGTCTGATCCTTTCTTTTATCATGCACCTGTAAATATAATGAAAATTGCCACACATGATATATAATGAAAATCGCCTCTGATATGTATATGAAAATTAATTTTGTATGATATTAATACAAATTGCCTCTATGATGTATAATGAAATGTGACTATATGATATATAATGAAAATTGTAGCTGTATGATATATAATGAAATTGCCTCTGTATGATATATAATGAAGACTGCTTCTGTATCATGTATAATGAAAATTGCCTCTGTATGATATATAATTAAATTGCCTCTGTATGATGTTACGTGCTTAGGCTCGAATAAACAATAACATAGAAAGAGTGAAAATAACAAGCTTGTAAAAACTTAAAAAACAATTTATTGAGCACAAATATTTTCCAGAAAAGAAAAATAAACTTACGGTTTTAAGAATCGATTCCAAAATTAATCCAAAATATAATCCACTAGAGAAATTGCAAAAGTCCTGGTAATAAAATGTCCAAATAATTCCAAGTTCGAATCTTAGTGAAGCATCCAAGATGGAAGACGATGTCACGTGACGAAGTCAGTTCTTGGTAATAAAATTCTATGAGCACAATTCTTTTCTAGATAAATAACAAAATAAATCCTCTTGATCCAAACGAATGGAAATAATTTTCAATACAAGGTAATTTAAAATAACTCAAAACGACACAACTTAATATTCTAACAGCCCAAGTTCTACTAAATAGTTCGCTCCAAAACATAATTTATATACCTGTTTTTACGTAAACAAGGAAGGGGTCACATGATCTTCTAGAATCTTTTAGAACAAATTTACTTTCAAAAAAATCACGTACACACCGTATGACCCAACTAAAAATAGAAAGATGTTTATAACAAAGCTCCATAATGTCCTTGGAACCAACCAATCATTTTAAAAGCTTGTTTACAACTCTGATGCCAGGTCAGAAATGAGGTAAACACCTGGTGTTTATTCTTAAGAGTACATGTCATACCACTTTCTACAAATAATATCTCCCAATGAATGAATCTTAAACTTAAAATGTAAAATTTGAATCTGACAACAAACAATAAAAATAAATTATTTAAATCAAATATACTTAACACCTTCACCCATAAAATTAAAAGAAACGTTTATATGATAAAACTTTCTTTTTACCACAAACCAATTTACACCTAAGGTTAAAAGAACTCGTACAAATTACACAGTGTATATGATATAATATTTTGTTATACACGGGAAAGAGCGTCTGCTATTAAATTATCTTTTCCCTTGATGTGCCGGATGTCAAGATTATATTCCTGCAATAACAAACTCCACCTTAGTAATCTTTGATTTTTATTTTTCATCTTTCCGATGAAAGTAAGGGGGTTGTGGTCACTAAAAACTATAATCAAAGAAGGATCTGAACTAAAATAAACTTCAAAATGTTGTAAAGCCAAAATCAATGTCAAACATTCCTTTTCGATAGTTGAAAGATTTCTCTGGTGCTTATTTAATTTCTTTGAAATAAAGCACACTGGATGTTCAATACCATTTTTGTCTTCTTGAATTAAAACTGCTCCAACACCAACATCACTTGCATCGACAGATAATTTGAAAGACTGACTGAAATTTGGAGCTGCAAGAACTGGTGCTGTTTCAAGTATGGCTTTTAACTTGTCAAAAGCCTCCTGACATTTTTCAGTCCAAAAGAACTTGCTCTTCTTCTTTAATAAATTTGTCAGGGGTTCTGCAATTATAGAAAAATTGGAACAAAATTTCCGATAGTATCCGGCAATACCTAAAAACCGCATCAGTTGCTTTCTATTTTCAGGCACAGGGAATTTAGAAATAGCCTCAGTCTTAGCATCTATTGGTTTAACTTGTCCATGTCCCACAGTATGTCCTAAGAAAGTCACACTAGCAAGGCAGAACTCACTTTTAGATAAATTAACTGTTAAACATGCATCAGTGAGTCTGTCAAAGAATTTTCGAATTGTTGCTAGATGTTCTATCCAGGTGTCGTTGCAGATGATGACATCATCTATATAGGCATCACAATTTTCCAAACCAGAGGTGATCATATTCATAAGACGTTGAAATGTTATTGGTGACCCTTTCATCCCGAATGGCATTACTTTATATTGGTAAAGTCCATCTGGAGTAACAAATGCCGAGATTTCCTTTGTTCTTTCCGTTAGTGGAATCTGCCAAAATCCTTTCAGAAGGTCAAATTTGGTGACATACTTGGCATTCCCGATTTTATCAATACACTCGTCAATTCTTGGTAATGGGAATGAATCTGTTTTTGTCACACTGTTCACCTTCCTATAATCAGTGCACATACGGAATGTTTTATCTGGTTTTGGAACAAGTATGCATGGTGAACTCCAATCACTATTACTGGGCTCGATAAAATCATTCTCCAGCAAATAATGAATTTCTTTTTTTTTAAGTATTCCTGTTTGAGTGGATTCATCCTGTATGGATGTTGTTTGACAGGTTTGGAATTTACAATTTCAACGTCATGAAAAAGTTTGTTTGTCCTTGTAGGAACATCTGGAAATAAGTGCTCATATTCAAATAATAACTGTTTCAGTTCATTTCTTCTTGCACTTGTAAATGTGAAAGTTTCTGGTCTAGATCTTTCATAATTTCTGAATTACAATGATTCGTCATTTCAGTATCAGTAGAATCTGATACTATTCCTTCACTGAGTGGGACAGGTACAACTAAATTAATTACATGTTTAACATGACTATCTCTTTCAATATACTCTTATAGCATGTTTATATGGCAGAGTTGCTTTTGTTTGCGCCTCCCAGGAGTATTTATGGTGTAATTGAAGTCATTAATTTTCCTGTCAACTGTGTAGGGACCATAATATTTGGCCTGAAGAGGATTTTGTGGCATTGGTAAGAGAGCCAGGACTCTATCACCAGGCTGAAAACTCCTTTCCTTCGATTTTTGTTTTATCATATCTTGATTTCATTTTAGATTGAGCAGAGTGCAGATTTGCTCTTGCGACCTCACAAAGCCTTTGACAACTTGTATCTAAAATCGGAAACATAATCAAGAAGATTGATCTCAGTATCTTCATAAAACAGACGTTTCTCTGTCAATAACTTCAATGGTCCACGCACAGTGTGTCCAAAAACCAGTTCAAAGCGACTTAAGCCTAAAGATTTTTGAACTGATTCTCTAACAGCAAACAATAGTAAATGAATGCCTTCATCCCATTCTTTTTTCGTATCAAAACAATATGATCGAATCATATTTTTCAAAGTCTGATGGACTCTTTCTAATGCCCCTTGGCTCTCAAGGTGATAGGCAGAAGATTTGAATTGCTGAATGCCCAATTCATACATAACTTGTTGGACAATTCCAGACATGAAGTTTGAACCTTGATCAGACTGAACAGATTTGAGAAGGCCATACTGAGTAAAACACTTTATCAAAGCTTTTACTATTGTTTTAGATTTTATATTCCTCAACGGAATTGCCTATGGAAACCTTGTTGACGAACACATAATGGTCAACAGGTATTGGTTACCTGACTTGGTCTTGGGTAAGGGACCTACACAATCTACCATAATCTACTAAATGGTTCGTCAAAGGCAGGAATAGGTTGTAGATGACCCTTGGTCACAATTTCTATGTTACGTGCTTAGGTTTGAATAAACAGTGAAAAAAAACAAGCTTGTAAAAACTTAATAAACAACTTATTGAGCACAAATATTTTCCAGAAAAGAAAAATAAACTTACGGTTTTAAGAATCAATTCCAAAATTAATCCAAAATATAATCCACTAGAGAAATTGCAAAAGTCCTGGTAATAAAATTTCCAAATAATTCCAAGTTCGAATCTTAGTGAAGTATCCAAGATGGAAGACGATTTCACGTGATGAAGTCAGCTCTTGGTAATAAAATTCTATGAGCACAATTCTTTTCTAGATAAAAAAACAAAATAAATCCTCTTGATCCAAACGAATGGAAATAATTTTCAATACAAGGTAATTTAAAATAACTTAAAACGACACAACTTAATATTCTAACAACCCAAGTTCTACTAAATAGTTCGCTCCAAAAGATAATTTATATACCTGTTTTTACGTAAACAAGGAAGGGGTCACATGATCTTCTAGAATCTTTTAGAACAAATTTACTTTCAAAAAATCACGCACACACCGTATGACCCAACTAAAAATAAAAAGATGTTTATAACAAAGCTCCATAATGTCCTTGGAACCAACCAATCATTTTAAAAGCTCGTTTACAACTCTGATGCCAGGTCAGAAATGAGGTAAACACCTGGTGTTTATTCTTAAGAGTACATATCATCCCACTTTCTACAAATAATATCTCCCAATGAATGAATCTTAAATTTAGAATGTCAAATTTGAATCTGACAAACAAACAATAAAAATAAATGATTTAAATCAAATATACGTAACAATGATATATAATGAAAATTGTCTCTACATGATATATCATGAAAATTGATTCTGTATGAGCATTAATGAAAATTGCAGCCCCATGATACATAATAAAAATTGTCCCTGTATGATATATAATGAAAATTTTCTCTGTATGATATATAATGAAATTTGCCCCTGTATGATACATAATTAAATTTGCCTCTGTATGATATACATGTATTATGAAAACTGCCTCTGTATGATACATAATTAAATTTGTCTCTGTATGATATATAATAAAAACTGCCTCTGTATGATACATAATAAAATTTGCCTCTGTATGATATATAATGAAAACGGTCTCTGTATGATATATAATGAAAACTGCCTCTGTATGATACATAATTAAATTTGCCTCTGTATGATATACATGTATTATGAAAACTGCCTCTGTATGATACATAATGAAAACTGCCTCTGTATGATACATAATTAAATTTGCCTCTTTCTGATACATAATGAAATTTGCCTCTATATGACATATTATGAAAATTGATTCTGTATGATACATAATGAAAATTGTCTCTATGATATATAATGAAAATTGCCTTTGTATCATATATAATGAAATTTGACTATATGATACACAACGAAATTTGCCTCTGTATGATATATTATGCAAATTGGTTCTGTATGATACATAATAAAAATTGTCTTTGTATGATATATAATGAAAATTGCCTCTGTATGATATATAATGAAAACTGCCTCTGTATGATACATAATTAAATTTGCCTCTGTATGATATACATGTATTATGAAAACTGCCTCTGTATGATACATAATTAAATTTGTCTCTGTATGATATATAATAAAAACTGCCTCTGTATGATACATAATAAAATTTGCCTCTGTATGATATATAATGAAAACGGTCTCTGTATGATATATAATGAAAACTGCCTCTGTATGATACATAATTAAATTTGCCTCTGTATGATATACATGTATTATGAAAACTGCCTCTGTATGATACATAATGAAAACTGCCTCTGTATGATACATAATTAAATTTGCCTCTTTCTGATACATAATGAAATTTGCCTCTATATGACATATTATGAAAATTGATTCTGTATGATACATAATGAAAATTGTCTCTATGATATATAATGAAAATTGCCTTTGTATCATATATAATGAAATTTGACTATATGATACACAACGAAATTTGCCTCTGTATGATATATTATGCAAATTGGTTCTGTATGATACATAATAAAAATTGTCTTTGTATGATATATAATGAAAATTGCCTCTGTATGATATATAATAAACATTGCCTATGTATGATATATAATTAAATTTGCCTCTATATGATATATTATGAAAACTGCATCTGTATGATACATAATGAAATTTGCCTCTGTATGGTATTTAATGAAATTTGACTATCTGATATATAATGAAAATTGATTCTGTATGATGCATAATGGAAATTGTCTCTATATAATATATAATGAAAAGTTTCTATATGATACATAATGAAATTTGACTGTATGATAAATGATGAAAATTGATTCTATATGACATATGATGTAAATTGCAACTTTTATATATAATGAAAATTAATTATGTGCTTTATGTGATGAACATTGATTCTGTATAATATATGATGAAAATTGCCTCTATGATTTTCTCTATGATATATCATAAAATTTACTCTGTATGATACATGATGAAAATTGCCTCTATGATTGCCTCTATGATATATCATAAAATTTACTCTGTATGATACATAATGAAAATTGCCTCTATGATTACCTCTATGATATATCATAAAATTTACTCTGTATGATACATGATGAAAATTGCCTCTATGATTTTCTCTATGATATATCATAAAATTTACTCTGTATGATACATGATGAAAATTGCCTCTATGATTGCCTCTATGATATATCATAAAATTTACTCTGTATGATACATAATGAAAATTGCCTCTATGATTACCTCTATGATATATCATAAAATTTACTCTGTATGATACATGATGAAAATTGCCTCTATGATTTTCTCTATGATATATCATAAAATTTACTCTGTATGATACATGATGAAAATTGCCTCTATGATTGCCTCTTTGATATATCATAAAATTTACTCTGTATGATACATGATGAAAATTGCCGCTATGAAACATAATGAAAATTGATTCTATATAATATCGATTGAACATCGCCACAGAGAGATATAATGAAAGTTGCCTACGTATGATATATAAATGAAAATTACTTCCATCATACATAATGGAAATTTCCTGCTTACAATATTTAATGAAAATTGCCTTTGTATAATATATAAATGAACAATGCCTCCGTGATATATAACAAAAATTGTCTCTGAGATATATAATGAAAATTTCCTCTGTGGCATATGTATGTATGTATGTATGTATGTATGTATGTATGTATGTATGTATGTATGTATGTATGTATGTGTGTGTGTGTGTGTGTGTGTGTGTGTGTGTGTGTGTGTGTGTGTGTGTGTGTCTTTGCTTGGATAAGAAATTCTTAAACAAGCCATTTACTCTCATAACTTGTGATCCCTATCATGGAGGCGTGGAAAACACGTGACTGGCATTCATTTGCCACTTTATCGAGCCAATCATGAGCATACATTGGGTACGTTTTAGTTTATTGGAAGAAAAATAAAATTGAGCCTATCTGATTGAAATAGCCAGTTTGCAGTACTACTAATACTCGAGTTTTAATTATCACCAGCTCCCTCCCAAAAGGTTTGATTGGCAGAAAGATAATACCAAACACCGTTTGGAAATGTAAGGTTGCTTTGAGCCAGCACGTACGCTCTTCACTGCGGCTAATTAATTTGAACAATGTTCTGAACTAACATCAGAGCGAAGCAGACGAGTTGCCCTCTCTCCCCTCAAATGTACACGAAACAACTCGAACGTTTCCTGTTGTAATTGTTTTGGGAGGAATGGGTGGGTGACAAGGACGTTGTGGGGTGGGGGCAGAGGGGTCATCCCCTCCTTGAATTTCCTCATGTTGTAAAATTGCTATAGCCTGTACACGAACATTAACAATCCGTCAAATTCCCTCCCCACCCCCACCCCTGAAAATTGAAATAACGTCCCTGGTGTGTGGGCGAGTTACAGTTAGATGGTTAAATCTCGGAGATTCTGACACCACGCCTGTGAACTAGTGGTTAGATCGTTCGCCTCTGATACGGAAGGTCGTGGGATTGATTCCTTACTGAGTCATACCAAAAACTTTAAAAAATGGTACTAACAGTTGCCTCACTTGGCGCTCAGCATTACGTTCCTAAGCGTTAGGAATGGTCGGCCTGGTGTCATGATAATGTGACTGGGTGTTACTGCTACATGTCTGCGGCATGATGCCCCAGTGCTAGACATCACTATAAACTGTCACACTGCCGACATCGTAGCGATATGACTGAAAAGTTGTTAAAAATGCAAATCACACAAACACACACACACACACACACACACACACACACACACACACACACACACACACACACACAGAGGTTCTGAATCATAGATCCATCGACTACGTCTTTACGCACCTGTGTACTATTTAGAATATATGTCCAGCTCCATCCTATTGTTAGAACCCATACAATCGAAAAATTGGCTAGGATATAACATTACTTAAGACAATACTGAGACCTCTCTCTCTCTCTCTCTCTCTCTCTCTCTCTCTCTCTCTCTCTCTCTCTCTCTCTCTCTCTCCATATCACTAATTCACCGAACTGCACGTAGCACGATTGGCAATGATGGACTTACAATATTACACCTATTCGTGGAAGTATAATATTACACATCTACATTTGCCCTCCACCAACATTACATCTAATTATTTCAGTTTCATTCTTACTCCATTGAACAATGCACATGGCTTTATCCAACTAGTGGAACAAACTCTTTCTTATCAATGTCAGATAACCCGCAATATCATATAATAGTTTATTATGAATCGAAAAATTTTCTTCGCTTGTCAGAAATAGGTTTTGCTAATTTATTGTACTGATAAACCATTTCTATAAATACGCAGCAGGGTGCTTGGTAGTTCATAGGTCAGAAGGAACTGCACTTAAAATCTCAGTGACATCTGAATGGATCATTGCCGTCAATCTAAATATTTATATAAACCTACCACATTTGTTTTTATTGCTTTCTATTCATTAATATTGTCTTTACTCTTGGCTGTCTAATACATGACTCGACCCTATCTAGTCTCGTTATACTGTAACAAGACTTTTCGCACTTTCCGAAGCATCCTTCGGGCGATCGATGATAATTAACACATCCAACGTTCCTCAGATCTATCGAGCAGAACATTTATGGTTCCCAGTGACTGAACTCGGGCTAACATTCTTTGCTCGAGATTATACAAAGTAAAAAGAGAATAGATGGACTGGAACAAAGCTTAGATAACTGCATGTTTGATAAGGCGACATATATTGGATATAAACAGGCAATACATTTAATGTCTAACACAGACATGCCTCGCATCATTGCTCTAAGGTATAATTAGGAAATATAACTCGCTTACGTGTTGAAGTCACGTGGGTATACCTGTCTATCAAACAAAGGTTGCCTATAAACAGACGGACCATTACCGTCGTTCAAATACAGTTTTATCTTTCCAATTCGTCAGTTTTTCGTAATACGTTTTTCTTGCAGTCCGCTAGTAATTTTCAAGACAGGTACAAGGTACAAGATATACGCTTTTTTTCCCCAAACTGGCAGCACCGCGTGACACATGAAAGATAGTGATATCGGTATAGAACGTATTTACTCATTTACAAGTCAAGTCAATCTGCAAAAGGCAAACCCTCCCACCCCAATCCACCAGTGATCGTTATGTGCCGTATCATAATGCGCCTACTGATCAGGGTCTATGATGTTTGTTTTACTGATTACTCCTAACCAACTGCGCAAACCTTTATGCGATGGCAGATCTGGGTCTGTGCAGTTTGCAGTGGGACTCGTATATGAATATAAATATGTATCAGTGTAAGTGCGGTTTTACGGGGTTGGGGCAAATAGACTGATAAAGATTAATTTTGTAATTTGATAGTAAGAAAGGTGTTTTTGTACATTCAAATATATATATTTGAACGGGACAGAGACGTAGATCTTTTGCAAAGTTCTCCGATATACATCAGTTACATAACAAATCCACAATGCAAGAATAAACAACATATGGCGAACATAATTCAGATACCGTGTTGTTTAAATACAAACAGTGAAACTACATTCAATATACACGAATCCAGTTCGTGACTTTGTATGCAAATGCACTGCATGCGATGATCTAATCAATGTTACTTGTGTTCCGAGTTGCCAAGCATTTCCTGGGTGTTGCCAAACACACCTATGATCGAATACGTTGGTTGGTTCGTAATATGACGTAACATATACTATTATCACCGCAACCGAACGTAAAGTTTCTTCATACTTTGTTCTTAGTGATTCATTAATAACAAAATTGGAACAAGATTTCTCTTTTAAAACAGTCGTATTTACTTTAAAGTTGTTAAAAGCCATTTAAATTAAATTTTAGTGTTTTTGTGCCGTTTGATTATTGTGCTCTCTTCCAAAGAACATAGACTTTGCAAGGTCACCAAGCCATTTTGTATAAGTCTTTAGTATGACTCGGTCGAGGATCGAACCCACGACCTACTGCATCCGAGGCGGACGCTTTAACCACTTGGACACCGGAGCGGTCATTACGGCAGATTGATATGTCGTAAGTTATTCGAAATTCAATTAGCCGCTTTATTCACCGATAAACCAAATTGCATCATGTACATGTAATTGAATGACTGATCAAACTAAATTTGCCGGCTATCAGTATCACCTCTCTGCATTCGGATTTTTCAAAATCGATGTTAACGATAGGTCTGCGAAAGTTCGGCGTTGCTGAATTTACTTTCCTTTTGTCTCTCAACGTCTAGCCTCTTAGGATCAGCAGCCAATCACGGCTGAAGATTGCGCTTTTTCAACTGTGCATGACAGGTATAGAGCTATTTGTCCTTCAAATAAAATATAATATCCAACTTAAATTCCTGTCAGATTTTCTCCGCTGCGGACGCTCTAAAAACTTGGACACCGTAACGGTCATTATGGTATACTGATATGTAGTATTGAAGTATTACGGCAGAGTGATATGAAATACATAAATATTATGGCAGACTATTGTATATTATACTAATATGACGCTTTTTATTTTAAACACGACAGAAAGAAATACGCTGAAGACAGGCCAAGTTATTGCTGATTGAAAGTCTGCAAAAGTGCTTCCGATTTATCATATCGTAATATAGATTTGGCATCGTTTCAATTCTTGCAGGATCAAATATTATTTGAACTGAGAAATAATGAAAATGCATATGTCAAGATTTTCAATATCATAATTATGTACATAAGACCGCTTAAAAGTACACTGTAATGGTTATTTTCACAACATTCTCAGCATTCATTATTGACAGCAAAAACATTTCCTGATAGTACGACCCCAGATGGCATGGCTCCCAGTCAGTAAATATTGGATGTCGATAAAATATTGTTTTGATTAAGATCTGTTTGGGCTAAAATGTATGAAAGCTTATAACGATGCCAGAAAGAGTATCTTAAACATTGAAGTTTCAAATGTCTTTAAAATGTATACGTCCCTGTTAGACATAGCATCTAGTAGTTCCATATTCTAGTCACCATTCTGATTTATCGGTCCGCTCGTGTATGCAACAAAACCTAGAAGGTCTAGATATCCTTGTGGTTTACAAAGTTGTTTGGTTGGATCAGAGCAATTTTACGACCAACGAAAAAGTTGGTAGCTCTGCAATTCCAATTACACTTTTGGCTCAGTATGTTAATTGAGTTAGTTTTACGTCATGCTGTATACTGTTCTTTATTCATCGGTGTCGTGGACGCGAAAATTTGATTGGTTTACGTTAATTTGACGTTGTTAGCCATTGGTTTACGTTAGTTTGACGTTATTAGCCATATATCACATTCAAAATTCGTATGATAGGTCGCGGGCGTATTGTTGTATAAATGGTTGTATGAAAAAGTAATAATCAGGAAAAGTGTCATGGACTGACATTGTCATCAGAAGTGTGAAGAGAATGTGCTTACGATATGCTAGAGATAATATGATAAGCAGGTGCTTATTTAGTTTCTTGAATATAAACGGATTGTTTCACATCTCGTGTGACAAATACATCATTCCAACTGTTTGTATTGCCAATCTCCTGTATTACATTTTAATATCAGTTAAGTATTATGATTATGCATTTAAAAAAGTGAAATCGTTCGAGGCAAAATACAGACATTGTATGCAATGGCATCCTCTTTTCATAATTTCTTTTTCACTAGAGACCTGAATAATCATAAACTTTATATGGAATGGGGAGAGGGGCATGGAAGAGGACGGATTGTTTTAGTGTCATACAGTTTGTTAGCCTTCTGAGGCAGGACATGTTTTCATTCCAATTGTTGGATTACAATAAATCATTGAGAGGACTATGGAATTAAGAGTATGCTATCCTAACAAGACTTCTTAGTGACATAGTCCTTTTCAACAATGTTGTTCTTCAAACAAACCCTCGCCCACGTTCCATCCATTTTCCGTTCTTTTATCACTTGACTATTGAATTGTATTAAATTGTTATTCGTTAAATTTCACTTTTTTTGTATCTTCAATCATTTAACTGTCGGCATTACTGACTAAGGTGTAGAAGCTTTACATATATCTCTCACTAATTTAATTTCCATCCAAAATCGAGCCTGGGTGGGATTTCCATAGTAATTTAAATAATTTATTGGGAGCACCCCAACCAACCATTACACACTTACCACAGTGGCGGCATAACAACCCCGTCATGCTACAACGTCAATGACGTCATGGAGCATCATATGCTGGTTTATAGAAAGCCTGCCATGTTCAAAGAAAGGTGTAGTAGTTCGGAGATGAAAGGCAATACAAATTGCCAATTTTGAGAAAATATAGACTAATGCCGTTACTGGTTTGTGTGATATGTACATCCGAAACGTTTGAAGACTCAGTATTTGACCATCTAAACAAGGTGGACGAAAGCGAAAATTGGTCGATTTGCGAAAGTGGAGACAAAGGAAAAGGCATTACTTTTAATTGATTAAAAGTCCTTATATTTAGCCACAGAGTGACATTGTTTTGCCATATACATACACTAATATACTATCCTGTATAATTACCAGCTGAACATGCGTGTACCAAGATACATTACTTATTCTAATTAGTCATTTTTATTAGTGATACGTTTAGTAAATACTCCCACTTTCGGCGCATAAGGTAAAGATAGTAACTATAATACATTAAAGTTAAACATATGAATCATGTATTTTCGTTTATTTCAAAGTTTATACGAATTCACATGAACTATTTTTTTCTTAGTACGTAGTTTAGGACCAATGAATTTTGAAGTCGGGCTATGCTACATAATTGTAATTTTACCGTAATCGCTCCTTTAACGTGAATTAAGCTTTCGGTGACTTAAAGTACCGAAATTTAAATTATTTTGTCGACTAAACTGTTATTTCGTTAAATATACCCTTAAAGTAACTACACTTAGGCATATATTGAAAATAATCGCCCTGGGCTTTTCTCGCTTCATATGTGTGCAATCTTTCCATCTATATCGATTGGTGAATGCTAGTCTGAGGTTAGAAGCTGACTCGAAATGGTTGATAGATTATAAAGTCGGCAAATTAAATATATCTCAAAATTTGTTTCTTTTAAAACCTGTTTGAAAAAGTTTAGATATAATATCTGTCAAGCATTTCAGCAGAATACAAGAACTTAAATAGAATCTAGTCGAGTTTCGAGATCATTCACACATCACGTGAGCATCGCTGACAATGCTGCCACCAACTTTTCTGTTTAAGCAAGCGATAGAAAAACACATTGTTTACAATAATGATAACGTAAGGTATACTTGTATTATCCTTAAAATTCACTTGAATCAAACAATTGATATCGAAGATGTATACCTTCCAAAATGTTAAACATTGTTGAGACTTTATGATTTTTCTGCTTACACTGGCAAATCCGTAATCCTATCATGTAAATATATCAGGAATAGGCAAAGAGTTATATGGTCTCAAGGTTTCAGATCAATATTGGTAAAGATGTACATGATGTAGGCGACTTTCGATACATAAAAACTGGGACTTAAGAATAAATGGCAATACATGCGACACCGCTCCTGCCTCCGCCGTTATAAAAGCGATATATATTTCTCTTTATTCACAGACAATAGCAAAACCTATTTAGATGTTGACTACCCGATTGAAAGTCATATTCCGGTTCAATTTGGCAATCTATTACTGGTTAAAGACTGAATGTCCGCTGGCGACATGAGGATTTACTACGGTTTCCCTGGGGACTATTCAAACAAAACACATCGGTAAGAAAGTTGGCAACTTCAACATCCACTTTTAAAAGACACCATACACCCATCTATTCCAACGTAACATATTAAATTTTGTTATATAATATCATTCTCGAAATTAATATCCATTTTGGGACTTTGGTTACCACTCTATAGTAAAAGCATTGTTGTTTAAAAACAGGACTGATACGCGTTTGAATTCTGGCGTGGAGAGCAAAACGCTGATTACGAACCAGTCTTCCATTTCCATCATTCAAATTCGCTTTCCATTGCAATTATTTCGTTGAGAGAGCAGACAACTGATCCCTTCTTAAAATACTGAGCGCAAACAATCCAGTAGTCGAGATTACTTTTAGAGCGATTGCCTAGGGGACGAGAAATGGATCGATCCATACAGGAGTGATAAAACTGGATGGAAATAATGTGTAATCTTAGCGTGATTTATCGCAATTAATGTGTCACTCATTCCTCAAGGACCTGGAGTGCAAAGCTAATGTTTCAATCCTTTCAAAATAAAAACGCTTCAAAAGAGTGTTATTATGCTTTGGGCGACGTGAGTCGGACTGTTGATAATGAATAATGTGTGGGCCTCGGTCGATACGTCGTTTGCCTCAATTTCAGGCTAGCAAACTCTAAGGAATGCTTGCAAAATAAATTTATTCGTATCATGAAAACAAGTAAAATGCAGATGCTTTTATATAAAAAAAGGTAATGTACACAAGGGAAAACAAAACTAAAAAATAAAGACTATGACAAATAATATACGACCATCAAATCGATTTTTAATATATGTATTTATAAAGTAACATTAACCGAAGACTGTCATACACGATTAAGATTTGTAGTGTTGACTGTTCACTTCGGTTTGATCAGAGAAGTGTACATATCTCTATCTTTACTAGCCAATGTTCCGATATGTTACCATGTTTAGATAGCGTATCATATCATTGACTTACGAAGATGGCACAACAGGTCTTAAGTAGAAACCGAGGAAAATGAATTTTATCATCTAATCTAC
Organism: Unio pictorum; assembly: GCA_030141615.1. Lineage (NCBI taxonomy): Eukaryota > Metazoa > Mollusca > Bivalvia > Unionida > Unionidae > Unio > Unio pictorum. Next base: position 6,040,377 of record JARLTB010000283.1, read on the forward strand.
ATCTACCATAAGTGAAATATCAAATTATATTAGTGTGGTGGTAGGAACTAATCTTGCCAAACCTTTCCTCCGGAAATGACTTTCATACCAGTACGGGCATTGTTTGAACGTCAGTGTGATAGTCAGTCAAGTAATCATAAGGGAGGGATAATCACCTGTGTTTTTTTTTTTTTTTTTTTTTTTTTTTTTTGGTAGTAATTTAAAGCAGAAGAAATTGTTTTATCAGTCACATTTCGCAATAACTGTGCTTTATAAAAGAAACTTGGTATCCACGTACACACACTTTCACTTTAATCTGTGCTTTTCTTCATAGAGCGCTTACAGCCTGAAAGTTCTAATTGCATAAACATCCTCTGGTGATATCGATGTTTTTATTTTTATTTTTACTTACAGTGATACACACTGTTTTAACTGTACTATCGACAGCTTGCTTATGTATAAAAATAGGTAAAGAAAATAAAGTCCACTCTTATTCAATAGATCAAACGAGAATTAAAAAGATAATAAAGTACTCGATTCAACTTTTATCAATAATTAATTTTCCTTCCATAAATAATCACGTGAAAATGAATTTTCAAAAAAAAAATGATAACGACAGCTTTATCCACTTCAAACAAGATTCAGAATGTAAGGGCAATGTGCGGTTAATATTTATCTTGATAAAGTTTTCATAAATGCTCAAGTGGTGATAATATAAATCAGTTACGTTTTGCTACTTTATTTGCACAGAAGGTCATTTATTGGAAGATACCCGTTATGTGATGAGAGATAGAGACATTCTCTGTCGTTGTTCTACACTAGAATACATACGATTATTCACATATATAAATGTGAGAAAGGGATTTTCTTGTTGGTTGTGTAGATAATATTGATTTTCTTTCCTTGTTTTTTTTTTATAAATCGCTACAGGGATTCATCTTTAATTTTTCGTAAATAAGATTTCCTATCATCTCTCTTCGAAATTCATTTTATATTCATTTTTCTATGTTACCAATATTCCCGCATGCTGCTCAACATTTGAAAACCACATAGATCACTGTAACTTAATCATTTTCAGAAACAATTCATGCCTATTAGTCACCATTTGCTCTTAAATCAACATTTTGTTTTCTTATGCACGTCAGCTACATTTTAAAGGAGGGCATTTGGTAACGTTCTACCAAGATAAATGATTTCCATCTACATACCTACCAACCCATATGTCGTTCATTTTGGCAAGTTCTTCAGAAATTTCTTTGTTATTTATGATTTATTTTAAATTTATATGTACTGAAATGTTTACGAATAATAGGGTTAATTCAGTGACTCATTTCAGTTTTAACGAGGGATGAAAGTTTCCGCATTATATTTCTTATAAATCTATTCATACTGGCCTTGTGTTGTTAACTTTGAGTTTCTGCCCTGAAACAGTTGCAAAAAAAAAATGTAATACATCAACAGCAGATACAAGAGGTTCAAAACAGTCATTAAGTCTCAAAGTAGTATCATGGCCCTCTAGCGGCCGAGTAGTCTAAACCGCTCTCCGTTACGGATCGCTGCCATCTCACCTATGACTGCGTTGGTTCGAGTCTCAGATTCGGCCAAAGTGGGTATGGGAGAAAGCTTGCCAGTAGCTTCTCGTGGGTCGGTGTTTCTTTTCGGGGTTTTTCCCGGGTTCTTCCTCCACCATTAATACTGGTCGCCATGTATAGCCTATATTGTGCTGAAAAATGGCGTTAAACCATACAACAACAACAACAACAACAATAACAACAAACTAGTATAATCTGCAAACTGTCAACGTTCATATTCTGTTTGGTTTAATTTGATAGGAAGGCAGAGTGGTCTTTGGAGCTCAAGCATCTCACCTCAGTAAGTCCGAAATCGAGTCTAGGCTCGACCAACGTGGTGCGTGAAAAGCTAGCTAGGAGTTTTCCTTGAACCGGCGGTTCATTTCGGATTTAGTGTCATTTTGTATACAACAAACTAAAATTAATTTGATTTGATTCCATATATATATATATATATATATATATATATATATATATATATATATATATATATATATATATATATATATATATATATATATATATATATATATGACTATTTTAGCATTACGACTATACGACTATTTTATCATTAGTATTAGTAAGGGCGGATAATGGATGGTAAATATTTATTATAATGAAATAAGTACCTGAGACATTACAGTTTAGAGCGAAGACATAGGTAGTGATATAGCAAATCTTTTAGTTACAATTACACACTTATCCATAAGGACTGCCTTGAAGAAGATTTCCTTGTTTGATTTGAAACGATTGCAATGGGTTATCCAGTAGTTATTATATCTGTAATATGGGGCATAATTCCTATTCTTCGCATTCTGAGGATAAATTATTTTGTACAGTCTTAGCAAAGATGCTTTGTAGTTTCTGGTTCACCGCATGTATATCTAGATGCCGATTCGGTTTTGTTAAAAAAAATAAACCAGAACGAAGTTAAGCTTAATGTCTATCTTCTATTTTTTCTCCTTAATTGCGAGACTTGAACCTTTTCTAGATTTAAATGAGTACAAAGAAGGGTTGTTTTGTATTTACAAAGAGAGACGTTTTCATTCTGCAATTTAGATAAAATGAACTCTAGTATTGATTTGTCCTGGTGAAGAGCATTTAGAGGTTTGTTCCATCACGACGTTTTATATTACTTACTTGCATGCATGTATGTATGTATGTATGTATGTATGTATGTATGTATGTATGTATGTATGTATGTATGTATGTATGTATGTATGTATGTGTGTGTGTGTGTGTGTGTGTGTGTGTGTGTGTGTGTGTGTGTGTGTGTGTGTGTGTGTGTGTGTGTGTGTGTGTGTGTGTGTGTGTGTGTGTGTAGGTAGGTATGCATAGTATGTATCAGTCTTGAATGTGATGGCAGCACGTAAAGCCTTAGCAACTGTTGTCTGTCTTTGATTGTGTTGCATGGGCCATATGTGGGTATTCCTCAGCAAGACGTACGTGTCTTGCCATACCTAATGAGTTAATTAATGCGTATGCTAAACATAAATAGGATCTTTCCCATAAACGATATTTGACGTTTGACCTGAACCAATTGGATGCCGGATCGAAACCCAATGAAGTATTTATAATAGCCTGCAGGATAAGTTACTGAAACAAAGGTTTGATGTCTGATGATTTACATTGGAGTAAAACTTACTGTGTATGATGATTTACTATGGGGTAAAGCATAAGATGTCTGATGACTCACTATGGGGTAAAGTATATTATGTGTGATGACTTACTATGGGGTAAAGCATGCTATGTCTGATGACTTTCTATGGGGTAAACCATACTATGTCTGAGGACTTACTATGGGGTAAAGCATAATATGTCTGATAACTTACTATGAAGTAAAGCATACTATGTTTGATGATTTACTATAATGTAAAGCATAATATGTCTGATGACTTATTATGGGGTAAAGCATACTCTGTCTGATGATTGACTATGGGGTAAAGCATACTATGTCTGATGATTGACTGTGGGGTAAAGCATAATATGTCTGATGACTTACTATGAAGTAAAACATACTATGTCTGAGGACGTACTATGGGGTAAAGCATATTATGTCTTATGACTTACTATGGGCTAAAGCATATTATGCCTTATGACTTACTATGGGGTAAAGCATACTCTGTCTGATGATTGACTATGTGGTAAAGCATGCTATGTCTGATGATTGACTGTGGGGTTAAGCATAATATGTCTGATGACTTACTTTGAAGTAAAACATACTATGTCTGAGGACGTACTATGGGGTAAAGCATATTATGTCTTATGACTTACTATGGGGTAAAGCATACTCTGTCTGATGATTGACTATGGGGTAAAGCATACTCTGTCTGATGATTGACTATGGGGTAAAGCATATTATGTCTTATGACTTACTATGGGGTAAAGCATACTCTGTCTGTTGATTGACTATGGAGTAAAGCATATTCTGATGATTGACTATGGGGTAAAGCATACTCTGTCTGATGATTGACTATGGGCTAAAGCATATTATGTCTTATGACTTACTATGGGGTAAAACATACTCTGTCTGATGATTGACTATGTGGTAAAGCATACTATGTCTGATGATTGACTGTGGGGTAAAGCATATTATGTCTGATGACTTACTATGAAGTAAAACATACTATGTCTGACGACGTACTATGGGGTAAATCATATTATGTCTTATGACTTAGTATGGGGTAAAGCATACTATATCTGATGATTGACTCTGGGGTAAAACATACTCTATCTGATGATTGACTATGTGGTAAAGCATGCTATGTCTGATGATTGACTGTGGGGTTAAGCATAATATGTCTGATGACTTACTATGAAGTAAAACATACTATGTCTGAGGACGTACTATGGGGTAAAGCATATTATGTCTTATGACTTACTATGGGGTAAAGCATACTCTGTCTGATGATTGACTATGGGGTAAAGCATACTCTGTCTGATGATTGACTATGGGGTAAAGCATATTATGTCTTATGACTTACTATGGGGTAAAGCATACTCTGTCTGTTGATTGACTATGGAGTAAAGCATATTCTGATGATTGACTATGGGGTAAAGCATACTCTGTCTGATGATTGACTATGGGCTAAAGCATATTATGTCTTATGACTTACTATGGGGTAAAACATACTCTGTCTGATGATTGACTATGTGGTAAAGCATACTATGTCTGATGATTGACTGTGGGGTAAAGCATATTATGTCTGATGACTTACTATGAAGTAAAACATACTATGTCTGACGACGTACTATGGGGTAAATCATATTATGTCTTATGACTTAGTATGGGGTAAAGCATACTATATCTGATGATTGACTCTGGGGTAAAAATACTCTATCTGATGATTGACTATGGGGTAAAGCATACTATGTCTGATGATTGACTGTGGGGTAAAGCATAATATGTCTAATGACTTACTATGAAGTAAAACATACTATGTCTGAGGACGTACTATGGGGTAAAGCATATTATGTCTTATGACTTACTATGGGGTAAAGCATATTATGTCTGATGATTTACTATGGAGTAAAGCATACTCTGTCTGATGATTGACTATGGGGTAAAGCATACTATGTCTGATGATTGACTGTGGGGTAAAGCATGATATGTCTGATGACTTACTATGAAGCAAAACATACTATGTCTGAGGACGTACTATGGGGTAAAGCATATTATGTCTTATGACTTACTATGGGGTAAAGCATATTATGTCTGATGATTGACTATGGGGTAAAGCATACTCTGTCTGATGATTGACTATGGAGTAAAGCATACTCTGATGATTGACTATGGGGTAAAGCATACTCTGTCTGATGATTGACTATGGGGTAAAGCATACTCTATCTGATGATTGACTGTGGGGTAAAGCATGATATGTCTGATGACTTACTATGAAGTAAAACATACTGTGTCTGAGGACGTACTATGGGGTAAAGCATATTATGTCTTATGACTTACTATGGGGTAAAGCATATTATGTCTGATGATTGACTATGGGGTAAAGCATACTATGTCTTATGACTTACTATGAAGTAAAACATACTGTGTCTGAGGACGAACTATGGGGTAAAGCATATTATGTCTTATGACTTACTATGGGGTAAAGCATATTATGTCTGATGATTGACTGTGGGGTAAAGCATGATATGTCTGATGACTTACTATGAAGTAAAACATACTGTGTCTGAGGACGTACTATGGGGTAAAGCATATTATGTCTTATGACTTACTATGGGGTAAAGCATATTATGTCTTATGACTTACTATGGGGTAAAGCATATTATGTCTGATGATTGACTATGGGGTAAAGCATACTCTGTCTGATGATTGACTATGGAGTAAAGCATATTATGTCTTATGACTTACTATGGGGTAAAGCATATTATGTCTGATGATTTACTATGGAGTAAAGCATACTCTGTCTGATGATTGACTATGGGGTAAAGCATACTCTGTCTGATGATTGACTTTGGGGTAAAGCATACTATGTCTGATGATTGAGTATGGAGTAAAGCATACTCTGTCTGATGATTGACTATGGGGTAAAGCATACTCTGTCTGATGATTGACTATGGGGTAAAGCATATTATGTCTTATGACTTACTATGGGGTAAAGCATACTCTGTCTGATGATTGACTATGGAGTAAAGCATATTCTGATGATTGACTATGGGGTAAAGCATACTCTGTCTGATGATTGACTATGGGATAAAGCATACTCTGTCTGATGATTGACTTTGGGGTAAAGCATACTCTGTCTGATGATTGACTTTTTTTGGGGGTAAAGCATAATATGTCTGACGACTTGCTATGAAGTAAAGCATACTATGATGATTTACAATAGGGTAAAGCGTATTATGCCTGATGATTTACTGTGGAGTAAAGCATACAATGTCTGATTACATATTTATTTATTTAGTTTTGTTTGTTTTTGGAACAAGGTCGTTGTCCCTATTTATCTATCACAAAGATATTGATGCAAGGTTATTGCACGGTTATTGAATGCAAGGTTATATTCTTTTAAATTCTCGGCGTTCTCCATAAAACTACAATGGTACTTTCTACAGCCTTGTGAATTGCCATGTTAAAACGCTAGAACGATGCTAAATTCCATGAGCAGGTAAAGGATTAGGTAATTCGTTGTCTTTTTACACTAATCCTTGAATCGTAGCTTATTGGACTTTTCTTCATGGCAGAATTTACAGCTGAAAAGAAATATGTCAAGTGGTCCAAGCTCTGAATGGTTTGTCATACGATATTGATATTTGGAGAGATTATCAAGGGTTTGAATAAGTAAACCATCCCAAGAGTAGTGGTGATATTCGCTTTAAGGAGTGCCGGCTTAGTGATCAATTGGTGAGCCCTCTGAACGCCAGCATGAGATGGACAAAGTTTGTCCTTTCTTTATAACACCGGACTTTATAGCGGGTTGGAATTCACAAGCGCCATCTGTCACTACTGTGATGCCTGATCTGAGCTAACAGATAAAATTGTATCCTGATGACAAGTCGAGAGTTTATTAACGAAACACTACATTCTTTTCTTTAAACATCTTAAGTGCTCAAAAGATTATTCGAAAAGGCTGTTATTTATACACAAGGAGATGAAGTCTTGAGACTTTGCGTCTATTCATCAGTGACAGGAAATATTACACGCACAATCAAGTTTTATATAACTTGTCTAGTCTTGTCTTGTCTTGTCTTGTCTTGTCTTGTCTTGTCTTGTCTTGTCTGTCTGTCTGTCTGTCTGTCTGTCTGTCTGTCTGTCTGTCCATCCATCCATCCATCCATCCATCCATCCATCCATCCATCCATCCATCCATCCATCCATCCATCCATCCATCCATCCATCCATCCATCCATCTATCTATCTATCTATCTATCTATCTATCTATCTATCTATCTATCTATCTATCTATCTATCTATCTATCTATCTATCTATCTAATACTTGTTGAGAAGCAAAGTAAGTGTTTCTAATCGCAATGGCCCGCACCAAACAGACAGCAAGAAATTCGTCTGTTTTAGATTCAACAATGTAATATGAATCGCAGAGATACAAAATGATGCAAAAGCTTATATAAAATGCAGTGAAGGCTGAAAAGATATCACTTTGAACTTCATCATCGAGAATTACTCAGAAAAACAATGGAAACAGCGAGAAAAAAATGACCGAGGCACGTAAGGTGACGAAGGACCTACATAAATATTTCAACTGTAAGAAACTGAAACAGTGAAAAAGCGAGAACAAATGACCGAGGCAAATAACTGAAACTGCAAAATATATGACAGCGGAACCAATTTTCATCCAAGAAAGAGAAAGAAAAAAAAAACGAAAAAAGAAGGAAAAGAAGGGAAGAAGACCAAAAAATGATGGAAGATTGCTTATACGACGATGAATTCCTAGAACAAAAAATAAATAAATATATTTAATAACAAAAAATAATATCACTCAATCTATAACATGCATATTAAAAAACAGTATATATATATATATATATATATATATATATATATATATATATATATATATATATATATATATATACGCACACACACACAGCTGGGCAAAAGTGAGTGCAATATGAATGTGTGCAATATCATAAAATATTTTATAATTCTGACAATGTAAAGTAACGGGGACAAAGATGAACATATTCATGAGCTTATTCATTTCGAACGATTTGACGTTCTTACGTCAGTATGAATGCCGTATTCATATTTGAACGATCTGACGTATTTTTACGTCAGTATGAATTCCATAGTAATTTTTGAACGATTTGACGTTCTTTACGTCATTATGAATGCCGTGTTCATTTTTTAACGATTTGACGGTCTTTACGTCATTATGAATGCCGTGTTGATTTTTTAACGATTTGACGTTCTTTACGTCATTATGAATGCCGTGTTCATTTTTTAACGATTTGACGTTCTTTACGTCATTATGAATGCCGTGTTCATCTTTTAACGATTTAGCGTTCCATACATCAGTGGAGAGTTAGATCCGTACGGTTTGCAATAATTTAGGGCTTCTGCTACTTCATTTAAAGCCGTTGTACACCTTATCAAGACAAGTTTTAATTTAAATTTAAGCTCTCTGTCTGAACGAGGGTTGAGATTCAAGAGCAGAAATCGCACCTGGCGGTGTTGCTGAGGTCAAGAGACGGTGTTTCTGAGGTCAATAAATGGTGTTTCTGAGATCAAGAGACAGTGTTTCTGAGGTCAAGAGGCGGTGTTTCTGAGGTCAATAGATGGTGTTTCTGAGGTCAAGAGACGGTGTTTCTGAGGTCAAGAGGCGGTGTTTCCGAGGTCAATAGATGGTGTTTCTGAGGTCAATAGATGGTGTTTCTGAGATCAAGAGACAGTGTTTCTGAGGTCAAGAGGCGGTGTTTCTGAGGTCAAGAGACGGTGTTTCTGAGGTCAAGAGGCGATGTTTCTGAGGTCAAGAGACGGTGTTACTGAGGTCAATAGACGGTGTTTTTGAGGTCAAGAGGAAAGTGAGAGAGAGAGAGAGAGAGAGAGAGAGAGAGAGAGAGAGAGAGAGAGAGAGAGAGAGAGAGAGAGAGAGAGAGAGAGAGAGAGGTAACTGTGATAATGGTAGATGACAATAATGTTTGCTCCCTTAGGTGCAAGTTTTTACTTAAAGATATTTAATGATACAATCTTTAGCAGCAGGTCATTTTGATAGTACGAATTCGGAATAAAAATTATCTGCATAATCGTATAAGGAGTGCCGAAAATGCATTTTATTTTCGATAAGGCCAAAACTCCAGGATAACTTTCATACCCCCCCCCTCCCGAATTATTTCTTCTGCTGAGAAGTGTAGCAGATGGTGAGAGGATCCAAATTTTTACCTGTAAGCGTCACCTTTCATTTACTTTATCATCCCAAAATTATACACTATATGTTAAAGATATACTATATTTATTATATGCGTGATTTGTTCAATATACATTATGCAGTAAAACCATAGATTATTACCATGCGTGATTTGTTCAATATACATTATGCATTAAAACCATACGAGATTTATACCATGCGTGATTTGTTCTATATCCATTATGTATTAGCTATACATGGTTTATACTATGCGTGATTTGTTTTACATACATTCTGCATCAGTCAGTCATACGAGGTTTATACCATGCGTGATTTGTACAGTAGATTTTATGTATTAGTCATACTTAATTTATACCTTGTCTGATTTGTTCTGTATGCACCTTTATACTGCAAATTAGATCTACCGTATATATTCGCTTATTAGTTGGGTTACATTGCATAATATACTGGCAGATGAGAGTTTTTGTTGGTTTTCAACTGATTCATCCTAACCAACCGCGCAGACACAAATCTGCTCGCATATTCGGGTCTGTGCTGTTTGTTGTTGGTTCTGACGTATACAAGAGTGTATAAAGTTAAAGCAAGAATTAAAGAGTATACGGTACTAAAGTTGAAGCAATAATTAAAGAGTATACGGTACTAAAGTTGGGGCAATAATTAAAGTGTATACGGTACTAAAGTTGTGGCAATAATTAAAGAGTATACGGTACTAAAGTCGAGGCAATAATTAAATAGTATACGGTACTAAAGTTGATACAATAATTAAAGAGTATACGGTACTAAAGTTGAAGCAAGAATTAAAGAGTATACGGTACTAAAGTTGTGGCAATAATTAAAGAGTATACGGTACTAAAGTCGAGGCAATAATTAAATAGTATACGGTACTAAAGTTGATGCAATAATTAAAGAGTATACGGTACTAAAGTTGATGCAATACTTAAAGAGTATACGGTACTAAAGTTGAAGCAATAATTAAATAGTATACGGTACTAAAGTTGTGGCAATAATTAAAGAGTATACGGTACTAAAGTCGAGGCAATAATTAAATAGTATACGGTACTAAAGTTGATGCAATAATTAAAGAGTATACGGTACTAAAGTTGGGGCAATAATTAAAGTGTATACGGTACTAAAGTTGATGCAATACTTAAAGAGTATACGATACTAAAGTTGGGGCAATAATTAAAGTGCATACGGTACTAAAGTTGATGCAATAATTAAAGAGTATACGGTACTAAAGTTGAAGCAATAATTAAAGAGTGTACGGTCTTAAAGTTGGGGCAATAATTAAAGTGTATACGGTACTAAAGTTGAAGTAATAATTAAAGAGTATACGGTACTAAAGTTGAAGGAATAAGTAAAGATTATGGACAGTAATCAAAATAACTATGATGCATGTTATATGATGAATGTTTTGTCCTCTGTACACCTGACGCAAAAGAATGTCAACACAGTTTTATGAAAATGATAATTTTGGTGCCGTCGTCTTTTTGGTAAAGGTCTAACGATAGAGTATGACTAAAAATTGTGGGATGCTGATAAAACGATTTAGCGCTTTGAGTATAGTTTTAAAATTAAAAATACAACAAACACCATTCAAACAACAAAAAGTGTTACTGCAATTATTATGAAGACATATGCTGCATGTCTTGGGATATCACAGACGATTTAATTTTAGTTTTCGTTGCCGGTGCACTCTTACGTAAAATTACTGTGTTACGGAGGTTTGCTGAAAAGCTTTTGAAATTCTTATTCTAGATAACTTGAATACAATATTCAGGATTCTTCATTAAACTATTGCTTAAAACAATCAAGAAAAGTCACATTCGATTTTAATTTAATTACTGTTTGTGATAATTTGGAAAGTTCTTGCGATAAGCAGCATATTATCTACCACATAAAAATTTGTGGCTCAAAGATATTATTACATCAGAAATTTCTGGGCTGTGTTAAGGCCTTCAGCTTACGCAAGTTGAACCTGGAAACAAAACATTATTGAAGACTAGGTTTTACCGGATACCTGCACCTGTACGTTTCTTGATAATTAGGTATTTTTGTCTGTTTGGATTCTACACCTCATAGTCTTAGTATGTCATAATAATAACAACCGCGAACAAGCTGTTCCTACTACCAATCATATTCGGATTGCGAAACATTAAATATATTGCAGTGGACTTTCCGCTATATCTATCGATTTGGGTTCGTATTCTTACACGAAACCTACTTTGTAAAATAAAATTCAACTAACTAATTACGTTCCCCAGATTTATATAAGGGAACATTAGGAATAATCTTTTACAGTGTAATCTGTTCTTTAGCATTAGCAGAGTATCGAATCTACAGATGTTTCCTATCGTTCATCAGGCTGATTGGTTACAAGCCTGAATAAACGGACAAGGAAATCCTCAGAGACTCGAATCCAACGGACTCCATCTATTAAAGCTAGATGTCCTAACATTTTCATCCTATCTACATTTCGCGAAGAATCCAATTTCACACTGTCAGATCACGTCAGCCAAAGAAGGGACTTGTCTGATGGCGGGAGAAAAATTCATGGCCATTCTGCCTCCCCTCCTCATTAATTCATTCTGGAAAATGAATTGGACATGATCTGTAAGTCATTATTACTCGATCTCCTCTGAAGATGAATTCATCTGGTAATTAATGCGTTCAGATTTTGGAGCCTGAATTTCTGCAGATAGCATTTTGTGTACTTCTGGAAAAACAATAAAGTTGCTTAACATCTCCGAAAATAAATCAGAGAAAAATATGGGAAGAACTTGCGATGCTGTAGTGTCAGCGTGAATTCGGTGATGAACTCATTTATATATATTTTCTTGTTTATAATTTTCACACAATACCTTCTTTGTTAGTCAGCAGACGGAACGTGCATTTATTATTTCTGGTTGATATGCCCATTGTTAGAACATAATTTATTTAGAAGAATTCATCTACCACTCTGACATCACATAATTAGCCTTTTTGTAAGAGTTTATGGATGGAGTTCAATGATTTGTGCGTATGATTTATTTCATTTGGATTTTTAACGATGTCTGCAGTGTGACAGTTTATAGTGACATCTAGCACTGGGGCATCATTCCGCAGACATGTAGCATGATATCCCACCCAGTCAAATTATCCTGACACCAGGCTGACCAGTCCTAAGCAAACATGCTTAGATTGTTGATGGCTCACCATCGATGTCAAATACTGTTCTCCTATCTCAAATACAGACATACGCTACAGACAAAGTTTTTTTATATAGTTGTCAGAAAGACGCACCTACCCTAATAAACATAAAATATGAGTCTATGAGATTGGTAGGTGTTTGTATATTTTTAGTTGTTGAGTAAATCAGATTTTGACATTTCAGAGCAATGCTTGTCTGAAAATGCTCACACCATAACTTTGACAAGCTTCCATAAGGTTAGATAAACCACCTAGAGATATGTGTTTACATTGTTCTCGTCTTAGACATTATGGACATCATGACTTTGACAACTTCCCTACGGATCTGTGTGCGCATTATTCTCGTCTTTGACTTTATGCCATGAATTAACACGCTTCCCTTCAGATATATGTGCAAATTATTCTCGTCTTAGAGTCTATGGAAACCAAGAATTTGACAAGCTTCCCTACAGATCTGTGTGCGCATTATTCTCTTCTTAGACTTTATGGACACCATGAATTTGACAAGCTTCTCTACATATGTATATGTGTATTATTCTCGTCTTAGACTTCTCGTGAACAGGGCTTAATCAACTAACTTGTTTATGTAATGAAACAAGTTTCTACAGAACCAGTAATGTATCTTAATGCATTAATGTCCAACTTATCGATGGAGCCAAAATCTTTGAAATGTTTACTATGTTTGACATAGATGTCAGAATTGTTTAGGTTGGCCCTTACACCACAATACAATAAGTATTAATATGATTATTTGATTTAAGTACATATATGCTGTGAATACAGTCAGCTACAGGTCGCTACAGTAGCACGTTTTTCAGCAAGACAAAAATAATGTGATCATTTAAAGTATTTCTTTTTTTTGTGTAAAGACTGATACGAGCTTTTATTGGTACTGACATTACAATTATAACATAGCTTTACCGCCAAAATAGTATATAAACTGAGCACCACTGAAGGAAGATTTTTATGGTTGTATAGGGTAGTGTTAGTTTATATGACTTTCAATCAGTCACGTACGGTAATGTTAGAAGAGAATTCCACTCATCCGATCTAAATAATCAGGCTGGCATGTAGGGTTTGCGTATGCGATCTATCATCATTGCGGAGGGAACGTTTTGTATTTCGAAAGAACTCTGACTTTGTCCCAATTCCGTAGACTTTCCCATGAAATGAGATATTTGATAATATATCCCCTGGTTTAAAAGATGAATCTGTTTTGTGTAATGGGCAGTAGTCCTGTGCCGTAACTAGTTTAAACATTACAATTTATAGAGAAGCTACTTTTGTGTCAGATGTTATTGCTTGCAACATTTCTATTTCTTAAAACAATCTTGGTGACATCGGTGTGATTACAGAATCATAAGCACATCTAACAATCCCACTGCATACAATAAACAAACAAGTTTAGTGTAAAGTTAAGTGTAAGAAGTGTTTGCAATGAGTTCTGTTGAAAGAGCACATTGAAACAGCCATTCATGTTGAATCAAAATACAGTGTGTGTGGCAGCTGATAGAGATAAACTGCGCTCAGTAACACCATTTATGAGATTCCTGATAATGATATAAACCAGGTATAACCATAATAATGATTAAAATATCTGTATAAATGTGAATCGTCGATTATGTAATGGAAATATAAACAGGATTGGGGTTAAAAGTAAAACGGCAAAGAACAGTAAGACAAACTTAATCTAATCTAACGTTCAAACAGATTTGAGCCAGTGTAAACGACACGAGATAGAACGAAAATTGAAGACGTGGAATATCAGGATGAATCCAAAAGATGGAACTAGAATTAGAAATGTTAGACGAAACACAGACACAGAATCAGACTGATGTGCACAAGCAAATAAGATATGCATCTCTTTGATCCTGCAAAGGAATATATATATATATATATATATATATATATATATATATATATATATATATATATATATATATATATACGGTTTTAAATTCGACAATAATGGTTGGCGCGACAATATAACACTTATTCAGTTGCGCAGTATTTACGGTAGATGAGGTTAGCCAAGTGACCACCGATTTGGCCAAAAATCTGCTGACTAGTATGTGATGTTGTAATCAGTTCCTGAGAAACCGGGGGGGGGGAGAGGGAACATACGTTGTAATAATGCCCAAAATCGACCAAAGCAAAGCTAGATTTGCTCACGACAAAAGTAAACTTAACCGGTTTCATGAAGAATTAATTCTTCATCAATGTTCTCCATCCAGAGCGAAGATGTTTTATTCAAAGCAGTATGGTCCCTTCTTCTGATATTGAAGTAACTGCTAACAATATTGTTGTAAACCAGGACAAGCTTCGCATCGATCCATCTAGGAGATTGTCCTCGCCAAGCTCGACAAAGAAAACAAAAAAGAATATCAGAAACACAGGGAACAAAAATAGCAGCTATATTGGTAATATATATGAATTAACACGCGCTATTATTATCGTGAAAAGGGACGTAAGGTACGGCATATTTAAGAAAAGAAGAAAGCAATAAATCAAGAAACCTACTGTGTCCAAAATACAATTGGTGAATGGTCTATAAATGTAGTAATGAGAGAGAACAATGCGAAGCATTCATTTTTAAAAACAGAGGTGTAAATGAGACTCTGGGCCTTGCAAAATTAATCATTATCAAACTGAACCCTAATTACTACAAAGGTCAGACCAAGGTCAAACTGGTACTTCAACTGGTAGCAAGGAAAGGTTCGAAAGGAGGAATCTGAAGAAAGTGAAATAAAAATGAAAGACGGTCGGGCCCAATTCCATGAACTGTACATCATACGTCTGGATACGCTAATTTCCAATGAAGACAGCGACATTACCCAAGATAAGGACGAGACTGAGACTGATATTGAGTACGACTAAAATGTCGATGAAACTATTGCATTTTTCTGCTGATTTCAGCATCAAAAGAATGATCCATCTGTATCGAGCGTGCAAGAAAAGACACTGTCATTTGCAAGTGAACAGAAGGTGTGGATAAAGTATTATTCCAGGAACATTTCAATTTGTAAACAAGGTGAAGTCGTCAAATATTTACCAATACTGAATCAGATTAGTGTAGCTGAAGCAACTGTGTCAATCAGTGTTTGAGTTTGAAAAAGAAGAGACAAAAGAAAGGAAATAATTGCAATATCTTTTGACTGGCAAAGACTGTTTGGAGTCATTGGAGACACCTTAAGGCGAATGACACCTGTCAACGTACAGCACGGAAGACAGGAAAGGATTCGATTCAGATCGGCATCGTCAGCCTGCTTTTGTTCCCAAAGGCTTAGAAGAACAAAAATACAATTAACCAGACAAACTAC
Source organism: Unio pictorum (assembly GCA_030141615.1). Taxonomy (NCBI): domain Eukaryota; kingdom Metazoa; phylum Mollusca; class Bivalvia; order Unionida; family Unionidae; genus Unio; species Unio pictorum. The sequence continues at coordinate 6,056,278 of JARLTB010000283.1, forward strand.
CATGTATCCGTATGAAAGACATTGAAAAAGATTAAACCCTAAATAGTGGCCATCTCTTTTTTTTGACTTGCTTAGACGTGTAGATATGCAAAGTGTTACGTGCTTAGACTCTAGCAAACGTTAACACCTAAACGGTGAAAACAACAAGCTTCGCAAAATTTAACAAATAATTTATTTCCATGGAAACATATTGTAAAAATGGACAACGAACTTAGTTTTAAGAATCAAATCCAAAAATAATTCAAGAATAATGCACGAATTAAATAAAATGTCAAAGTAATGAAATTTGATAAATGATTCAAGATCGAGTCCTGTTGGGAAATGCAAGATGGAAGACGATGACCAGTGCTGTAGTCTGTACTGTGTTATCTATAGTTCTTTGTTATAATCACAAGATTTAACACTCCGGTGTTGGAAATCCGAATAAAATGTTTGATAAACTGTTTTTGTCCAATAATTATGTATGAGCACATCAAATATTTCCAAGGACACGAATCAATTATTTAAAATCCAAATTATCCGAATAAAATTTAACAGGACTCCAAACTATCTACAGCATACACTGTAAAGTAAAAGCTCAAAGCAGAGAATATTTCTCCAAAACAAAGGTTATTTCGTATTCTAAACGCAGTTTTGAAAAATCCCTAAGTTGCGAAATCGAGACGGGTATGGTTGTGACGTGATCGTGTTTAAATCACGTACCCTTTACACTCTGTTAAATCATGACCCTGACGAAAGCAAATCGTTTTCCTCTAAGAATACAATTTTAAAAATATATTACTTCTTAAATCAGGTAGTCACATTTTGAACCTAACAAAAACCAATCACTTTAAAATAAAAATATAACTTACTTACGTGGTGCTTCCAACCCTAAATGAAGGTCAGATTATAGGTCACCATTAATTGTTTACTAAAGAATAATTCAGGTCCACTGATTTTCTGGAAAAATATCTCCAGTGAATACATATACATTACAATAGCATGCAATGAAGAAAAAAAAGTTAAAACTCACAAACAAACAATTACAATAAATATATATTAAATCAGATATACGGAACAATATTGTAATCTTTGCTGTTGTTTAGATGTACTGATGTGTATAGCGTAATATATACTTACCAAATGAGCATGTTCACATGCCCTCTTCTGTAAGAACGCCGTCGACATGCTGAAAATGGTGAGCATAACAACCTCTCTTGGCAGGCAACATTGGAATCGGAAGGTTGAAAAAGAGAATGGCACGCTTCCAGTTGTCTTGAAGAAACTCTTCTAAAATGATTAAGAATAGAACGTAAATGCTGTCGCTTGTAATGAATTGATATAGAGACGAACCGCATTAGGAAACTGCCGTTTTGCCGTTTGAATAGTTCTAATTGTGGTCAGTAAGAGGAGAAAGACAGATTATTAAGAATCTATTCACCGTTGAGCGCGATATGCAGTAGTCGATTGGTTAACATATTCTTTCGATTTCTTGTGTCAGGTGATGTTACTTCGAACGGGCTCCATAGCAATAATTATTATATGCTCCTTTTGACCTTACAGTGTCAGAACCGTGCAGTATTATTCCTTAATGCACTGCTTCATAGTGCACGACACAAATTCGCAGTGCACGACACAAATTCGTAGTGCACGACACAAATTCGTAGTGCACGACACATGTCTCTGGAAATTGTATCGTGTGTTAGCAACTACTTTTGATTGTAAACAATTTATGTTCATGTAAAAGACGCGCGAGCTTTTGATTTATTAGATTTGTTTGTGGATGAACTAAACAAGATTTTTGGTACATTGTAAAACAGAGATGATGAAGATGACGATGTGATGCAGTTCACTGAGTCACAAAAGAAACTTTCAACCACTCAAACGAATGAACCTGATATTCGCTATGTCGACAACGAATGCGAAGCAATCAGTACTGAAAATACCATTCTCATCATTTAAGCAGTTTTTTGGTAGAAATGTTCATATCGATTCGCTAATCAAATGGTTCAGACTCCGACCTTACCAGTAACCAGTAAGTTTCTATCTACTTGACTTGTTAAGTACAACCTTGATCAAAATAACTATATGCCACGGCATATAAATAACTCAACTGAAATCTAGAGACCCACAAAAAGCAAGTACAAGATTTAAAAAAATGCATTTAATTAATAAATAAGTAACATTCTTGACCTCTAGCTCTAAAAACAACTGTAATAAAAAAATACAATTAAAAACTTAACAAAGTGAGATAACTTAAACTAAAAGGGACTAAAGGAAAGGACCATCCCCCCCCCCCCGCCCCCAGGACTAACTAGTCCTGAGGGGAGGGAGTAAACTCCTAGTTCAAGACTAACGGAGAAGGAAACTAGAACTTGCTGCAAGCTCAGGAAGTGAGTGCAATACCTAAAGCTAGCTATGGCTGCGGGTAGGGAGTACAACACGTTATGTCTTTTCTGGATAATGTAACTCAATAGATATGACGAAAAAAACAAAGAATAACCCTGGCGAAAATCACTACAAATTGATAAATAAAACCAAAAACACACTGAACAGAAACGGGTGGACAGGGAAACCTTACACCAAATAAACATCTTTAGATATAAGCAGGGTGTTACCTAAAACTCAAACCAGCTAATATGCAGAGGAGAGTTGATGGGTATCAACACAAGACTCCTACCGCTGCTTTCAAGGATCTATATAAATAGCACAGGAAGACATAATGCGGCCAGTGGATAGATATCCCGTCTCTCTCAGAGACGTCCTATTTGGCATGTCAGTCTAAACACTAAATTCGAAAATACAGTGCAACTGAAGAAAGCGGGGTTTGGCAGATACCAAGAGCATCAGAGTCTATAAGCAAAGACAACGAATAAGTATTATATCCTCTGGTGAAAAGATCTCTCACATCGCAGCTGTTTTGCAATTTTTTCCGTTTTACATTTTTGAGACAATGTTTAGATTTGTTGTAGCGATAGAAGTCAGACAGGTCAATGAAATATATGGTGTCCATTAAGAAAGAGAATGCAAATGACAGAGCATAGCATGTGTTGTCTTTAGCTGGTAATAAGAATGTCAATAATTATACTTCTCATTTTGCATCTTGAATTTCCTCAGTACGTACTTTCTAAGTTGTTTTTGCTAAACAGAAATATTTGGATTCCAAAAATTTGGATTCCAAAAATTTGGATTCCAAAAATTCATCAACATTACCAAACTGTAGCCAGTGTCACTTGCCACATTGAGACATTAGGAAAGGTACTTAGAACTCATACCATAAGAATGATATAACCAATAGTATGATAAAAGTGTTTTAAAACCAACAAACAAATAATTCACATTTATATACCATGAAATCCTCATGAAATCTTCCTCCATATATCTCCAATACGTGTGTTGAGTTAACTGAGCGCCAGAAACTCGTAATCTTCACGAAAAAGACGTATGTTGTGGACTGATGTAAATGTCATGATTCTATATGCTTGATTTAAATACAACAAAATTTTGAAACAAGGTCTATTTGCCTTGAACATAGTTTTCGAATAGGTTCAATAGACTTAGCAATGGTTAAAATAAATTTTAGAAGGTAGAAAGAACAAATATATTATCTTACCCCAAACAAATGCTTCGCAGCAGAAATATACAGGGTAGACGATTACTGTCTGAAGAATTTGCTTGATTCAATGGCATTCGTGTGCGTGTACATTAAAAAGGCATTATTAGGAAGATGAAAAACATGATCCTTCGAGATGGATCTAGAGCTTGTAAAGTGACCTAATTATTTTTCCCGTTAATATGTACGTGCAGGGTATACATCGGTATAATTCTGACTGTCATGCTGATTCTAAGTGTGGTAGTTACTAATGCCAAATTCTCAGGTTGATAAATTTATCCAAACAAAAGTCAATATTCACCATGATACATCACATAAATGGCAGTCATTTTGCGCAAAAGAGCTACCAAAAAAAAACACCGACATACAAATCAGGGCAATGTGGGTTAAATCCTTTATATATATGATAAACTAACCTCTATAATAAACCGCACTCTTGTAAAACGTCAAAGACTTTCTAATGTGGGACAACAACAGGGAAAGAATCAGACAACATACGTGTTGACTCAGTCGCCTCTTACGACATATGCGATGGCGGATAAAACTGATTCTACAAAACAAGGCTTGTTTTTTTAAATCCGATCTCATGAACTCATGCAGTGAATGCCCAAAAATGTAACAAATCAGGAGAACCAGATTTAAGCAGCAAGGAAATGCAAAGTTATGCTATATTTCAGTATTGGTGGCGATCTACAGTCGTGTATTTTGCATGGGGTTACAGTTTTAAAAACAAAACAATCCCCCCGTTTTCCTCACTGGTTATACTGGATATTTGATTATTTTGGATATATATATATATATATATATATATATATATATATATATATATATATATATATATATATATATATATATATATATATATATATATATATATATATATATATATGCCCAATCAGTCTCCGTCAAATTCAAGAGACTCATTATAAGAAACACACTTTTATGGGTAACTGGTAAGGGTACGTTTTTTGCTTTCTGATTTAGACTACATCGTTATTATTAGTTTTCATATCATAGGTAATTACTTTGGAACAAATTACACATAGGGGCCCCGAGTGGCCGAGTGATCTAAACCGCTCTCCGTTACGGATCACTACCATCTCACCTCTGCATGGGTTCGAGTCTTGGATTCGGCCAATGTGGGGATGTTAGAAAAGCTTGCCGGCTGCTTCTCGTGGGTCGGTGGTTCTTTTCGAGGTTGTCGGGGTTCTTCCTCCACCAATAATACTGGTCGCCATGTATAGCCTATAACGTGCTTAAAAATAGCGTTAAACCCTACAACAACAACAACACAACAACAACATATTACACCCGAATACTGATTCTTGGTTATCCTTATTTTCGCCAATCCTTTTAGGGTTGTGTATCAGCAGCATACATGTTTTTTTTTATTTTCCATATCGAAGCAATATTGTTGTGTATCAGTACCATACCTGTTTTTTTTAGCTATACTGTTGTGTATCAATAGAATACATGTTTTGTTAGCTATAGGGTTGTGTATCAGTACCATACATGTTTTTTTTAGCTATAGAGTTGTGTATCATTACCATACATGTTTTTTTAGCTATAAGGTTGTGTATCAGTACCATACATGCGTTTGTTTATTTTCCATATCGAAGCTATAGGGTTGTGGATCAGTATCAATCCTGTTTTTTTTGTTGTATTTTCCATATCGAAGCTATCGGGCTGTCTATCGGTATCATACATGGGTTTTAGCTATAAGGCTGTTTATCAGTACTGTACATGTGTTTGTTTATTTTCCATATCGAAGCTATAGGGTTGTGTATCAATACCATACCTGTTTTTTAGCTATGGGGTTGTGTATCAGTACCATACAATGGTTGTAACTATAGGGATATGTATCAGTACCATACAATGGCTTTAGCTATAGGGATATGTATCAGTACCATACAATGGTTGTAATGATAGGGATATGTATCAGTACCATACAATGGTTGTAATTATAGGGATATGTATCAGTACCATACAATGGTTGTAACTATAGGGATATGTATCAGTACCATACAATGGCTTTAGCTATAGGGATATGTATCAGTACCATACAATGGTTGTAATTATAGGGATATGTATCAGTACCATACAATGGTTGTAACTATAGGGATATGTATCAGTACCATACAATGGTTGTAACTATAGGGATATGTATCAGTACCATACAATGGCTTTAGCTATAGGGATATGTATCAGTACCATACAATGGTTGTAATTATAGGGATATGTATCAGTACCATACAATGGTTGTAATTATAGGGATATGTATCAGTACCATACAATGGTTGTAACTATAGGGATATGTATCAGTACCATACAATGGCTTTAGCTATAGGGATATGTATCAGTACCATACAATGGTTGTAATTATAGGGATATGTATCAGTACCATACAATGGTTGTAACTATAGGGATATGTATCAGTACCATACAATGGTTGTAACTATAGGGATATGTATCAGTACCATACAATGGCTTTAGCTATAGGGATATGTATCAGTACCATACAATGGTTATAATTATAGGGATATGTATCAGTACCATACAATGGCTTTAGCTATAGGGATATGTATCAGTACCATACAATGGCTTTAGCTATAGGGATATGTATCAGTACCATACAATGGTTGTAGCTATAGGGTTGTGTATCAGTACCATACAATGGTTGTAGCTATAGGGTTGTGTATCAGTACCATACAATGGCTTTAGCTATAGGGATATGTATCAGTACCATACAATGGTTGTAGCTATAGGGTTGTGTATCAGTACCATACAATGGTTGTAGCTATAGGGTTGTGTATCAGTACCATACAATGGCTTTAGCTATAGGGATATGTATCAGTACCATACAATGGTTGTAGCTATAGGGATATGTATCAGTACCATACAATGGTTGTAGCTATAGGGTTGTGTATCAGTACCATACAATGGTTGTAGCTATAGGGTTGTGTATCAGTACCATACAATGGCTTTAGCTATAGGGATATGTATCAGTACCATACAATGGTTGTAGCTATAGGGTTGTGTATCAGTACCATACAATGGCTTTAGCTATAGGGATATGTATCAGTACCATACAATGGTTGTAGCTATAGGGTTGTGTATCAGTACCATACAATGGCTTTAGCTATAGGGATATGTATCAGTACCATACAATGGTTGTAGCTATAGGGATATGTATCAGTACCATACAATGGTTGTAATTATAGGGATATGTATCAGTACCATACAATGGTTGTAACTATAGGGATATGTATCAGTACCATACAATGGCTTTAGCTATAGGGATATGTATCAGTACCATACAATGGTTGTAATTATAGGGATATGTATCAGTACCATACAATGGTTGTAACTATAGGGATATGTATCAGTACCATACAATGGTTGTAGCTATAGGGTTGTGTATCAGTACCATACAATGGCTTTAGCTATAGGGATATGTATCAGTACCATACAATGGTTGTAGCTATAGGGTTGTGTATCAGTACCATACAATGGTTGTAGCTATAGGGATATGTCTTAGTACCATACAATGGTTGTAACTATAAGGATATGTATCAGTACCATACAATGGTTGTAGCTATAGGGATATGTATCAGTACCATACAATGGTTGTAGCTATAGGGTTGTGTATCAGTACCATACAATGGCTGTAGCTATAGGGATATGTATCAGTACCATACAATGGTTGTAGCTATAGGGATATGTATCAATACCATACAATGGTTGTAGCTATAGGGTTGTGTATCAGTACCATACAATGGTTTTAGCTATAGGGATATGTATCAGTACCATACAATGGTTGTAACTATAGGGATATGTATCAGTACCATACAATGGTTGTAGCTATAGGAATATGTATCAGTACCATACAATGGTTGTAGCTATAGGGATATGTATCAGTACCATACAATGGTTGTAGCTATAGGGATATGTATCAATACCATACAATGGTTTTAGCTATAGGGATATGTATCAGTAACATACAATGGTTATAATTATAGGGATATGTATCAGTACCATACAATGCTTGTAATTATAGGGATATGTATCAGTACCATACAATGGTTGTAACTATAGGGATATGTATCAGTACCATACAATTGTTTTAGCTAGAGGGATATGTATCAGTACCATACAATGGTTTTAGCTATAGGGATATGTATCAGTACCATACACTGGTTGTAGCTATAGGGATATTTATCAGTACCATACAATGGTTGTAGCTATAAGGATATGTATCAGTACCATACAATGGTTTTAGCTATAAAGGATATGTATCAGTACCATACAATGGTTGTAATTATAGGGATATGTATCAGTACCATACAATGGTTGTAGCTATAGGGATATGTATTAGTACCATACAATGGTTGTAGCTATAGGGTTGTGTATAAGTAACATACAATGGTTGTAGCTATAGGGATATGTATCAGTACCATACAATGGTTGTAGCTATAGGGTTGTGTATCAGTACCATACAATGGCTTTAGAATTCCATATTGAAATCATAGGGTTGTGTATCAGTACGGTACTTGTTTTATTCCTTATTGAAACTATAAGGTTTTATACAAGTACCACACAAGGTTTTATTTTCCATATTGAAGCCATATGGTTGTGTATCAGTACCATGCATAGGGTTTTAGTATTCCACATTCAAGCTTGAATTGTGTATCAATACCGTGCATTCGTGTCAAAGTGGTCTTCCATTCAACTCAGTATACAAGATTTCACATTTTAGCCACATGATTTATGAGCCTGTTACAGGTTTGGCGCTTAACTATAGCGCAATCCATTTCTTAGTCATTCCAACTTTTTAAATGGTTATGCATCGGCCATTCACTGTAAACGTATGTGTAAATTGTCGTTAGTTCTCATATTACCCGCGGCTCAAAATGAGCTGCCGTAAGTACCGCACTGATGAACTAGCGATACACAAAAAATTTCTAAGTCACTGATCAAGGACTCTAAATGAATATTTAACACTTTATGATTAAAGCGGTACATTTATATGTCCACGTACGGAACAATTAAGTAAAATGAAACCGTATAATTAGTTCAAATAATTTTATCAACTTGTTCATTCACGACCACGTCGAGCGGCAAGAACATGACTGTTAGACATGGACATTTAATTATTGCTCCTTTCAGATCTAACAGATATCACCTGATTTCTCTTTTGTTGTGGAAAACTGTTGTCCTTCAAGCCAGGGTTGTTTGGGTGCATAGACACGCGAACCATGTTTGCTACCTAAAAACTACTATCTCTTACGACTTTGACACGACTTAATAACTTCATTTTGAAAAACGATAGGACAAATATGACCTCAGCATGTTTACCATGGCCCCAAAATCTACATAATTGCTAATCCTGGAAACAAGTATAAATTCCTTAATAGATATCTGACACGAGTCAACATATACTCTGTTATTTCCATCAGAAAACATACAGTGAGTTTAGTGTTTGGTGTTTTGTGTTGCCATAAGTTCAGTCAACATATATTTTCATATTACTGTCATCCTCCATTCAAGCCATACAATCCTATGTGATAAACTGTATCGCTGTCTTTTTACTGTTTTACTTTCTTTATAAGGTAATTTAATACACACTAATTTTATTTAATGTACTGGAGCAAGTGGTTGTTCTGGTTTTGCGTTTCGTTTCGTTTCGTTTTTCTTTAAAAGATGTGTGTACTCGTATCACTTGATATAAACAAACTTGAAGTGAAACGGTCTGGTAGCTGACAAAGGAAAACACACATAAATGAATCAAATGAATGAATATTTTGGAATTAAGACAGCTCGATATCATTTTAATGTGGATGCAAATATGCGAAGGCACTGACATGTGTGTGTATGTTTGTAGGTGTGTATATTTGTAGGTGTGCAGGCTGAGTAATTGATGATAAGATGTGGTTTATTATAAAGAACACATTCCTATCGGAAGTCAATGTGACACAAAGTGACCGAAACAACTGGTTTGCTGGTGGAGTGTGGAGGACTCAGCCAACTAGAAAAGAGCACGTGATATTCCCTCCTACTAGCCAGGTTTGAAAAACAAAGTACGATACGTAACTGGGTTATTATCGTCCTTACAAAGTTGATACGTAACGAGTAGAGTAGATTCATTAAATGCTTTAAAAATATAATTTATTGACATATATCCATGTCAGCGATGAGAAGGAAACCTACTTTTGTCTTCGATTTAAAAAAATATAACAAAATCGACAAAGTATAAATACTCTCTTGCAAGGAAAAAGCACCAGCACTGCTGCAAGGTCATTATTATTATTATTATTATTATTATTATTATTATTATTATTATTATTATTATTATTATTATTATTATTATAAATAGTAGTAGTAGTAGCAACAGTAATAGTAGTGGTAGTTGAAGCATGGAACAGGTATGTGTCGTCGATTTAGTGGCATGGAATACGACTTTGGTAATTAGCAAGATTTCTGTCCCTTGAATGACGAATTAGGATGCAAGGAACAGTTGTATACACAAATTTGATGTTGCATACACCTGCCTAATATAAACATTCATAAAGTATCAAATACATGAATGAGGTCAAAATGGTTTATATTTTAGATAGGTATCACTCATAAAGCAAAACAAGAATACTATTCACTTGGCTGAGAAATCAGTGGAAATTCATTGAATCAAGAGTTGATACACACCTACCTAAATTTATTCATGCATTTTTGCACGCTCGAATGCCATTTCTGAGAGCACTCTCAGCTCAATCACAAGCCATTTCATGAGGTGATAATTTTAAAAAACATTGTGAACTTAATAATTTGATGCAATTCAAAATAGTTGCCATCCAATCAGTTTTCGAGATATTCTACTTGCCTTTAACTAACATGTCTTCTTACTGCACAGTAAGGGCTGGCTAGCTCTGCTTCCGAATCGGTTATTGGTATTTCACTGGCTACATACTGTTCAGTGACTATATGAGATGTACATGACTCGCATCAATTTCAAGAACAACACAAGACAGAAATACCAAATTCACAAATCTATCCATATCTTCAGATATTACACAATAATAGGTAAATTATGGCAAATAACAACAAAGCAACCAAACAATCCCCCCCCCCCCCGAAAGACACGTTATCACATGCGATACTTGGTAACGTCTGTTTTGCAAAGGTCAAAAATGTGTACGTTCCACAATGTGACTTCGAGATGTTATGAGATGTCATTCAGTACAAACTTGACATAAAGTTGCTATCGCTGCCATATTTACGTTTTATATTGCCTTTAAAATTAAATCTCATAAATTAAAATGTCTGTTCAATAGATGAATCACGCCGATGTAGACACGCAGACACTACTACTATTACCACCTCTTACTTTATATCATATCACACTCCATGGACTTATACAGAAGACACCTGACAAATTGTCCACATGGGAGCATAATTAGTATAAATTCATATAATATGATCTAATTATTAAGTATTTTTATATCAAATGTCATATTCTGAATTACAGCGAATGCTCACCCTTAAGCAGAGAAAATGACAATGCTTCTAGCATTGCATCAGCTGACACAGCCAAGCAAATTCCATGACCCAAATGCAAGTGTTTAATTTCCAAATGTAGAATGCTTTTAGGAAAGTCGAACTTAAGGTATAGAAATGTCTTCAGTCATGTGGATTACAATACACACTCTCAGTCCTTGTACTGCCGTACTGACGAGTATTCTCTAGTTTAAAATGTTTTCATATTTACAACCGTTTCCTCATAAACTGAAATTATTCGCATGTATGTAGCTAATATTTAGGCCATTATTTGATTTATTCAGTTCACTATAAAGGCCATCGATATATACATTCAATGTAAACCGGGACAATGGGTCTCGTTGTCGTACACCATTATTTGCCTTGAAAGGCTAAGCAAATAATCGACCACATTGCTCCCAAAACTGCTGTTTACAGTACTAATTATACTCCAAACTGAAAACATATAAATTGATGTAATGGAACATTTTTCAATCCGTTTTCTGAATAAGGTCCAGTGAATAATTATATCAAAACTTATCTTTGCATCTGAGACATAACCATAAACTGGTCTACAATTACCAACATACTAATCATATCTTTTAACTACCCCCCCCCCCTTCCAACAGTAGAGGACGGAGCTAAAATTAATTGTCTATAAATACTATTTCATGACTTTGTAACAGTATTATCCCTAAAAATTCGATATCACTTTGGCCATGGCAATATGCCTATAATTGATTTTTTCAAACGTATCTCCTTTTTTAATTTGATTAGTGGTATTACGCTCACTTTAGTGATATCAAACGGAATAAGATGATGAAAAATCATCCAAGAAAAATAAAGTATGCATAACATATAACACCTTCCACTGCTGTTTCTATTTTAATTCAGCTATCGTCAAATGTTTGTTGTTGTTGTTGTTTATATCAGACATAACTCTTTTCATGTCCAAGTGACGTGTGACAATACAAAGTGAACTGGCAAGTAAAGAATAGTTTCTAGTCTAACGACAAACATCTTTAAAAATGGATATCTTTTCAACACGTTTTGGAGTATACAAGTTAGCTATATAACTGTTTTCTTCAGCTTTATACTTTATACTGGGGATTATTTAAAACTGTGGTTTAGATTTTCTCAGCTGACCATTCAAACACTCTGTCTCATCTTGCCGTTATTGAACTCTAGATTTCCTCGTGGGATCACTCAGAAAACACCATATTTTCCTCGCCATTATAAACATCCATTCTTTCCCTTTGCAAGTCTTTAATAATCATCATCAGGTAGTGTATTTCTGCGAGGCTGCATAGCCCTTATCAACTCCTTAATCACAATAAGACCTTTTTTCAAGCTGCCTCTCATCTGGCTCCGCTTGTTAGTCAACTCTACCAACTGTTTTCAGTCCTCTGACAAAGCTTAAAGACTCAATTGTCCATTTCCTCTGACTCAACGAGTGGAACGGAAGTCCTTCGCTGTATCTGACTCGTGTACAATACTAATACACTATTATTCCTATAGTCATCAGTGACACTCTGAAAGGATAAACTTTAAGTAGATATTTTGGAAAAAAATGTCAGGTTTTAATATCCTATCATGTATAAGCAAGACGAGTAAGTATATATGGTTTATTACCAATAAGGGACATTTTAAGAGTTTTGATTCAGTCGAATAGTATTTTGTTATTTAAAATCTTTGCAATCTTTTAACATTGGTGATTTTATTTATGAGTGTTTCTAAATGTTTTGTAAAAACTCTGAAAGTTGTTCCATAAATAAAGAGCTTATGTCATCTTTCTTGAAACCTTAATGTAGCTTCAAGGAAATCCACTTGCTCTTTTTCGTTATCATTAGTGTTGAAACCTTAGCGATGCATTTATAGCAAATTATGGAATGTCGAGAGACTGATATTTGACGTCAGTGTATATACACGTGGGCAATATGCAGATAGCCTTCTTCATGGATCGCTGTGTTCTTTGAGAGGAACCATGGTTTTATTTAAATATTTCCCTATTATGTGGACTTGTTTTCAGGAGGTGGTGGAGATGAGTAATAATCCCTACTCCTTATAGGTTTTGGTTCTCGTTGTCTTGGAGATGATTGATCACGGTGTTATTACCCGCCTGGAGTAAACAATAAAATAAAATTTGAAATTATTGCGCGGGAAAATGAGATCTGAGAAGAGAAATAATATAATTAGACGAGACGTATGTACAATGCAATAATTATTCAGTTATATAAAAAAATTAAATTGAAGATGACATGTGAATGTTTCGCTTTCTCTCAGAAATAGAATTACGAAATTATGAGAAATTAATTTAGCCGTTCGCTTATGCTGATAGAACAAAAATTTCATAATATGATCGAATGACTGATAGAACGAAGCTTACTGGCATGACAGCATCACCTGGTGCTTCCTGTATTTGCCATATCACTTCTGGTGATAGGTCGGTGTTTCAGTGATTCTTTCCTTCTCAGCGCCTTTCTTTAGCCTCTTCGGGTCATCAACTTCTCGGATGTAAACTTTTCTTTTTCCTACTGTGCAATACAGTATGGAGCTATCTCCTTTGAAATACAACAGAAATAATAACCAACCTGCACACATGTTTCCCTCTCCTCGGATCAACAAATATTCGCACTCTTTTCGTTTTAAGGCGTCAGGTTTTAAATGTTATCCGAGCGAGTTCTAATTAAATGTAAATTCTTGACCCAAATAGGAGATGTTAATTGTCACTAGCTACCAAGTTTTTCGGCAAACTAACGATACGTCAAGCTTAATGTTACGTGCTACACGACAGAAACCACTGTGGTGTTATACTACAGAAATTACTCTTCAAACGTAGTCACTATTACACTCGTGTTTAAAATAATAATACAAAGGCTGTTGGATTTGGAACAATACATTTCATGACGAAAGAATGTCCCAAGATTGAACTAATATTTTCTTTAATTTTTAAGTTTGAACTCATTGATATATTTATATAGATTTACGACAAAATCGTGGAAATAGTACATACAAAAATTGGAAAGCTATTGCCATAAACTTGTTTCGAAACTTGCAGGTGTTGCTAAACTAATAGTGCCAATCCAATGACATTTTCTTGATGCAAATAACGAATTTGTTTAGATCTGTTAACCATTGAGGAATGCTAACTGCATTCAGCAGAAAGTAGCATAGAAGTCTAAGCAGAAAATTAAATGTATAGTGCGTTCACCTTGTGGGCTATTGCGTTGGTTGACTAGCAAATGGTTATAATTTTTCTAGCTCCAAAAATCACTTGCACTTCAAGTTAAACTCATTTCATTAAAAATCAGGAAACAAAGTACTGATTTTGGATATGTTGTTTTCAAGATAATTCCTAATATAAGCACGATTGTGTTTGTGTACTTGATCTTAAAAGAAATACACTGATTTCATTGGACATTTGGAGAAATGAAGATAGCTTCTGTTATTGGTGCAGTGATACCTGGTAAGATATTATTATAATGACTCTTACTGTGCGTATATTCATGCAACTTTCTTCTTCGCCTCCAAATCCAACTGCCAATATTGAAACTGAAACTGTTTTTTTTTTTAAAATTCAGTTAGCTCGACATCCAAGTAGTCTAGCGTACGGGGTTCGGCTAAATCAGATTCAGCTTTATTCATTCATCAACACATGGAGACAACTGGGATTAAAATATTTCTTGAAAACGAAAATCGACTGGGTTTTATTTTCCAAGAACACGCCGAGGTAACCCACCTAGACTGATCTGGTTGTAAATAGAAAACACAACCCTTGGTTTAAGAATCTGAAGCTCTACCAACTTAACTACATTGGACTGTGGAAAAAGTTAGCGAATACAACTATTAATAAAATATATGGTTTTCAGAGAGAAATACAATTAAAATTAACGAATTTGGCAATCTCTGAAAGTCATCTTTTAGAAGGATGTCATTATAGCAGTATCTCACTGGAGAAAGGAACCACAAAGTCCAGATTAATACTTATCACAGATTTTGTTTTGTCGCTCTGAGCTCTTTCGTTCGATATCAGCCACTGAAAGAAGCTGGCAACTACATTATCAATGATTACTCTGTATATTTGTATATAAGTCCAGTACAACTGCATACTGCACAGACCCATGTCTGCTGAAGCGTTGTGCGACGAGAAAGCTGGGTCTGTGCAGATTGTAACGTGAATCAGTAATAGAAACAAGAATATCATGTAACCTGCACTGCACGTGCGTTTTGCTATGGCAGATCAGAATCGTT
This sequence comes from Unio pictorum, assembly GCA_030141615.1. Taxonomy (NCBI): domain Eukaryota; kingdom Metazoa; phylum Mollusca; class Bivalvia; order Unionida; family Unionidae; genus Unio; species Unio pictorum. The sequence goes on from JARLTB010000283.1 coordinate 6,071,648, forward strand.
GTTGCTTGCAGTTTGACTCGACTTATAAGCAAATTGTTACGGTTGAAGTCGACACGGAATGTTTGATACATTTGATATGAAAACATACAAACCACATATAATGATTTAGTGCTAGAATCCTCCTTAGTACCCAAAATCATGGCAATCATAACAACCATACTAAATTTCACAGGAAGGAGGATTATTCAATGAACTTGCGAAAATACAACTCGCTGAAATTTGCTTGCATATATCCTTATTCCAACAAAAGTACGAAATTAAAATGTTACTGAGTATGTAACATGGGTAATGATATTAATTCTAGCATATATTGTGCGAAGAGGTCTGACCAACATGAATAGTAAAGATTTATCTAATTCAGTTTTAAATTAATTTAGATAATAATAGTTACTGATCGCTTCTGAAATGAATTAACATGCTTAATTACGACACGTATACTTTTGTGAGAAGAAAAGTATTTTAAATCTCTTCTGTGGTTCTGACATTGCTTTAATATTTGACACCTTTGTATGTAACCGTTTACACCTTTATACGGAACAATGTATACCTTTATACGGAACAATGTATACCTTTATACGGAACAATGTATACCTTTATACGGAACATTGTATACCTTTATACGGAACAATTTAGACCTTTATATCGAACAATTTACACCTGTGTGCCCAAATATTGCATATTTTTAAAGGCATAATATATTGCTTAGGAAGTGATTGGTGTTCTTTCTTATTTTGCTTACTTATTTTGGCTACATATTATATTAACACTTGCAGATTGTAAAGCAAGAAGTAGAATGCTTTAACGAAAACAATACTGATATGTTAGATAAAAAAAGAAATAATTTCTTCATACATTGCTTTCAATCATCAGTGGATAACTTGTATAAGAAATGCTTTTTGTTCATCAATCGTTCCAATCTGTGTGTGTGTGTGTGTGTGTGTGTGTGTGTGTGTGTGTGTGTGTGTGTGTAACCGCATGTGTTCTTTCTTTTCTTTTGTCTGTATATCATATGCAATGCCCCATGGGGTCTTGAGGGTATATAATAGGCCTGATTCGCCCTCATGAGTGTCCTAAATGGCGAATCCTAAAGGCAAGCGTCAGTGTGGCTCAATGGCTATCGTACTTTACTCTGTACTGAATGGATAAGGGTTTGAATCCTGACATCGGATGACTGGGTCGGCTAATGTGGCGTGTTCCTTTGCAAGGTACTTTACTCCAGTGGCCTTGACATTAAATAACCTACTTTAATAAATGACACACTTTGGACTTGCTATGAAAGTGCATTGCTTGGGGTAACATTAATTTTACACTTACAGAACTTCGTGAAGGACATATTTAGTACCGCCATGTAAACACAAAACTGGATCGGTTTGTTACTGAGTTCGACGACGATTAACAACTTGTTTTGAAAGTGTTTTAAAAATGGCTGTCAAATGCAGATGTGATGATATCGCTTGTAACCTATACAAGTAATTTGATTGGCTGGCTATAAAACGTGAGATTGTAAGGTGAGCTTGGAGTGGTGTTTTCCGACTCAATTGTCGATATAATCTATGAATAATAAAATAATAAATTTTGAAGAAAAAAAAAAGTCTTATTTGATCGATGAAGGCGGTCGGCATGTTGTCGCATGTTCAATAAAAGAGCTGATTCAGCTTTATTCTCACCCACTTTTTTTTAAACTCTTCATTCTGCAAGACACCGATATACTCCAATTGAAAGAATGCATATTGAAAGTAAATAAAAAAGCAGTTATATAATAATGAAATCTATCTCAGCGCAATCGATGTATGATAGTGTACAAGGTTAATTGTTAACTGTCAATCGAGGACATTAAAAGTTAAAGAGAATTTGACTAATACTACTCTTCTTACATTACATATCACATCAATATTTAGTCACGTGCTCAGACAAGAAATCGTCAGTAGAGGAAAGGTTTAATAAAACTCTTGAGGCTAAAATACGGACAATTTTCCTGAAACCGAAATCAGAAAATGAATAGGTATATTGTATAATGAATAGGTATATTGCAAAACTTTACTGTGTGTGTAATTTGGATTTTTAAAGTAGCTTTATCAAAATGTTATTCACGGATGTAATACCTCATATTACGGATCTATAGACATGCTTCTGTTGCATTATATTTGCTACTAAATGGATCATTGTATATTTAATTATGTATATTATTATGGTTTTTTAATTACATGATATGGGTTACGTACAATTGTATTTCATAAAGCTGACCTTGTCAAAAATAAATGTAATTTTTCATCTGACCAAAATCTTTGAGTTTTGTAAATTCTGTAAACAATTCATACATAAGTAATATTTTGACTGTGAATATGGGTTTACTATTAGGACCATTATCAATCAAAGCAATCATAGTTGACTTGGTCTGAGTCACGGACATTGTGTTTACCATGTTCTCTATTATAGTTTTAGCACCATGTCACAGGATAAAGCCAGGTTGAGACTGGATTAGCGAATGCCTCGAAAGCAACTGCGTTAATAAGATGTTTATTTATAAACGCAATTTAAATGTAAACAAATCTGACACCATTATAATCAAAAGATAAGGAAAATTTATAAGGTTACTAACATGGAAGTATCAACAACAAGTATCTCAATGGAAAGAAACCTCCAAGGATGATTTCAATGAATGGCATTTGAAACTGACGTGAATAACTTCTTATGACCCGATCAATAAATACAAGTATATATATATATATATATATATATATATATATATATATATATATATATATATATATATATATATATATATATTTATATATATATATATATATATATATATATATATATATATATATATATATATATATATATATATATAACGCAGCATACACACAAAGACAGCATACACAAAGCACCGTACACAGGCACCACAACACGGTTACACACGGCACCACACACGGACACACACGGCACCACACACGGTCAGCTAAAATTAAAATAACTAAACCGTGTAATACATATGATTCGGTCAAGTATTTTTCCATTCATATATGTTGCGCATGCGCGCACATGATTAATTCGTTATCCATTTACATTAAATCAAGGGTGTGCAACAGTTTTCGTCATTGGGCCGTATAAGGAATTTGATACAACAAGATGGGTCACACATTCTGAAAATATATTAAATCAATGATTTATTTTAATACAATGAATTGAAGAAAAACTGCACATTACAATAATTGCTATACACAACTTACTGAGTAAATTATTTCTCAGTATATGTTGTTAAAAAATACCAACAATGCAGCTATAAGCAAATATTAGTAATCATACTTTAAGTTTACATTGTTCCATCATGTCAGACAATTGTATTTAATGTGACACTTGAAATTTGCTGTCCTTGCATAGCTTGTCAATATCAACTTTGACACATGTGGTAGCCACCCTTAACTGACTCACCAAATGTTCAGTAGTCAGCTGGCTTTCGACATCTGGTTTTGGTGAGTTTCATTTTGGAGAAAAATTGCTCACAGCAGTAGGTGCTACCAAAGAGGGATATCATTTTCTTGCATGATGTGACAAATTTGGATACTTCTGACACACATACTTTTTGTAAAAATCTACCAAATTGTTTTCAGAATAGCCCTTCTTAATGTCCATATCAGCTTGCAACTCAATGAGTTCCAGTTGGCAACAGTCGGGACTGTCTTCCACTGCAAAGTCAAAGGGTTGGGCAAACAATTTCAGTTTCATCTCATCCCTTCGGAAATCTGCAAACCGGTTTGTAAACTCATTACGCAGCTTTTCAACGCATGCTGCATATTTCTCACAATCAAGATCAGGAAATTCAGTCTTCCTGGTTGCAAGACAGATGAAATGGGTAAGGGTGGTTTTACTCAAATGAGCCTAGAAAAGATGCAACCTTTTCTCAAATGCACATATGTGCTCAAAGAGCTTGTTCACTAGCTGACTTTTTCCTTGCAGTTTCAGATTCAATTCTGATAGGTGTTGTGTAATGTCTGTGAGGAATGCCAAGTCATTCAACCAGTCCTCATCATTTAAATATGACACATACTGATGTTTGCTCTCCATGAATGACTTAATCTCCTGTCGCAGATTCCAGAACCTTTTCAAAGTAGCAGTTCTACTGAGCAAACGTACAGCAGAGTAGCACACATCATCAGGGTAATCAGAATCCAATTCTTCCAAAAAAAACCTTAAATTGCCGATGATTTAATCCTTGTGCTCTGATGTAATTTACACACTGAACAACATTTTTCATCACTTCTGCAAAATCCAAAACTTGTGTGCACAAGTTCTCTTGGTCAATATTGCAGTGACTGACCACCACATCTTATGCTCCAAATACATCCAGAAATTTGTTGGTGACTCCATTGTTCCTACCTGTCATGCAGGGAGCTCCATCTGTCGCCAGACCAAATAAGTTGGCAGGTTCCAGTTCAAAAATTTTTTCCATTACCTTAATCACCTGTTCAGTAATGTCCTGCCTTGTAGTTGTGGAGGTCATGCTTGCCATATTTAAAAATTCTTCAACAATATCAAAACTTGCAGTAGTTGCTCGGATGAATATGACCAGTTGAGCTGTGTTACTTATGTCTGTGCTTTCATCCAAAGCCAGACTGTACCCTGCACATGATTTTAATCTCTCTTTTAAAGTTTTTTGAATATTTTCTGAAAGATCATCTATTCTCCGTAACACAGTAAAGCGGGAAAGACTTATTTGCTCCACCAAATATTTCTTATCTGGGCATGCATACTCTGTGAATATCGTCAAACAACTTTTAATGAATTCTCCATCACTGAATGGTTTCTTTTTTTCCGCCATAGATTCACACAGCTTAAAGCTCAGCTTAGTAAGTAGTTCAGAATCTTTCTTGTAACTAGTAAGCACACCTTGCTGCTTTTTAATAGATTTTTTCAAGTGTTAAGTTTTGGCAGCTCGTGCCTGACCAACAACTACATCAAACTGGGAAGAGTGTCTTGTGATGTAGTGCAAATTTCTCGAACGCACAGCAAATTTAACATTTGAAGAGAACCTGGAATTTCGTGCAACGAATGCTACAAATATAGGTTCAGTTAATAAAAAAAAACATGTCGTTTAGTGTGGGTCTTTGGAACATCTTATTGTTCACTGGAACTGCCGTTAGACGGAAGAAAATAATGCATTTTTTTTAAAAATCTCTCCAAGAAACTTTATTATTGACTTACAATGAGTTTCTTTTTTTTTCCTGTGATATAATGCGAATAAGATATTATACATTACCTGAACTTTTGGGATTCCAGGCTAATGAATAAATGAAGTATTTACCTGAACTTTTGTGATTCCAGGCTAATGAATAAATGAAGTATTTCTTATAGAGCATGCATTATATCACATTAACTAGAACGACGCAAGTCTGCCACAGACTATCAATGGGTTCACCGCTTCGAATACATGTCACAACTTAAGATCATGGATTGTTTTAAATTTTGACCACATGAAATAGTGATGTACCATTTCCTAGCCATAGGCCGATTGCAATAAAGGATTGACGAATGCTAATACAGGTACATTTTGTAAAAGCATGCTCTTACTGGCAGTCCGTGATAGAGACTGTCACGTGACAAGAAAGGTATTTTATGTCTACAGCCGAAAGTTCAAGCCATAACATTCAATAGTCGATCCGTTTGAAAGAACAGAAATATGCACACAGAACTGTTCTTATGGCACTATGGTCTTAAATATGCATTATAAAAGACTAAGAAACAATAAGTGTTGTAAAATTGAAAAAAATAATTTATTCTTTATACAAATTGTTTTAAAAATTACACCAATTGAAAATGTAAAAAGAACGGTATTTTGAAAGAAATCCCGAATACATGTAATCATAGAACACAAGAAGAATTTTAAATAATTTCTAACGCTGAAAGTGTAGATGTGCATGTAGTTGCGCTAATGTACTAATGTATCAATATACTAATGTATCAATATACTAATGTATCAATATAATAATGTATCCATGGCTTGAATTGTAATGATGTGACAATAAAGTTTTTCTGAATCACAGCAATATAATCCGAGGTGTCATTGTTTGAATGATATTTTCAGGTGCCCATCGTTGTAACGTACCGCGTATTAACGGCATTCGCGAACCCTAAAGTTCTTTACCAGTTTAAGGTTATGCCTTTATGTCTAGTTAACGCCGGTGCGTCATGCGTGCGTCTTATGCGAAAATTGTTGAAAGGCATGAATAACGTAGATAGTTTTGTCGATGATATTCTTGTGTATACACATACCTGGGAATAGCATGTTAGTTTATTAGTCGATCTGTTCGACAGACTTCGTAAGGCAAATCTCACCGCGAGATCCTCCAAGTGTAGTATAGCATATTCTAACTTGGAATGCTTGGGACATCTAGTAAGTGGGTCAGGGCAATTAAAACCACACCCCGACAAAGTGGAGCGATCAAGGACGCTCCTAGGCCCGAAACCAAGAAACAGATACAATCGTTTCTTGGGTTTTTAGGTTTTTATAGGAAGTTCGTTCCAAATTTCGCCAATATAGCTAGTCCATTGACGGATTTAACTAGGTAGGGGCAGCACAATAAGATTTCTTAGGGTTCATGCCAAGAAATAGCTTTTTACGCTCTTAAGGAAAGATTGATCAGTGCACCAATCTTAAAGTTGCCAGAATTAAATAAATTGTTCATATTGAGAACTGATGCTTCCGGCACGGGATTAGGGGCAGTTTTGCTACAAGAGCAAGAGGGGGTAAAATTACCCATAGCCTATGCTAGTAGGAAATTGCTGCCTAGGGAGCAAAATTACTCCGTGATCGAAAAAGAGTGCATGTGCACTGGTGTGGAGTATAGTTAAATTCCACACGTACCTTTTCGGAAGAGATTTTGTCATTGAAACGGACCATCAACCTCTCATATATTTGAACAAGGCAAACATTGCCAACGCAAGATTGATACGTTGGGCATTGACTCTGTAGCCATATCGTTTCCGGGTCGAATCAATCAGAGGGTCGGAAAACATAGAGGCCGATTACTTAAGCAGAGTGTGATCTGCATTTTTTTTCTTCTTAATTTTAACATGTTATTCTAGTAATGTAAATAACATTTTCAGTTCGTATGTTTTGTTCAATTCCGTGTTTTTCTAAAAGTGTTTCCACTTTTTTTGAAGGGGGAGGTATTGGCACGGAATTGTGTATGACTCGTATCGATATGTATATGTGGTCAAAAATGTACTCGGGTTTCGCTGCCGCGTACAGCTCATCGAGGGTGGTTTATTGATTATCGGCTCTAGTTATTTCGAAATAGTGAGCGAAACTCAGCTCATGCTGCATGTGCGAATTTTCTGCGGTTTAAAAGTCTAATTACCTATCTGCGCATATCTGTCACAGCTAGGATACATTATAGAGCATCTTCTCTGTAAACATCACATCACGTCTAGTCTTGTCAGAAAGCTATCCACTTTAAGGAGGCAAAACTTTCAGCTAAAGAGGTAAAAATAGATTTAAGATTGTATTCTTATCGCTATTCGTTTTATACGACAGAATTGTTTCATATATTAGATGTTTTAGTATTTATTCTAAATTCTAGAGAGTAAATACCTAGGTTATGCAGCGCCATTTTATTAGTAATACTATAGTCTGCTTCGAGCTTTTTGTCGTAACTGAACAGACAAATTGAGTTTAATTGTACGCTGCATGCATTGAAGATTTAATGCAACGGTGTTGCAACAGGCGGACCGCGGGTCTCAACATGGCCCGCTAAGCCTTTTAGTGTAGCGCCCACAGAGCTTCTAACTTTGTATTATAAACTTGCATTTCGAACCGAACGTATAATTTAAAAAAAAAATCAAAACGTCTTGTAGGCGAACTGTAATAATTCGAAATGAAGCAACGTTATATCAAAATGTCAACCTCATTACACCTGGTACTTTCTCCGCTTAAAATATGTAAAAACCGACATTATTACTTCCGAATCTATTCATGGTTGAAAGGTCAAATGTATGTAATTAGCGTATATGACATTGGGCCATTTCTACAACTTATTCAGCGGAAAAAAAACGAAAACCAAATTTATCAAAACGCTGAAAAACTAAATAAACGAACATATACGCTCACCTACGCCTTCTTTTTAAATACTTTGGAGTTCTTTTTACGAGAATAATGGTAAAATATGTGCGAATATTTGCGGTAGCCACAAATTACGTCTTGTTCAAAGGTCACCCATGCCAGCAAGAACGATAACTCTTTACGTACAAAATTTTAACAATTACAACAATACGACATAATTTGGATTAAAAAAACACACGAAAACTTGATTGTATGAAAACACAGACGTTTATAGCAAGGAATCAGATTATTAAGACGTACTGTCATTCATGATACCAAACTTATTACAAAATATTTGTACGATGTTTGTTGTGTAATATATTTTCGATGTTAGAGACTCGACGAGAGTATCACCCAATGATTCACATCATTCAATGATAATATTGATAATAAGTATGGGATTGTGATCACTGAGATATTATCAGAGACACTGGTGCTAAAATGAAAACATTCATGTTTAATAGAGACGGAAAAGAGGTAATAAAACAAAGTTAAATCATTTTTCAGAATTTTGAAGAATGAAAACAAATGCATTTAAAATTTTAATGCCATTTTTTGTGAATATCAATATGAATGTTGTCATAATAAGCAAATGAATAGAGAATCGATCTGTATAATTTCTCCATTTAAACAAATAATCATAAATATTTCTTGAGAACCAACTCTGTGTCAGTTTCTTCTCTATGATCCAACATTTGTTTTTTTCTTTTGTCATTGATTTTATTTCATAGATATGAAAACTGACCAAATATATCTTATGATAATTAAATTCCAAAATAGCAATTGTTATGTACTAAATTGTGATTTCAGATCAATGTATATATACAAGAACACTAATGAATATGCACTATTGGTTGTAAGAGTAAACACGATTTCAACTTGGTATGACTCATGATTATTTTATTTCATGCAAAAATGTTAGGGTGTCTGTGATAACAAGGCACAAAAAGTCTTCAGAAGTACTTAGAACATAAAAAGTGAATTTATCCTTGAAGCTGAATGTTCACAACACATTTATATATAAATTATAACCATATGTAAAAATATACAACTTTCAGCATAAAATAAAATGAGGTCAAGAATTTTCAAAAAGTGAACAAAAACCAATATTAAAAATGGCGGACGATACATGTGTTTGAATGCTTTCGGAAAATTTATTTGAAAAGATATCATAACGATGGGTTCATTTTTTAAATCTGCACACTCAAATTAAGCAGAAAACATTCCGTTTCAAAAAGCAAGATAAAATTTCTACTTGTGTATGACTAAAAAATACAGTATTCAATGCAAAAATGTTTTGGGGGGTTGATATAAAACACAGGGGGGGGGCTTCTGAATTACCTGGAACACAGAAAAAGTCAATTTATTCTTAAAGCTGAATGTTCACAAAACATTTCTATATAAAATATATGTAAGAAATATGCAAATTTAAGCTTGAAATAACATGAGGTCAGGAATTTTTAAAAGTTGACAAAGACCAATATTAAAAATGGTGGACGGTACATGTGTTTGAATGCTTCCTGTGAATTTATTTGAAAAGATAGTATGAAAATGGGTTCATTTTTTAAATCTGCACACTCAAATTATTCAGAAAACATTCTATTTTTGTATATTCTATAATCATGAAAAAATCATCCCGTTGTTACAATCTATGACATCTTACATGTGGTGGCCTTTGCTTCAGCAGCATTCTCGCTTTCAACGGCCACTTCCGATTACTTTGTACCGCAATCATAGACCTTGTACCACTTCCATTCCTAACTGGTTTGTTCCCTAATCAAAATCAGATGACATGGCGTCTAGGCATACCTCAAAACAGCTCCATATATATCCCGCTGGGAGGCAATAAGTTAACTTCAGGATAGACCGGGACGATAATACTTCTCTCTATGAAAGCACAAATGCCATAAAATAAATGACAAATATTTAACATTTTAAACTCTTTTGAGTACGTACTATCAAAATGACCTTAGCACTGATTAAAAACAACTACCATGCCATCATTGCCGTATGACCACTATTAAATAACTACTTGCTTATTTGAATCCAACAAAAGTGAAGATGGTTTTAAAAAATGCACAATAACACCCAACACAGTAATGTAACCCCAATAAATGTTTCTCTTCAGCTAGGACACAGGACGACTGACCATTACATAGCATTTAGCCTGTTTTACCCTGACTAACTGGTATGTTATCAAATATCATATTTCACTGAGAAACACTACAAAAATGAGACAACGTCATAGTTCTTATCATAGGTCGTAAGAACTATGACTGTTTGTCTCGATAGTGATAGGATCTTACAGATCCAAACCTCAAGCACGAGCCTGATAATTTGGGTCAAATGTGTGATGTATGTATATCTCTTTTCTGACAATCGTATATGATGCAACATCACGCTACCTGGATAGCAATAATCCCATCATGCGCGAAAGTGGAAATGTAATCTGGTAATTTTATTCACAGGGTCGGCCCGCTTCTTGGTCCGATCTTTTCCATATTGTCCAAATTATGGGAAGTCAGTCCTGACTCTCCAACCAAGAACATAGCACTTGTTCTAACGCAGTAAATTAACGTGATAGGTCTCCAGTCCTTGCCTACCAACGTTAATCTTGTAATCAACGTCACTGACGTTACGAACGATATGGTTAGGACCCCGTATGGCAAATCTTCATCTTTGATGAGTCGTAGCGAAGTGGAACCAATATGTCACCTCGAAGCCTATATTCCCTTTTGTTAGCATTTTAGTCGGACTATGATTTACCTTTTCCCTCGACAGTAACTCAGATTATCTTATACTATCTCATTTATATCATCCAGTCTTCTGCGTTACTTGCAGATAACATGTCTTTTTCTACCAGACTTTCCAAAGACTACTCATTCTTCCGATGGTAAGAGATCGAATCTACATAAACATCATGCAACAAACTTATCGATTATCAGTCTAGTCCTCGCCAGGGTCATTGTCACTATCTTCAAATGACAATTGCCTATCCAGACAAACTTAAATCTGTCCTTTTTATTTGTGTGTCACTTTCAATCTCCTTGTATATTTCATTCATTGCTCTTTTTTGGCACATAGTTAATACATTGACCTTTGTATATGTTACATGTTCATAACCATTAGTATTTGTGTTACCAGTTAGGTGTGCATGACCCTTGTTGTATGAAGTTTCCAATTCCTCAATATCCACTTTCGCCTGAATTGGACAGTATATCCTTAATGAACGAACAATACGTCCCTGTTGTTGACTGTTCCTGGTAAATTTATTAAATATTCATCAAGTTTATTCTGGACAAACTAGGTTGCCTGCTACATAGCTTTCGTCTTATTTGTTTTTTTTTAAATTTATTGTTTGTTTTGAGAATTCCGAATTCAATGCAATCATTCACGACAAAGGTACATTAAAACGGATATTCTACCGTCCAAATTGCTCCCTCTCTATTCTCTGGTTCTGTATTCTTGTTTGTTTCAGTTGTCGAGCATGGCGATGAAAATCGACCAATCATTGCTTCACTTGTTTTGGTTTTGAACCACAGTTTTTGGCTGCTTCCACCACAAATGAAAATGACGTTTGCGTATTGTCTAAATGAAGAGCCTTAGAGCAATAATACTTCGCAAAAGTTTGCAATCGGCATTTGTTTTAAACAAATCTGACCAGACATCGGTCGATTCCTGTCACCGGTCAACGATATGCTTCCACCCGTTGCTTAAAAATGGATTCTAATAGAGCAATGTAATCTTATTGTCATTAATCATTTCGGTCAGTCAATGCTTTCATTAAAAAAAGATCAGAATACCACTTATTAACCTCTGTCTCCACTCGCCTGGCATTCCCAACCAATTAACTTAGTAGCATATTTAATCATTGACTTCACAGTAATTTTTTGTTAAGTTTAATCAGTTGCCACAATTGTTAGATATTTGTGCATGTATCTGGGCTTTCCAAATTAAGTTACTGAACATAAAATAAAAAACATACTCTATGCTTGACAACCCGTTAATGTGTTATCAACAAGCCAACATGACAACCATCTACAAAGAAAACTTTATCTTCTACTGTTTGAAATGTTTCATCAATTTCAAGACTTAAACTACGTCATCGTCTTCCATTATGTATTTTACAACAGGACTCGAACTTAAATCTATAATATTTCAGTATATGGACTTTTGTAATTTAATTCGTGGATTATTCTTGGATTAATTTTTTTATTTGATTCTTAAACTTTTTCCATTTTTACAATCTTTTTTTTCCAAGGGAATACGTTATTTGTAAAATTTTACAAAGCTTGTTGTTTTCACTCTTTCTTTATTACTGTTTATTAGAGCCTTAACTCGTAACACTATATATAGCCTGTAGAGCTTAAGTCTTCTAAATAATTGTTTGATATCTTTGCTTTGGCCTTTATTCTCGTGGATGTTATCTCTCAAAATAATTAACGTTGTCCACACTGTATTTTTTCTTGCAAACAAATGGAAACTATCTCTAAAACTCGTACATTGCATTGCTTTCAGGATAAACTCATGCAAGGTTTCAATAACATATCTGAAAACATTTTATTGCAATATAATGTAGCTACGTCCCATTATTATTGCATGTTAGAAAATTATATTATCGTATTTGTGATCTGACTAGCTTAGAACTTGAACTCAGATGAAATAATATATTGTAGTCTTGCTGGACCAATGTGTAACAGAATTGTTACCGAGAGGATGGTGGATTAAATGAACAACACAAACACAATATGTGAAAGAAAATATAAATTTATGAAATAAATTATTAATGAAAAATAATGATGTATCAACACAATAACTCATGCGTTCAACCCACAATTACACTCACAACCATTCACAATACATGAATAAATGAAATATTAATACAAAATAAAACACAGATACAAAGGAATCTCTTGGACTATACACAGATCAAAGGAACCTTTACAAAAGTTATATTAACGCAAGTATAAATTACGATAATAAATACAAACATCAAACTATACTATCGCACGTATGGATTGCGACGACTAGCGCGAACATATACATGTATTTAATCAAGTTGCTAGCTTTTATTGAGATTCATGCAATGCCTTGAAATACTATTGTGATTTGAAGTAACCATGTAAATACAACAATGTATTCAATTGTACTACAATTGCAACACACACATGTGTCTCGACCCTGTATAACCGTACAATTCACTAACAGTTGAATCGCCGCCCAGTTTCCCCAAAAACCTAGGGTTGACTCAATATTTTTATCAGTCACTTGCCCTTCACGGATCCACCACAGTTATATGTACAGACAGCATACAACATCTACTAGAACTAACGTTCCTCAATACCCTAGATGCCACCCTGGATGTTTACAACTCTAGACAGCTCCGACACTCGGACTTCTAGATTTCCGGATATTTACACGTCACGACAGATGTAGACGGACAGACAATCTGACAGACAGACAGTCAGATACTTCAATTCGATTGCACAATAAATCAGCAACAATTTCAGCTACGATATCAGAGATGTTATCAGAGATGTTCCGCAACAAATCATCTACAATTTCAGCTACGATCTCAAAGACGTTATCAGCCGACGTTATCAGAGATGCTATCAGATGCGTTATCAGCTACAATAAAGAAACCAGACTAATAATAGTTGTCTCAAAAAATAATCTAAACCTTAGATTACGCTATTGCATTTAAAGTCTAATAGTGACTAGTAATTCCAAATATTCCACGTTTAAAATCTGCATTGTAATAAAGGCATCATTATATGAAATGATAAACTGAATAAAATTCACAATAAAACGAAATATAAATTTAACACTCACCCCTTTGGCTGGAGATTGAAAGACGAGCTATCTATCCTGTGATTAGATACTTTAGGTCCCGTAATATTGATAAGAAATATTCTGTCTTATATACACTCAAATAGGTGAGCAGAAATCACGGCAAGATTACCGTGCACCCTGTGAATCTAATGTTCCGGACTTCATGTAATTCAAATTCAGGCACATGCGAATCGTTACACGCCGCTTACCTTGGAGAAAACCACTTATTCACCCCAGGTAACGCATGTACGACGAAACAACAAAAATGGTGAGATTAGTTTGTAATTCAATTAGAAAATAAATTAAATTTTCGCCTAATTCTGTGACACAATGGTTTGCAATTTGTGCTCATTTAAAATTTAACTGAAGGCCTACAAGAGATTTACAAAATAGATGCGTATGTTGCAGCTTTTTCAAAATGTTAAAATAAACAAATATAGCTGATTATTATTTATACGGTCTTTCCATTATATTTATTCTTGTCACAAATGTGCTGCCCTTTTCCGTTCCTTGCATTCTTAATGCACGTACTAGTTCGTCTCAACGTTCTCATACTTATTTTAATATTTCTATTCTGTCTTCCTCAGCAAATTACTTGTCCGCGTTCATTGTGTCATGACAGCTTAACTTTTCAAGAGGTAGTAGTTATACGTCAGTTTTATAATGCAATGCGTATTATGCAAATTTGCATAAAGCTCACTCATAAGCAAGGCCACGATGCCCACTGCTTCATATAATCAGCTCTAGGAATACCTAATATCTATTCCCTCATCCACACCAAATTTTTTCCGTTTCGAGCGTCTAAGAACGGTATTTTCGCTGCTTCTAAATGTAAACAACGTATGATCATTACAATTTCAATTTGCACGTCACTGGATGTTTCGGGAGTTTCAAATCGTTCGCAAGCAGTAGTTTGATTTATTTCGTCGAAGTTTTCCTAAGTTTGTATTCATCTCTAGTTGTTTTCTGCACTCTGTTCAGTGTAATTATTACTGTTAGAACTAGGCGATAATTACGTGTTACCTTGGCAGAGCATTTCTTCGTGAAAATAACCCATTGATTTTGCCTCCTATGGAGAGTTTAGTTTTCAAACACGTCCAGCCATTGGCACTATTGTGGACTGGGATCCCTACGTACTTTCTTGAATATTCGGAAACTCTAGATATTCCAGCATGTACGACTTAGTGGTCTTGGTCGTTAATTCATATCTCGTGTATGTTTTATTTTTAGTAGTAGAGTATAATCCAGCCATATATCTCGAATGAGATGGGAATTTCTTTTCCATATCATGACATTGATATCCAATGGGTTACTTCAGTGATCGGCTAAGAAACTATAATGCCATATCAATGCGTAACACTGACAGAAATGTTCGTCCGTTTGTCATCTATTCAAGTTTATTGCCT
The DNA here is from genome assembly GCA_030141615.1 of Unio pictorum. NCBI lineage: Eukaryota > Metazoa > Mollusca > Bivalvia > Unionida > Unionidae > Unio > Unio pictorum. The sequence goes on from JARLTB010000283.1 coordinate 6,086,987, forward strand.
GTCTCAATACCAGCTTGTGGCCATTCTGCTGAGTTACCTCCTCCAGCGCTTGTAAACTTCTAGTCTCAGAATCATCCATGGATTTTGGATGCCATGGTGTCTTCTAGCTGAGTATTTTTGCATTCTCTCATTTAAACAGTTTTTGTTTATATCGTCTTGCCCTTATTCATCTGTCAGTTGGCATGCGACTTCTCTCCTATATTTCATTCACGCTTAACCTACTATGTATGAATCTACAGTTTGTTATAGTTCAGATGATTGTGCTACCCACCCAAAGTTTTATTTTGGATGCAACGATACATCACTGGATTTTAATACATCCATTTTATTATCATCTCAAGGTTTCTCTCGGGTTCTGCGTATTGTTCGGTCAATCATCCTTACTTCAACCATAATACATTATTTTGTACTGCCTTGAATGTATGAACCGTTTCATCTGACGTACAGACAGAGCTGTTATGGTTGTCTTAATATATCACACACGGTGTCAGATTGTTGCCTTATCGTCTGTGTCAGTCAGTTCACATAGAATCACATGGTTTGACTATCAGCACATGAAGGTGGTTGTTTTCTCTCAACATCATCTCGTTCGCATTCCGGTACGAGAATCCCAAAAAAAGCTTTTGACTTGATCATGAAGCTTGATCTGAATATCTGTTGGAACATTGAAAGCATCCATTGTTGAGATATACATTGAACTCAAGTACACTCACGTACCGATTTCAACAACATAATATATTTATATAAGCAGCGATCCGTCTTAAAGGATGGAACTGGTTCATCATAGAATCAAGTCATTGCCTTGTACAACTTCATAACCTGCTTATTTACGGTTCACATCAACATCACTGTCGCTGTTCTTTTCGGTCCTTTAGCTTTTTTCTTTTCCAGACTCTATAGTTTCTTGCCTCTTTTAAGCACTCAAACTTTGTGTGGGTAGGTGGACACGTAAGCACGTAGATATGTAGGTACTTGGATAAGTAGGTACGTGAATACATCACTGGAGCTATTTTCCCTTTAAAAATAAACAGAGAAGTAACTACAATATTCTATCTGATATCCTACTGGGAATAGATCATTAATCCCCTCTCGTTATCTCAGTTATCGTCCTACCGGAATTCAGACATATACCAATGGCTAGCTGGTCAAGCCAAACACAACAGACTATAAAACAAACTTTTTTTATAAGATTAATGTGTTTCCTAACAGCTATTTTATCACGGATTCACATGAACATCATACGAGATATAACAGTTCCGTCGTAATCGTCTCAATTACACAAATGAATGAATGCTATGCATCCCATGGTTTAACTACGTTATTTTTGGCGAATACACACATACAAGTCTTTAGCAAACATGCAATCATCTAGGATCGGCATATTCAAACAATTCGTCAAACTTATAAAAAGACGATAACTGTACGAATTCAGACAAATGAATTCATCACAGTTATACTCATTAAAAACATTATCTACGAATTTTAACAAATAAATTCATGCAAATATAAGCAAATAAATTCAAGCATCTCATTATATTGGTATCAACTAATCACATGAGATTGACGCAAATACCTTATGCTTTCAAGCTGTTCTCGCTTCTACCGCCAGAATTGTGTCCGTCGGCTTTCCTTACAATCGATCCTTGGGATAAATGTATTACGAGAGAATTTCTTCTAAATTCAATCTTGGTGTCTCTTATATTTTCTTTATTGCAGGAAAAACGTAAACTATCGAGATTTTTCTATGAGGCAATATTAAAACCCAAGACATTTCATGTGGGAAACAGGCTCTTTATTAGAGTAATCAATCTGGATAAAATATACATACCGCCATTTCTAACTATGCGCCAAAATTGCGGTCAGCCTGACTTCTAGATTTAAAAGAAACTGATTCTGGAAAATCTCAATTCTGGCATGTTCGATACAAGGATCGAATTTAACCTTTTCCTTCCAGTCTGTCCGAAGGTTAAATAAACGAAGTCTTAATAAAGAATTACTTCCTCTCACGACACAGACATTGCAAATCATTGCAGTATAGTGATTTAACACGCACGTTTCCCAATAAATCTAATTAACTGTTTTTCTTTGCCCAAAATAATGTGCTCTTTATAGTTCGACGAAACATTTGTACCCATACAGATATTTTCATTTGTTACGTGACATGTATATATGTTCAGTTGTCCAGTGTGCTGCAGACACAGCTGCGTATACATTTTAAGAACGTATTTTGTCTTTAGATCAGCATACAATTTAATGACAGGTTGAAAAGGTTATAACGGAATATTCAAACTTTAAAATAAACTTATATTTCGTGCATTCTTTAAAAAGGACGCTTTCGAGCGTTCTGTTTGTAATTTCTTTACACACATACACGCACACACATCAAATATAATGGCCAAGGTGTACTCTTTTGTACATCAGAGTGCATAATGTAGTTAAAAAACAGGATCTCATGTAATGGAAGCAAGGTCTCTACCTTTGCAATTGGTATATCACTAACTCCAGTACCTTGCAATTGACCTGCTAAAGAATTTTATATAACATGGTTTTGCTTCATTGCAAACGACGTATAAAATTGCAATCGCCTTTCATTACGTTTCAAGTCATCTTGATGTGACCTGGCTTAGAATATGCAACGACACATCCTCTTTAATTTTGTTATATACGATATGCTCAGGCCACTAAGTACAATATTATTGTGAAATTCCATACTGTGATAATGTGCAGTCTAATGCGACTCTTTCTTTTCTTGGCAATTATCCGACTTTACTTGCAATGTTTGGTGAACAATGACCTTACTGTGGTTTTGCTCTAGATGGTTTGCGGTGGATTTGTGCTGTCTTGGATTTCTGATCGAACAAAAAGATAGTTCTGTCAATCAATGATTAGATCATGTACAATTAAGGCTTTGGAGAAATTTAAGTCTAATTAGCGTTCAAGAACAGTAATCGATACATGCCCAGAAAACATATGTCAGTATGCAACCGTTGAGACACAGAACAGTCCCACCCACCCATACACATACAAACATGAATTTCACATGCGTTACAAATAATTATTGTTTTGTGGTGGTGCGCTTCATTTTGTTCTTCCAGTTGTGATATTGAATGCATGTGTACGTAATATACATGGTTATCATATAAAATGTATATGTACGTGATATACATGGTTTTCTAACAAATGAAAGCTAAACAAATAAATATTTATATACTGCGCAGAATCACCGTTTAGTGCTATACAATTGGAATGAGATTAAGTAAAACTTGGCTATTCGGTTATTATTCTTTTAAGTCAAAACAAGAAAACTTCAGCTAATAATCTTCAAGGAAACAGTGACACAGATGTAGAACTATTACAAATGAGCACGGGTGAGTTGCAAAATCGCATTCCCTTCCGCAATGTTTTATATTCATCGCGGTAATATTGATCGACGAATTTGAAGTTGGTATAGGAAATAATGATATCTCAAGCACCATATCTGTGTGATGCTTTTGCATCAGTCTATTTTTTTCAAAATTTTTGTCTTTTCGGTTCGTAGTATTAGATGTATCAGGCGCTATGCATAATACGTCACCTAAAACAGGGAAATACTAATTGTGTATTAGAGTAAGAAGCTATTATTAATTTGTATTTTAGTTTGCTTTAGTTGATTTTATAATCGAATCCCATCAACTTTGTTAAAGATTAATACGGCTCAAAGGTTAGGCATAGTATTTCAACAAATTATCATACAGAAATGAGCGCCGTTCACACTGGTGTATTGCGTTTAAGGTGTCTTCATGTAAATGAACCGAGTTCCAGCTACTGTTGGATAAATACATTTTTTTGGTCTATTTTTGCTCTATTGTTATTCTTTTATCTACCAATGCCACGCTGAAATTGTAGACCCGTGGATTTTACTATCTTTGCTATTACTAATTTGCAAAAACGTTTCTAACATACCACGATGTAAGACACCCTTCTCATTTCTGCATTCTTGAGAAATCAACCGAGTTCCTACTTTTGTATGTTATGCGTTATTTTATCGTGCATTTCCGAAGAGATATACATGTGCCGCCAACACATGGAAAGTTATACGTTATCTGTTAAAACGATATCCTCCATACGCTTTGCTAATAAAGGAGTCGAGAAAAATTATATTATTTGATCAAGACGTCGCAGATACGTATATCTGATTATCGACAAGATAAGACATTATTATACAGAACGTATGTAATAGGAAAATTGACCAGTCAGATGTTTGTTTCTACTACAATTGCAACACCATGCACATTGTCATGGAATGCATATTTACATTTGTTTGTCCTTGTCATTCATGAGTCAAATAACACAAGATGTTATGCAGTGAATGCAACATTTGTGTCATTCTCTCTCTCTCTCTCTCTCTCTCTCTCTCTCTCTCTCTCTCTCTCTCTCTCTCTCTCTCTCTCTCTCTCTCACACACACACACACATCCAGAATGATTTTAGAATCCATCGACACACCTTCCAGACGATATCACTGAAGCTGAAGTTTTAAGAAAATCAATAACAATATATTCAATGCTAAGAAATATTTTTGACATATTAGATGCAGCAGAATAAATTAATTAAAATGTTGTATCATATGTTGAACATATTAATGAGATTATTATGTTAACATTAAGATAGTGTAACTTTCTTCTATGACAAAATATGACTGAACATTCCTTAATAGTTATTATCGAAGATCTTTATGTTTGTGGACAAAAAAGGTTATTTGGGGGGTTTTTTAAACGTAGAAACGCTTCGCATTCATTATAAGAGTGAATATTTTACCAGTCCTAAAAGGTCTTTGTGAAATATAAGAATGGATTATTTCAGTGATGTGTCATTCTTTCAACCCTTATTTAGGATGAAGGTGCCAACGTCGTGTATGTATATATGTATAAATGTAACTGACGGAATCTCTTTTCAGCAGCAAGATTAATAGCTTTGGAGAAAAAACAAATGCCCTAGATTGCACAACAGCCACTTCGATCCGCCATGACTGTTTAAACCTTTTCTCTCGTTCTTGCATTAAGGTCTGATGGTGTATATCCCTCACCCTCCTCACTCATCCAGATCCCATCCCCTTCCAAAAAGTACATCAATAATGTATGTGATCACACCGGATTGTGTATATCATAGGTGGGATAATGTGAAATTCCCAATCCTTATGTTTCTTGCTGTTATCGTTTTCTAGGAGATGATCCACTACGGTGTTATTGATCGAGTCAGCAAACAATAAATAATTATGAAATTAATAAAGGAAATAACAGCGACCTGAGCAGAGATATAGAAAAGAACAGCACGAGTTGTATAAAATGACAATTTAATTAATTACATAAACAAAATGAAATTCAACATAACATTTGAATAATTCACTTACTCGTAGAAACATAGATAGAAAAGTTATGCGAAATTCAACTAGCCGTTTTATTCACCGATAAACCAAATTTCATCATGTAACTGAGTGACTGACCGAACTAAATTTGCCGGCTCTCAGCATCACCTTTTTGCATCCGGATTTTTCCAAATCAATGTTAACGATAGGTTGGCGAAAGGTCGGCATTGTTGTATTTACTTTCCTCCTGTCTCTCTACTTCTAGCCTCTTAGGATCAGCGGCCATGACGGCTGAAGATTGCGATCTTTACAACTGTGCATGACAGGTATGGAGAAATTTGTCCTTCAAATAAAATGTTATATCCAACTTAAATTCCTGTCATGTTTTTCCCGTCATGGATCGGACGATATTCTCACTCTTTTATGCTAGATGGTATTATCGTAATTCAACAAAACTAAGCTATGTCAGTTCGAAACCTGACCTGATATACAATCCTATTATTGTGGATTTATGTCGTTGCTAGCGGCTACTTACATTCCTAACTGGAACTATGAGATGACTAGGTCCCTTTTATAACTATTACGCCCCACTGTGGGCTAGAAATTACCAGCCGAACAATGTCGGTCTTTGCACATTCCTAATGCTAATACGATTGATTATTGGTTGAAAGGATACACAACTTAATGACAAAAAGGAAATAATTGACTTCACACCTTTGTCCTAACTACGTTCCTTGCTAATTAGCGATCCAATAACATAATTTCCAGACAAAGAAAGATCAATTTTCAGCATACATTATATAAATCATTTTAGATAGAAAATTTACTTCTCACAATTTGTCTCTGAATAAGTACATGAAATCTTTATCATACATGATTCCAATAACTTTCAAGACACACAACCTCATTTAGCTTAGCCAACCCGCTATATTAGTATTATTACACTGCTAGTGTTGAACCATCAGAAGCTATATGAAACAATGTAATTGGGCAATAACTTTACTTTTAAAAAAAGTGATTAAATGATCATTTTCACAAATTAAAACGTCAACTTGAAACATTTTAGTAAATGTAAAATCAAACAAACAAACAAACAAAATAATACCCACCCCATATAAAATAAAATAAAAAAGTATTACATACATTTTACTGTGCTGCACGCATATAACGCCATGTCGCTCCTGGTTACCGGGTTATTCCTTTCGTAAAGAGAACTAAAAAGACGGAACTTGAATGAACTGAAATATATCACAGACAGCTGAATGCATATGCCTCTTTAAATATTTTTAAATATATCACAGACAGCTGAATGCATATGGCTCTTTAAACATTTTGAAATATATCACAGACAGCTGAATGCATATGGCTCTTTAAACATTTTGAAATATATCACAGACAGCTGAATGCATATGCCTCTTTAAACGTTTTGAAATATATCACAGACAGCTGAATGCATATGGCTCTTTAAACATTTTGAAATATATCACAGACAGCTGAATGCATATGGCTCTTTAAACATTTTGAAATATATCACAGACAGCTGAATGCATATGGCTCTTTAAACATTTTGAAATATATCACAGACAGCTGATTGCATATGCCTCTTTAAAGATTTTGAAATATATCGCAGACAGCTGAATGCATATGGCTCTTTAAACATTTTGAAATATATCGCAGACAGCTGAATGCATATGGCTCTTTAAACATTTTGAAATATATCACAGACAGCTGAATGCATATGCCTCTTTAAACATTTTGAAATATATCACAGACAGCTGAATGCATATGGCTCTTTAAACATTTTGAAATATATCACAGACAGCTGAATGCATATGCCTCTTTAAACATTTTGAAATATATCACAGACAGCTGAATGCATATGCCTCTTTAAACATTTTGAAATATATCACAGACAGCTGAATGCATATGCCTCTTTAAACATTTTGAAATATATCACAGACAGCTGAATGCATATGCCTCTTAAAACATTTTGAACACTGACATAATAATGAACATATGAAAGAGTTTAGTCTTTTATCGTAGTTCAGATGAAAATAACAAAATCATCACACTTAGTCAGGTATCACAAGAAGTGACCTCGATGTGTTTGGATCAGCAGATAAATTAAAATCCGTCTTAAAAAATACACGGAAATGAATAAAGACCCATTCTAAATTGTATAGGGACACGACTAAAGACCCGTCATAAAATATATATGCAAATTAATAAAGACCCGTCTTAAAATAAATATGCAAATTAATAAAGACCTGTCTTAAAATGAGTAGGAAAACTAATAAAGACCCGTCTTAAAATATTCAAGGAAATACGCATGCACCCAGTTACTTCATCGTAATTTGATCTGGTAAACAATTAGATTCGAGACATACTTTCGACAAATGGTCATCAGCTGCAATGAATATTGCTCATCGAGTAACGCTGTATTCTAAATGAAATTTTGAGACGTTTTCTACATGAAATTTTGAGACGTTTTCTACATGAAATTTTGAGACGTTTTCTACATGAAGTCGTTGCATTTATGCGTACATAAAATGGAATCGTTCATGAAATATCATTTATCTTGCAAACATAGAAATCATCCAGTATACTAATATTATGTTTATATACCAGATTTGAAACTCGTCTGTTCACTTTGATTGGTATGAAAAGGTTCTGTTAACTTGACAGGAAGTTCTGAGACTGACTTGACAACATGACACTATGGAATAAATGAATGGATGATATTGTGATGTTCATATAATAAACATGAATGTATTAAATGTTGGTGTTCACATAACATACATGAATTTGTTAAACTGTGTATTTCACATAACATACATTAATGGTTTAATATACAAACAAAATGAATGAGATTATTAAATGATGTTGTTTACACAAGATACATGAAGATATGAAATTATTATGTTTCGTTAGTAGACCTGAATGTATTTCTACCACATTTATATAATGGTTTAGGCCGATAAATCAGCGCCTCACCCGTGATGGTTTAGGCCGATAAATCAGCGCCTCACCCGTGATGGTTTAGGCCGATAAATCAGCGCCTCACCCGTGATGGTTTAGGCCGATAAATCAGCGCCTCACCCGTGATGGTTTAGGCCGATAAATCAGCGCCTCACCCGTGATGGTTTAGGCCGATAAATCAGCGCCTCACCCGTGATGGTGTTGATTTTCGGGTTAGAGGGATAATAGCACATATTCATTCAAAAACTGCAACTGTTCATTATATTTTCGGAGCAAATCTTGTTTAGTGACTTGTAAATCCATGTGGAATAATAACACAACCAGCAGTCCTGTGACCATTTTAATTTTGCGCTAGAAATGGCTGTTACTAATTACCCATATGTGTCTACAGTGTATGCTGGATTGTTTCGGAATGTTTGTATGTTGCACAATTGCACATTTTAATGAGCAAGTGACATCAAGCGCACATATCATCCATCAGTAACAACACAGATTTTGTGGGTTTATTTATCGGACTTCTAACGATTTTGTACTATTGTACTTTAAGGGTACGTAACACCTGGAATACACCCATATATGGAATTCCTTCCCCTTTCCAAAAGAACTTCGTCAGTCTCACTTCTGCGCATACGAAGACCGGAGTTTATCATCAACACATTTATCCCTATGATAGTATGACACCACACAGGGTCACATGGCCTTTACACAGCGAACAGAACTAGTTCCAAAAGCAATATTACTGGGTTAGGTGTCTGGCAAATCAGCGCAGTATGTACAAAAAACCGTCTAATACATGGACTAAGCTTCTTTGTACCATTATGTATGGTACAAGTGCCTCTATAAATGTTAGTAATGCATATAACAAGAAGAAAGACCTAGTTCGACATTAAAACTGTTCTAGGTGATACATGAGAGTATGAAATTGCACGATAACCAAGCTAAAAAAAACAACACAGGGAAAATTATAGAATACCCGGAGTAACCATAGTAAACAGGCTCTCGTCGCAAGCTGAAGAGGACTTGGAGGATATGGACTAGGGCTTAGTAGAGGCAGACTTAAGTGGCCACCTGCCCCTCACATCCACTCCAATTCCAAAACAAAGAGCTAGCGCGAAGAGAAAACAGGGTAAGTCAAACTAGATGTCCTTCCCAAGTGATTTCGTCTCACCTAATGAGACGAGCACACTAAGTAAAGCAGGGCAAACAGACAATCAGACAAAAAGAAGGACAAACAAACGAAAACTGAGACTACAGCAGAAACAAAAGAAAACCAAATGACCGCAAGCAGCACACATGAGACAGATAAACAGACAGCATAGAAATGGAATTAGAAAACACACTGGAAACGACCGACACAATCGATAATAACTATAAAGAAACAGGCGACTTAAAACTATCGGAAACCGACACCAAAGGTTCAAGTGGTAATTAGAGCAGGAAAATTGTAAAGAGGCTGATGGGGGACTAGTGTCCCCGGCTCCGCCCCAGATTGCATAGAAGTAAAATAAAAAATCAAATCTAAACCGGAAATATCTAAATTCAGAATGTGGCACTTGGGGGAAAAAATGGAAGAATCAAACTTCCGTATTGCATCAATCAACGTAAATGGAACAGATAGGTAAAAAATAAATACATTGAAATCCTTAAAGAATACGATATCATACTACGACAAGAATCTCGCTATAACATTACAAAACATTTACTAACCTTAATTGAAGAAATAATGGCTGCCATAGTAATGCTAAATAACTTTAAAATGAGGATATTAAAGCAGGGATAGCTACAATAATTAAAAACAAAAGTAATATCAATTGGGAAAGGAGAAGGAGAAAAACTTGCGAGAAGGGTATTACATATCAAAATAAACAAACTACATATAGTAAATGTGTATTGTCTTGCAAATAAATATGACACATGAATTCATTCAAAATATAGGAAAACACATTAACAACTATACAATGGAACATTTTGGAATAGACGGAGATTTTAATTGGGCGGGGGAGGAAATAGACCGAATACTATTAGTAAAAGATTTAAGCTCTAATTGAATGATAGATAAATTTCTAAATAATAATAAATTAACAGACTTATACCGGAGATTGGATATATTAGGAAAGGAATTCACTCATGAATACAGAAACAAGGAGGCTAGCAGAATAGATAGATTTTACCATACTAAATACGAGGTCAACATACACCAAAAAGTAGAAATAAAAAACTACAAAATTTCGAAACATAAATTAATAACACTTGAAACGAAAACATCACATAGGAAAAAATGGGGTAGAGGATTTTAGAAATGAAATAGCAACATCTTAGTCGATGAAAACTTCATAACAGAAAAAAGAAAACGCGATTAATAAATTAAAAGAAGAATGCAAGAGAAAATATATTCAAATAGTAAATGATTGGGATAGGACAAAAGAAATATTAAAAAATATCGCAGTATACATTCAAAGAAAAGAATAACAATAATAAAAAAGAAACATATATAGGCATAAACAATTACACAAAGAGATTGAAACAACTAAATAAGGAAATTGTAAGCGGAATTGAAGTCAGAGCGGGATATTTCGACCACATATACAAATCGGCAGAAGGTTTATATAAAAGGAAAGAACTAAGAAAAGGGGGGAGAAAACACTTGAAAACCTCAAATACAATGGGAAATAACTAACAGATAAACGGGAAATAATTGATAGCATTAAGGACTACTACCGTAAACTATACACAACACAAAACATTGACATAGACGAAATATATAGGTATTCAGATACAGTCCCTTGTGAACATAAGAACATATGTGACGATCTCGTTTCATAGGAGGAAGTAAACAATACAATTAGGTACCATACTAAATAGAAATCCTCAGGAAGAGATAGACTCACTGCGGAATTCTACCAAAGTTCCAAAGTAAGTTGGCGCCAATCTAGAATCTCTTTAGAACAATATAGTATTAAGGAATACAGAAATGACTAACACAATGAGGGAGGGAATTATAACTATTATATACAAATGGAAAGGTGATAGGGAACTTCTAAATAACTGGAGGCCCATCTCTTTCCTAAACGTAGACTATAAGATTATAAGTAAACTTTTAGCAGAAAAGGTTAGATTAGGAATGGATACAATTATAAAGACAAACCAAACACGTGGAGGTAAGGGTAAGAATATTCAGAATAATATTTTCAACATAATAACTATTATCAATTTTATCAACACGTCAAGAACGAAAAGTGTCATGGTACTTTTCGATCAGGATAAAGCTTTTGACAGATTAGAACAAGCCTACACTCAAAAGGTGTTAGAAAAATTTGGTTTTGGAACAAACTTCCTAAACTGGACCAAAATCCTGTACAACAAGATAACTTGCTGTGTACAGGTAAATGGAACTGACACGGGAAAAATTGAGATACAGAGACTGGTGTGGCATGGCTGCCCACTATCCATGCTATTATATGTAATAGCGATAGAGATACTAAGTCTAAAAATAAGAACCAACAAGAACATAGAAGGAACAAACAAACAAAAAATACCTAATCTGAAAGAGGAGTTTAAAATGTTCCAACAAGCTGACGGTTGCACAAACTTCATTAAAGATCCAAACTCCTTCCAACACCTGGTGAAGGAATATGAAAAAGTTGGTAAAGCCTCAAGATCTAAAATTAGTCATGAAAAGACTGAAATTCTGAAAATAGGCAACTGGAGGGGGCACTATCCGGGACACCACCCTGCCCCCCCCCCCCCCACTAAATAAAAGCCAGAGTAAATGCCCTGGGTATATATTTTGGTAAAGACGAAGAAAGCGAAAACTGTAAGATGGTGGACATCAAGATCAAAGAAAGTATAAACATTTGGGGACTAACGCCACTATCTATAATGGAGCGGACACAAGTTGCAAAAACGTATATGTACATGTACTCTAATATGACATACTTTCTAAACTCTACAGACATCAAAAATAACGTTTTAGAACAAAATAGACAATGAAATTACAATCATATATGGAATTTTAAAACCCATTACGTAAAACATAGGCCCTATACAGGGCAAAAAATAAAGGAGGATTGGCTCTATCAAGTCCAATCATCATTAAATATTACAGTATCTTAAACAGATTCAAACTAATAAATAGCCTACCAAAAATACCATGGGAAGTACGTTACATTTATTGGTTTGGCTATACAATTAGAAACAGAGAAGATATTTACAAAAACAACAAATTAAGTAAACTCTTAGAGGCACATAAATTTTAGGAAGATTATGGAACTTATGGGAAAATATAGGGACAATAAGGAACTCTGGGGGATACAAAATAAAGACATATACGATTGGATTAGGGAACAAATTACGGGGAAAATTGGAAACAAAATAAAGGAACAACATGCCTATGTAAACTGCGACATGATATGGAGGCACAGGACCAAAATTGGCTCCTCGAAAATACAAAGTATCATCTTCAAGTACAGAAAACACGAAGAACGACACGGTTATACAATCATTAGATCCATAAATTATATTTTAATAAAAGATATTACACCGTACTTGGTTCAAATTTCAAACCAATAAATACAAAAGTAAACTTCTAAGAAAGTTAAAGAAATGTTGACCCTAAATTTAAAGGGTCACAAGAAACAAAATAGGACAACTGGATGAATTGGACATAGATGGCTATCCCAAAAAAGAAATTGTATATACTACATATATAACAACACACATATAGCACATACATAAATAACATACACGGGAAGGTGGTGACCTCTAACCAAGGTCGACAAAATCGAACTAGGGAAGGAAATGAGAGTTTAGGTAAATAAAACCTACTCGGATGAACAACCCTATAGAAACACTAGAGAATAATACCCCTTCAAAACTAAAATAAAATTTTAAGAAACTTTTTAGACGATAAATATATATCAAATAAACACATAACTACACAACATGAAAACTTTATTCTCTTTTTTTAAAAAAAAAGGGGGGGGGGGGCAGCTATCTGGTACACTGTCATATTGCAAACGAACAAACAGCATTGTGATAAATTACGTTGAACTATACCTTATACTATGTGAACTATGTTTCTTGTCTCATACAAATATGTACAAAATAGCACTTACTATTATGCTGTAAGGAAATTTCTCGTCAGGACATTGTCTTCAGTGAACTGTGCTAACTGAATTTTAGCAACCATGTTGCAAAGTTTGTCTCAAGGATTTAAGACACTGCCCACATGGAGCCGTGTTTCCACATAATGTCCAATCAGCCTAATTCGTCTCATGCCCTATCGCATCTTTGTGCATACACGTTTTTGAAATCAAATTCACCTACATGAAGCAAGTTGTCGATTCAACACGATGGCAATATGCACTCAGTATGGGCTCATGACACATCTATTTTAAAATGCCATTTTTGTTTAGAATCATCATCTATTCGGTACATGCACTTCAAGTCAGATATTAGTCTTCCGTTCTAAACACTAATCTTCTGCGGGAATAAATACGTTATACCAGATAACAACAGGGATGAACGTGTCGCGGATATTGAAGCCTGCTGGAAACGCGACATCAGCAGAGGTAATATATTGTGGATATTGAAATCGCAACTCTTTGTTTGCAGATAATATAACTAATCGCCTCACGGTGAGCAACGTTATTAATGCAAAAATTCAAGGAGTTTTTCAAGAAAAATCCCAATCAATCACAAACCAATTTACACGTTTATTATTGAAGAGTTGTCGCTGCAATTCGGCATATAAATGGTTACAAATATCAGAATCGCGAACAACAAATATTGAAATAATGAATATTAATACATCAGAATACAAATATTTCCGCTCGATATATGATCCGAAATTCGCATTAGAGCAAGAAATTATGAACATTGCATATACTAGATGTTGGAGAGATTTTGTTTTTAATTTTAAAGCATACGCCTAACAAAACAAAAGAGGAGAACAACGCGGCGTGAAAGATAAATATTTGGCCCAGAAATACGGCGCAGAAGTGAGTGCTAATTGGAATGTACGAGTCCGTCAACTAAAACGTTCAGTCTTTTCATTAAAATAATGTTCGTCTGCAGTACAATCAAGACATGGCTTTAGGTTCTCGCACTCACACCACACACTATTCAGTACAAACTTGTTTATTTTAAAATGGTGGAGCTTACACTGTACAAATATTTCCCCTCCATGATATATTGAATGCATCTATAGAAAGCAAATTAGTGCAGATGGCCACACAGGAATTTGCTTAGGATGTGAGATTGCCTTAATAATTTCTGGGTTTTATTTAATGCTGTTATTATCGCTCTTGCACACAATAGTGAACGATTTATCCAAATCTAATTGACAATTTATGTTTTACAGACCTATTACAATCTGTTTTGAGGATACTTACGGAGATATTCCGGCTGGAGTCTTCGAATTAAAAAGTGAATAATTAGTTGTTTCGGTGCATTTATCAGCCGGATTGCAACACGAAATTTGAAACAAATGACATATCTTCCAATTGTACTGTTTACCCAGCATGGTATCCATATTGCTTTCGGATGTATCTCACGTAACACAAATGAATAATTTACGTAACAACAGCATCGTTCTCTAGTGTTTTGCAATGGATTAATAATCATTTACACAAAGGTTTTTAAGTCAACCGAGCTTAATCTTAAAACGGTTAAAAGATTATCGTTGCAACGGTGTACAGTTCTCGTAGCATCTTTTTAGTTCTTTTGCAATTGCAAAATACAATCCACTAATGCAATAGTGCTTTAATACTGTTGTCGTTGCAGCAATATTTATGCTGGTGTTGATACACCGCTGATATGGCATTGACCTTCGGTTGTCAAGATATGGAATCGCATCACAATTAATACTTCCAGGTCAGTATCCACGAATGTAAATCTATTCTATTTTTGGAACATTTTTTCCTCTCATTTTGGTGGTGATAGAAGAGTTATATTGATGAATTTTTTGGTAGGGATTTCAAGGTAATTGTTTATTCTTCAGAATAGGAGCTCTGAGAGTGGTTGTCTCTGTATATTTCGGCGATAGTGCACAGTGTGTAATTAGGCCTTTGCGATGATCCGGAAGTGAAATCTCTGTTTTGTTTACAGTGCAGCCACTCAAAAAATGCCGGTGAACCTTTGACAAGAACTTCACCGTGAAGTCATTTTTGGAGGTATTATTATGATTTGTATTGATTGTTACACAGTAAAAAGGTCAGTACTGATAAATATATGCAGAGAAGATATAGAAAAATCAATTGTGATGTATCTTCATATGAAACAAAACCGGTGTGGAGGTACATTTTTGACATTGTAATGTTTTTGAAACAAATTTTAGCGCTGCACCAATAACAATTACCGATATCATGGTAACTGTATCGCTGCATCGTTATATATAATGGTAACACAATTTTTTGCGATTCTGATTGGTCTAGATAGGCAGAGGAAATTTATGTGCAGCATTCTCTTTAATGATTGGCTGCGGACGTGGAAAATTTCACAACATCCCCTACTAGAAACTTTTATTTTTTATTTTTACGATTACTACACATATTTGGTGGCCATTTTCTGGAATCGACTGCCCAACGAGAATTGTGTTAAATGGTCACGGCTTTCTGAATTTTGCCCATGTACTTCCACAGGGCTTGTTACATCATGTGAAGACAATTTATCATTCTATCGATAATGGCGTAAAAACCCACTACAAGAATAAGAAGAAGAACAACAACAACACATATTACTAAGGGTATTATGCAATAGATAGCGGGGTGGGGCTGTGAATTGTATACCTATAATATGGTGTCTACCCTCATGACAAGCGTGGTTTCAATATTAACTTTTAGAAGTAAATAAACACACACTTGTTCAAAGAAGAATATAGACAAGAACCTGTCTCCCAAATGACAGAACATAATCCAACCAAAAACATTTACGCAGTAGATATATGATTCAATTCCGACTTAAATAAAAATTTGTTTATGTATTCTATAGTCTAATGTTCCAAATTAAATAAAGCAAATATCCGGTCATAAATACATTACAGTAAATATGATAATTTCTGTATGCAGTAATTCTCCTTTCATATGAATACCATAATAATGTAATAGTTTGTTATGAATGTTGTTACATGTTTAGGCACTAATAAACAGTAACACAAAAAGTGAGAGAAAAATTAGCTTTGCAAAATTAAAAATAATTTATTTACCTTGAAAAACAATGTAATAATGGCAAAATGGACCTTTCGGTTTTAAGAATCAGATAAAAAAAAATCAAAGAATAATCCTGGTACTGAAATGTTCTAATAAATTAAAGTTAGAGTCCCAATGAAAATCTAGGATGAAATACGATGACATACGATGTAGTCCGTATAGTGTTGTTTCTACAATTCCTTGTAGAAACACAAGAAATAACACTCCGGTGTTTGAAATCTGAATAAAATATTTAAGAGCTGTCTTTGTGCAAGAATTCTTTATAAGCACTCAACTATTTTCAGGAAAAGAATTAATATTTTAGAATCCAAATGTTTTAAATACAAATTACTCAAAACTGACACAACAGACACTTTCCAATGTAAAAAAAAAGTCCCAACTGACGAAATATCTCTATAAACAAAGACTATACAGTAACATGAAACGCAAGACAGATTACCGTACGGTCAACTCTCCAGATTTTTCTAGAAGTATTTACATCTAAAAGCACGTAATCCCAGTATGACCTTAGCACAAAAACAATCATTTGTTTTACTCTGAGAATAATTTTTGTTTAATAAGTTGTTAACCTCACCAAAACTATCTACAAATATAAGGTCACATATCCAATACAACCTTGATATCCTTTTTATTATTATCACAATAAAAATAACTGAAAAAAGACCAAAAGATGTTGTGTACTTGTCTGATATTAATTTTGAATTAAGGTCAGGATCTAGGTCCTCATTGTGTTTACGAAAACAAAAGAGTCAGCTCAAATGATTTTCTGGAAACATTTCTAAATCACGTAAACAAGATTATATTAAAACAGCATGCAGTAGAATAAAAATTAAACTGACAAACAACTAATTTATTTAAATAAATATAAATTTAAATCAGATATTGGTAACAATGTGACACTTCAGGGTAAATAGATCGTCTGTTTACTGTACTGCAACCGGTACTCTGTCAGGTATTTCAGTGTCTTTACAATTGTATATATTTGTACGTGATGCAACTGCGATTAGTACAGTTCCAAATATATTGGTGTCTAAAATAGCCTTGTTACAGTTAATTTATTTCAATATGTTGATACGGTTGGAACATCACGGATATCATGGGTCCTTGTCGTACATTATACTACCCCCAGCTAACATACGGAACACTTTTTAGGACATATAATGGTAGCAAAAGGTTTTACTATCATCATCAGCAAAATTGTCAGTGAGGATTGTGTTACACAACGTTTTGGGGCGCAGAGTGTAGCTGATACGTGCCAAAAAGGACATGTCTGCTGAGGGTTTATGTGCAACAAGAATAAATAAATAAATAAATAAATAAATAAATAAATAAATAAATAAATAAATAAATAACGTTTTATGGAAATGGTACAATTATTTCTACAATGAAGGATAATAAACAAATAATGAGAGGGATTCCTATTTGCCTAAAGCACGCTTGATATATGTTTCTATTTCGTTTAGTTAGCGAAACAGAGGTTCATTTTACAAGGAATTATTCTTGCACATGGCAGAAAAATAGCCAACAAAATAAGATTAAAGAAACAACAGCAGCAGCAAGAACAAAACAAGTAATGTTTATTTCGCTGATCATGACATAAGTGTGTGATCAAGATAGAAAGACAAACGTGTAAATCACATACCTTGAAAGAAGGATATAAATGAAAACGTTTGACACAAGTAATTGCCGGCGTTTTGTCACCAGAGTGGTCCGCAAACGTTTTGTCACTTATGCCGTTTGGTTGCCTCATTTCTGTATCTAGTGACTATATTTTAGTTCATTTTCATACCAAAGTAATTTTAAGTATTCATTTTTGCGAAAAGCAAACATTCTTAAATTGCTTCCGTCAAGTGCAAGACCATACAAAAATTCATCGTTACAGAAAATTCTACCAATAGCTACCAAAACATGAATTGCAAGAAAGAAAATAATGAAATAAAAGTAGGTTCACTGATAAGAAAAAGCAAACCACAAGAGAAAAGAACACAGTTTTAGACCTGTATGCGGCCTGTATTATAGAATATTTATGCTGATTACTTCTCAAACTGAAGCGGAAAATACACAACAAAACAACATTATTATAGTATACTCAGTTCGTGACTCACTATACATATACACTGCATAGAAAGATCTATTAAAAATTATACTTAATGGACGTCGTCAAGCACTTATTGGAATCTGTCGAGCACACGCAGAATCCACTATGCTTGTTGCTACCAATCAGATGCATTCGACGTCATTAAAGAATTGTCACTGAAGAAAACAAACAGCCACCAACTAATCCATATCAACCAATCGGCTGCCAGCAATGCTAGAACTCAAACCTCAGACAGGGATCTTATTGAGGACTTCAAACAATGCTTGAACTCAAACCTCAGGCAGGGATCTTATTGAAGACTTCATGCAATGCTAGATCTCAAACCTTAGACAGGGATCTTATTGAGGACTTCAAGCAATGCTAGAACTCAAACCTCAGACAGGGATCTTATTGAAGACTTCATGCAATGCTAGATCTCAAACCTTAGACAGGGATCTTATTGAGGACTTCAAACAATGCTAGAACTCAGACCTCAGACAGGGATCTTATTGAGGACTTCAAGCAATGCTAGAACTCAAACCTCAGACAGGGATCTTATTGAGGACTTCAAACAATGCTTGAACTCAAACCTCAGACAGGGATCTTATTGAGGACTTCAAGCAATGCTAGAACTCAAACCTCAGACAGGGATCTTATTGAGGACTTCAAGCAATGCTAGAACTCAAACCTCAGACAGGGATCTTATTGAAGACTTCATTCAATGCTAGATCTCAAACCTTAGACAGGGATCTTATTGAGGACTTCAAACAATGCTAGAACTCAGACCTCAGACAGGGATCTTATTGAGGACTTCAAGCAATGCTAGAACTCAAACCTCAGACAGGGATTTTATTGAGGACTTCAAGCAATGCTAGAACTCAAACCTCAGACAGGGATCTTATTGAGGACTTCAAGCAATGCTAGAACTCAAACTCAGACAGGGATCTTACTGAGTAGCAAATGATGCTAATGAATTCAATTAAAGGCAGAAGAAAAAAGATACTAAGTTTGCAAAGTAAAAATATATTTAACAAAAAACGTCTAAAGCTATCTTCGGAAAATTATAAAATAACTTAGATCAATATAAAAACATCATACTCGAATGAGATGCTTGCTGAAACGTTCGTCTCTATATGAAATCCTGACAGTTTTGAGAATGAACCAAGAAGTCGTTATTCTACACGACACGGTAACTTGTTTACTAAGGTATAGGTTTCAACATCTCTTACTGACAGCAAAATTTAAATGATCCAGGCACTTGCTGCTAGAACATGGAATGGGTCCAGGCAGAGACAGTCACACATCAAAACCTCTTGAGGATACATTTTTGACTTGGGAAATTGAGGATGGACGGGCACGTCCAGTCCCAGAGCGGTGCAGCTTTCATTTTAAATGTTCTACAGCAAGAATAGTGGCTCTAGAGTTATCGAAGAGGCCATAAAATTTATGTTTAAATATCTAACACTGTGAAGCCGCTTCATGTGATCTGTAGTATCAAGAACGTGAAGCTAAGATCCGGACTGATTCACTTACAGATGATATAAGAGAAACGAAGATTAGACTGAGTGTACCAAATGGTGTACTGGACGACAAAAACCTTATTATCATTAATTTAGAATACTGTAAACATCGCACAATGAAAATAAATTCAAAAGCCGGATCTCGCTTCATTCTGTATTATGTTTGTAATGAGATGTTTAATCCATGATGCAGGTATTACTCAATGCCAAAGGGGCAAAGAACACTTCGTCAAATGATTAAACGTGCTGCATTTTAAGTACGAATCTATATTCATAAGACAAAGCACGTTGTGATGAAAACAGCAGTGTGTTTATTGTCTTAAGTTGATGTATGTACCCATAAGTAAGATTCAGCAATTAAATGGTCTTGCAAATGCTGCACGTATACATTAAACGAGAGCCTGACCTCCATTTAAGTAACCAACACCTTATTAGCGACAAAGTCAGCTCAAACGCGAAAACCCAGAATGTGCACCACACTCAAATCGGAAATATCAATGAATGTTGTAGATGTCTTAAAACTTCACAAATTCCGGTGATTTCAAAAACTGATCACTTCTGCAAGTTTGAGAATGCAGACTGTATGATATTTACTTACCCACATAAATGAAAAGCTTGAAACATGCTAAACGGCGCACATACAACCGAAACTGTGACCAAGGAATTGCTTAAATAATCATAAACAAGTTTACATTTTGCAAAATAAATTTAAGACATTTTATAATCAAAGACATTCGTTTAATTTAAGCTACAACTAAGATATATATTAAACTGGCACATCAAGGCATGAAATTATACAATGTAATGTGGCCAAGTGTTTGAAGTAATTTTTTTCATTATTATACAGGCATCTCCATTGAACTGATCAGCATAAGGATAATATCCAAAACTGGATGTGACATTCCCAGATAGCAGAGCCGATTGTGCAGAGTGAGACATCTATTCATCGGTATTGCTATTAATGATTGTATGTGTATACCATTCAGAAGAAAGGAAAACTACTTATTTAGATCAAACAAATGGTACCAGTCTTAAATATGTATATTTATCGCTAATACATTAGACCACAATCACGATTCATTTGTAAGTTCTGCACTCGGTGGGGTGCACTGTAAATATCTGTGGACGGAGTGCGTTGTATATACCGTGGACGTCAAAGGCCGAACTTTTAGTTAATGTTTTTTATTTGTTCAATGTCATAAAGTATCCATCATTAAATATTTAATTGTTTTAAATATTTGTACACTTTAAGAATTAAAATAAGATGAACATACTAGTGTAAGAACTGTTTCACTGTACGTAATTACCGTTACGAGATCATTCATTGTCACTATATAGTTACCGTTACGAGATCATTCATTGTCACTATATAATTACCGTTACGAGATTATTCATTGTCACTATATAATTAATAAGTTCTTACCCTCATGACCTAAAATTATACAAAGGTTAAAAACGGAATTTCATATATCTTAAGCTAAAAATGTAATATTTTCATTCATTAAATCATTTCTTTCCATGTTTCTTTTTTCAATCTGAGGTAGCAATGAAAAACATATTTCTATATAGTCGAGGTGTATTTTATCAAGACAGTTTACAGTTTGTACTCTGGTATATTTGGATCTCGTCCAAGGTTCATGTCGCTCTTAAGTCCACCCTGTCATACTTGGTCTTGTCCGCACTATCAAACGGCAGAGACGCCATATTAATTAATATTTTAACCTAGGTCGCTTCGACCTTCATTGCAATCCAGTGGATAGGCAAACCTTGACCTGGCAGAATGTATACAGACAAACAAGCAGACTGAGTACGTCCGATATGTATTTATGTAATTGTTGCTCTGATTGAATGCAAACAAAATTAAAAACACCTCACTGATGGCGGATGGCGACACGATCTTCTGAACATTCATTAGGGAGGTAACAGCCATCCAACATGCAACAACTTTGTAACAGTAGTTGAAGTGAAATTAATTTATAAGGAGATAAGTTAAATCACTATATTCCATGTTCAATAAAATGAGAATAAAATCTTTTTATAAATATTGCCCCAGTTTGTTAAAGATTACTTGGTAGGAGTAAATCTTCCTGGAATAATTTTACAAAGACTTTCCTAAAAGACCAATATGGCGGATGAGCCACAATAGTCTCGCTTCGTCTGCGTTAACATGATATGTTTATTCTAAGGTCCTAAGCTGACACCTGCCTAAGAATTGAATTGAGAAATCATTGTTATAGGATGGTAGCTAATATAATCTATGTATCCCATTTGCATGGTCAGCGATGTGATTGTAACAGTAAAATCATTCACATACTGGATAGTTTTATATTTACCCCTGAACTTTAATGATTGCTGATAGCTTCGCATTATGGTGGTGCATGCCTAGCATACACTGTGGATTTTCTAATTTCTTTTAAGATGGTGGTTGGTGTGTGCCCATCTCACGAGTACCTCCAGTGTGACATAATTCTCCTCTAAGGATCTGGTGCTAAAATAATAAGAGAAAGGAACATTTGTTTTGTTGTATTTTTTGGGTGGATGGGTGGGCTTAGCTACCATGCTTCTATCTCAACTTGATTGAGGATACACATTGATCCTATATCTTAGACTGGAATGATTGTCAAAGACAAGAAGATGACTGTAGTTAATATATAATAATTAAGTGAGTTATGTTGTTTTCACGAAGTCTGGGCGATGATTAAGTTGTTATACCTACATTATGTAAATTACATTTGGTATTTTTAAGCTTACCGTACTTTGTGCACCATGACAGATAAAACGAGATTCTCGAGTTAGTTCGTTTACCAAATAAGCTTGTTATGCTATATATATATATATATATATATATATATATATATATATATATATATATATATATATATATATATATATATGTGTGTGTGGATATTCTACGATACGTTTACCAAATAAGCTTGTTATGCCATATATTTGTGAATATTCTACGATACGTTTACCAAATAAGCTTGTCATGCTATATATATTTGTGGATATTCTACGATACGTTTACCAAATAAGCTTGTTATTCTATATATATTGTTACACGCACAGGGGTATTCACTTGACCGAGCGGTGTCAAAACCCTGGCGCGAGTCACGCTGGAAGTCATATGTTTTGCCCAAATTTCCAAAGACTTCCATACAACTTGAGTTGTAAAATGGAAAGAAAGACGTGTCTGCTATAATTAATAATCTTTGCTCTAATCAATTGGCGACCCAGAGGAGACAACTTGCCCAAGAGTCCATTAACCGCACCTTAGCATGGTTTTTCTTCTTTATCATCCTATTTCCGTACCGCACGCCCGTCATGCCATAGAAATTCCACTAGTATTCCCTTACTAACTGGGAAATATTTAACTGCGCGACCCTAGGCCAGTCAATCCACAGAATTTCCGGCGTATCACGCTCATATACATACGCCCATTTTCCACTATGGACACATAAACGATACCTACCAAGTTCCAACTTATTGATTCCATTATATTCCCCCCATAAATACTGCCATTTCAATCACATCACTTTTATACACCGCGGAATTTTAATATGGACTATGTTACAAAAAGGGACAGTCATTCGGCTTGTACCCAAATTCACTACTAACGACCCCAGCATGGTTCAAATTCACTAACACTCGGCTCTGTGATGTTTGCACAAACTCCTACTAACTGGCTAACTATTTCGGGCTAGTAATGTTTCCATGGCACCGAAGACCAAATACTCGCACAAAATAAAAACGGGATGCTGTCAAATACACATACTCCAAATTTATTACAATATATATATATATATATATATATATATATATATATATATATATATATATATATATATATATATATATATATATATATATATATATATATATATATATATATATATATATATGGATATTCTACGATACGTTTACCAAATAAGCTTGTTATGCTATATATATTTGTGGATATTCTACGATACGTTTTTCAATACTACCATATTCAGTATGGTCTGTTTACGTTTCTAATTAAGGAAGGAACATCCTTATATGGCACACGAGAAAACGAGGCTGAAAACAGAATTAGTTTTTAGCTGAACTAATACAGTGGAAAATATAAATTAATATAAGTTAAACGATATTTGACACATATTTCTAGAATGATCTGCAGCAATTCTAGTTGTAAATAAGAGGACTATTGAAATTGTTTCAGTATATGCAAAGAACATATTCAGAATTCTGATAGTAAGTTGAAAAAGCGCAGATGTGAATCACACGTGTCTGCTCCGTTAGTTAATGTTATTCTTATTGTAGGGTTTAATGCTATTTTTCAGCACATGATAGGCTATACATGGCGGCCAGTATTATTGGTGGAGGAAGAACACGGGAAAATCCCCGGAAAGAACCACCAACCCACGAGAAGCTACTGGCAAGCTTTCTCACATAACTACATTAGCCGAATCTTAGACTCGAACCCACGCAGACAGAGGTGAGATGGCAGTGATCCGTAACGGAGAGCACTTTAGACCACTCGGCCACTTGGGGCCCCTCTGCTCCGTTATTAAATATAGGCTGGTGTTAGTACCTTGTCCATGAAGTAGGGGTATTAATATTAGTAAGGAGTGGGATAGTGTGGTTTCTGCTTAGTATGCTCCCTGCGTTGCACTCAGCTATACTAAGTCATGCGAACGCCGACGGCATCATATCACGTGATTAAAACAAATTACCTCATACGGAGCGATCTAGTTGATATAACAGCATCACATTCATTCCTTTAATATTCTCTTTTTTAGTGACACAATGTGAACTTTAATAATACTTTTGATTTGAACTATTGCAGTTATTATCTTGTGTTCAAGGCTAACTACAAATTAGGTCACATAATATTTTGTACAAATATTTTTACTAGTAGACGAAATGAAGGAAATTCGTACACAAAACGATATTGTGTTAACATTACACATTTTGCAGAGTGTCATCTAAAAAATTCCTTGTCCAATCGAGTCCTTGATACATTTTATATCGAAAATTTGATTGGAGGTGATGTACGACAGCCTAAGTATAGCCAAAGATTAATACGAAACTATAACTCTTCTCTATCGAGAGGGTGAAGGTAACGATTATTTTGCAAATAGTACACACTTCACACTAAGTCAGCTAAAATAATCTGGTTGCGATAAATTCATTGATCAATTTGATATCGATATTGATATCTATCTTTACATGACAACTCAGACTTTACCAAATATTAGGATCGAAATAGAAACCCTATTCCACGAGTGTGGTAAATCTGACAATATTTTATTCAATATTGTGTATTCGTACTGCATCATTTATCTTGTACAAGATTCCATTTGCAACCAATTCCTTAATACCTTTTACGTCAGAATTGATTTTAGGCAACAAATGGCAACTTTTGTTTGCCAAATATTAAGATAAAATGCTATCTCTTTATAAATGAAGTAAAGGAGAAAGGGCATGGAGTGGGGTTTCTGGGTACCCTATGTTCTTTATGTTTAACCCTATTGCACAAGGGTGTGAATATGACGATATTTGATCCAATATCGAACAGTCAGACCGTATCATGTAACAAACATCACGTGCAATCAATCCATTGATAATTTTCACTTCGGAAGTGACGTAAAGCGAGAGATATCTGTCTTCATTTGCAGAATATATAACACCAAAATACCATCTCTTAAATATAAAAGAGGGGTGGGGTGACAATATTTTGTGAAATATGTGTTTCCGAGGTTACATCATCTGAAAGTTAGATCTGTAATTGTTTCCTTGATCAACTGTACATTGATACTGATGTATCGTTCTTGACAATCCAGATAAAGACAAACATTAAACACAACACCAACTATCTTCATACCAAATTCTCATAAAATTGGTAATAATTGGCACTCAGCGTTAAGAGTTTAGTGTTAGGACTGGTCGGCCTGGTGTGAGGATAATGTGACTGGGTGCGATATCATGCTACATGTCTGCGGCATGATACCCCATTGCTAGACATCACTGTGAACTGCCTCACTGCAGACATAGCGATATGACTGAATTCGTATTACAGCTTCGTTTAAAATCCAAATATCACACACACACACACACACACACACACACACACACACACACACACACACCATCTTATATGAGAGGGTGATGCTGATAATTTGTACAATATTGAACATTTCTGACTGTCACTAAAATAAATTCGACTTGCAATCGTTTCCGTTAACCAAGTGGCTTAGCAGCCGCCCAACCAACCCTATAAACTAGCAGTTGGAGGTAAAATTACCATCAAACAGCCTTTGTGGGGGATTGATCCCTAGACTTAAGTTTGAGTGGAGTATAGCGGAGTGCAACACGACATTGATGATCTGATTTTATCACGATAGTAATATTATAATCCCGGTCTGCGATATTTTTTTTGGGTCAAACAGAATAAATTAGCTCATGAAATTTTAGAAATGTGACATATTATAACATAGAATGTTATTCCAAAATTGCTGATTTTGTTTTCTAATTAGCATATGACTACATCTGGAAACTGTAGTGAATTTATGAACGGTAGCATAAAATGCTAAATATTGACTTGACTCTTCTAAATATTGACTTGACTCTTCTAAACTTAAGTTCAGGAGCAGGTATGATATATTAAAAAAACCTTTCTCGTCTTGCGTAAATACTGGATACATTTCATATTATGGTACAAAATGCAGTTCCTTTTAACTCCAGACATCGCGTTTTTGTACCACACAATATAATATATCTGGTATTAACGCAGGAAAACAAAATGCATCCTCGATTTTGTCAACCTTGCATTCTTCAGTTGTTTTTTTCTCTCATTTTTGGGTTTCTTTTCTTCTCAGATTTGTATCGTCGTCTTAAATGGTCTATGGAGTAAACATAAAAGAAGCCGGAAATAAAACCCGGATCTGAGTTTTCTTTTAATAAACCACTGTAAAGGTGATACGCGTTACCATGAGAACTCATTATTATGAGGAAGCAGTGTAGGTTTTTATCTGTATATAACATGCTTCCAGATACCGATTATACTCGCTTATAAGTAGAATCCAATTCCAATTGCACAGATCCAGATCTGCATTCGCATAATGCGTTGGCAATTAAGGGTCAGGACATGCTGTTAGGAATAGTCATTAGGATAAATAACATAGACGCTGATCGGCCAGTGCAGTATTTGAAGGCATGTCAGGGTCCATGTTGTTTGCAGTTGGGCTCGACTTACAAGCGAGTAAATCAGAATAGTAAACATAACTGCGTTTTGGATTTGGCATATGTGCGTGTGTAATACAACAAAAATACCTGTATTCTGATTTTTGTATGGAGCGAAAAGAATATTCTCTTTAGTATATATAAAGCAATGCGTTTTGTGAAGATCGTTGTAAATTAAATTTTATGACAGAACGATCTATTATGGAGTCAAATTCTTGTTTAATAGAAAACAGCTTACATTTGTTATTATTATTATGTTTTATATTAGAGTCATCATCCCTGACAAAGGGACGACGTTTATGGTTTCAGGCTAAAACATCGATTTAAATGATAGCAGCCCGACCACTTTGATGATCGTTTCGATAAAAAGCGAAATTAACAGGCGAGTAAAAACTGTCTTGACTGAAGATTGATATTCGTACCTAACAAATTAATCTGGGATAGTTTCGTCTACCTCAAGTTAATGTTCAAAAGCCAATGCAATGGCTATAATTAGTTCTTTATTTTTAAACAAGATTGATTTTTTTTTCAAGCAATGTTGGACGGAAATATTTTTGTTTAAACATTTACCCATCCCTCACCACTATGAAAATTAAATTGTCGATCAAACAGAGACATATCGCTTCTTCTTATATCCTAGTTGTTTTCCTCACTATTTCTCAAAATTTGTTAAGAGTATAAACGTGTTAACAGAACAATGGTTGGTAAATTGCAGTTCATCATTATTCACGAACGTTTGAATTTTTTCATACATGAATAAAAACGTTGTATTCTTTGTCATCAATATCAAGTTTCAAATGTGTTCTTTATAAACGTCGAAGAATGAGACCACATCTTAACAAAATCAACTTTGACCTATATATATATATATATATATATATATATATATATATATATATATATATATATTCACACGTATAAAATCCTTGCGTGTTCAAAACGTGTAACTGACATCTGTCAAGGACATTTCACTTTTTATGAACTATTCTGTAGCGAAGACATAGGTAGTGTCAGAGACAGAGTTTTAATATGGAAAGTGTATTTTATTCTAATCCAAAATCGATTTGTATTGAATTACAAATACGGATACAGATAAAAGGAGCATATGCGTTACAAAAGATTATAACGTAAACATATTTTCTTTTAAATAATTGTATGTTTTAGTTATCCCTATTTATTTTTTAAATGATCCCAGCTGTAAATACAGAAAAATCCATACAAAATGCACTTGCGTACCCAACTTACATTGCCACAACGAAATGCAGCTTTTAACAGAATTGGCTGTTCTAATACGCAGACTTAACCGACACAGATGAGGATACAGTTTTGCTTATATATATATATATATATATATATATATATATATATATATATATATATATATATATATATATATATATATATATATATATATAGCAAAAAATGTATTCGAGAAAACATGGTAAATATCGAAAATTTGGTGTTACGTACGTTAGTTTTTATTGTTGCTTAAACAAGTTGGATTTTGAAGTTCTTGGACAGAGACATTCGCTGGAATTTATAGTGAATTCAAAGCTGGAATTATATTACTGCGATTTAACAAAAGGCTTTTCACATATCAACACTCTACGAGCTATCCCCTCCAGTTTTGGAACTAATTTGGATTTCTACTGAATGTTTACTAAGGACTTTCAATTATTAGGAATCGTGTCCGTAATTCTAGGATTATTTTTGGATTTAATTCATAATGCCGTTAAGTTCTTTTGTTCTCACTTTATATTTTAAAAAATTTAGTTATTTGTTGAATTTTACAAAGCTTGCTCTTTTTCATCCTTGTTTCTTACTTTTTTTTAAGAGTATACACTCGTAACACCCACTCAAAGATAGTTTCTTGTGATTATTTAAAACTTCCTGCACCACTGATGTTCACACAATTGTTTCGCAAGTGACAATTAAAATGTTAAATGTTTCACTTATCACAGTGCCCCAGCTAATTATGAAGATAATGGAGGTCAGGATGTTCTGATGCAAAATATATAAGTGCATTAATTTACAGTTAGATGTAAAGATGTGTAATGGTAAATAAAGGAATGAAAATAATAAACTCGTATACTCTTTGAGTTACTGATACCACGTGCAATAGCCGAAGGGAACAATAAGGTTTCACTGGACAGTTGTTTTGGCAAATTTTTGTCAGACAATGACCTATAGCAGAAAGATGATAATAATATTACATTAAAGACACAAATAAAAATGAACTAATGATTTTTGTTGAAATGATGATTGTAAGATTCTGACTGAAGAATTAAAGTTAATTCCTCATGCAACTAGTGGCTTTTATAATGAATAAACACTGCCCCTAACCCCTCTTTTTTACATTCATTTTTTACAGAAAGGGGGTATTTTAAATATTTTCCTGTGACAAAAGAGCTAAAAGAATCAGTATGTGCCTTATACATGAATAAAGTTCACTAGTACTGTAACAAATTAGCATACTTTTCATCACCCCTCAACCATCTAGATTTTTAGATATTTACCTCTAAAGCAGACACATGTAAATATGCAAGCCAAGTCTGCAGCTCATTTGAAGCCCAAGTTACGCATTTGATCTCCTGTGCTAGTCTAAATGTGACAGGCAGTCACCAACAAATCAACTAATTTCCAAGCCTAACTCAAAGTAAATCTAAACCACTTTACAGAAATAGCTTTTGTGTGAACTGAAAAATGCTAGGATGGTGATAATTAGGCCCATGCCTTCTACCTTAAATATTAGGGATGAGTCAAAATGCGAAACTATCCAGTGAGACCTAAGCATCTCTACCCTGGACATTACAAAATGTCCGATAAATTGTTGAGTAGTTGGAAAGTCGGGGAGCTATGCATATTCCAAATCCAATTGTGTTAAACTGCAAGAAGCCTTCCAAGCAAACAAATGCAGTTTTATATTTGCCCTGTTCCCCAGTGGTATACAGTCAAGTAATGTAAACAAATAAAGTTTGCTGAAAGCTTCTTGCAGTTAGTTTTCGTGCACACGGGATTCAAACGGCGAGGGTCAATCTCGATATTGTCCTTCTTTGTCTTGGCTGAATTACCTCAGTGCAATGGTTGGCAAATATTGCACAATGGCTGACTCGACTTTTGAATAGTGTAACCTGGAAAATGAATGATGATTGGGAACTGGGCTTTAAATTCTAAAAATAAACTGACCACAACTTGAGTGTTAGGTCATCCAGACTAATCCAGATTAAGTGTTCTGAATTGTCACAGTTCTTGGCTTGCCGTGGGAGTTGTTTTGGAACAAAATTAATATAAAATTATCAAAAGATCTAAAGAATATGCTAGCAGACAAATTTAATAAAAAATGTGAAATATTTAAGTACAAGAGAATCAGCTGCATAAATGTTTGGATATACACTTTTACACATTAAACATTCGATCAGAGATTTACGGTAGTCATATTTCTCAGCCCATTAAAATGTCCTATAGCAATGAAATGTTCGAGTGGTAGGATTGCTAAATGGTCCTTGTCCCTTCAGGAATATGACATGACAGTTGATTACAGGGCTGGAAAATCTCATGGAAATTCAGATGGGCTCAGTCTTGGTTAACATGGCGAGGGAAGCGATCTGAATGTAGATAAAGATTCCGAGATTGAAATGAACAAAATTACAGGACGTTTTACAATGCTTCGGCTAGAAAGGAGTGTGTGAATTATAGGAGAAAAGTCCACATTCAAAACCAATTATGGGTTTCTTGAATGATAATATTTGACCCGAAAAACAAATGCCCGAAAGGTATATGCCATGGCTCCAGATTACGAAATGATAAATGGTGTGTTATATCACATACAGTCTCCAGGATCAAAACGAAAGCAGACACACTTAGTGATAAGGCGTTCATTAAATGCCAAAGTAATGCACTGATGCCTTAATGACGCAACTCTTGGGCATCTTGGTTTCAATAAAACATACCAAAGGTGCAATATATGTTCTACTGGGTTGGAGTCTTTAAAAACATAGACCTTTGGATCAAATCCCGAGTAGAATGTGCCAGCAAGAAAATCGTCAAGGGCAAGTCAGTCTCAGCACTGCCGATACCCGTAGATAGACCCTTCAGTCGTGTTGCCTTGAACTTCACACACACACACACACACACACACACACACACACACACACACACACACACACAGACAGACATACATACATACATACATACATACATACATACATACATACATACATACATACATACATACATACATACATACATACATACATACATACATACATACATACATACATATGGGGCAAGTCGGTGCCTTCTATCAGATCAAGGCCTGATAATTACTGGTGGACTTATGAATGACATATGAACATTAGTAAGTACCAAAACTGTTTACCACAGCTTGTCAACTATGAAACAGATGGCCGCATTGAGCGGTTTAACGTTACACTGACCAATACGCTGCCTATATTCGTGTCAGATCACACGAGGGTCTGGGATCACTTAGTTCCCTATGTCCAGTAGCATTCAGGAGACAACAAATGAAATACGTTTCTTCATTATGAATGTATCGGAACGCTAACCTGCTTCTCAATTTGACATTGTCGGAGCTGACAATTTTGTTTGTTTTATGGTTTAACGCCATTTTTCAGCACCCGATAGGCTATTCATGGCGGCCAGTATTATTGGTGGAGGAAGAACCCGGGAAAACCCCCGGAAAGAACCACTGACCCACGAGAAGCTACTGGCAAGCTTTCTCACATAACTACATTAGCCGAATCTTAGACTCGAACCCACGCAGACAGAGGTGAGACGGCAGTGATCCGTAACGGACAGCGCTTTAAACCACTCAGCCACTCGAGCCCCTTCGGAGCCGACAGAAGAATATTCAGAGCTAGACAATTACAAGACAAATGTCTAACAAAATTCCATTAAAGAGACACTCGAGCGAAGAAACATATAAAGAATTAGCTAAAAAAAAATTTCAAAGGACCAAAATACCAAACAACTTGAATCCAAAGTAGGCGACAAATGTTGGATAGGTTCACCTGCCATTAGGCCAGTCATCTCCACAAGATAATTACACCTGTAGAGTGGCCAACATACAATATTGCGAAAATATCGCAAGCGATCTAGCTAATATAGACTTGATACAGAAAAAAAATCGAAACTGACTGTAAACGCAAATCGAACGTAATTCTTTCTAAACAAGAATGCTTTCCCGCTAGATCGTGCATTGTTTTGAGAGTACCAAGTGGTAATACAAATCACTAGGACTGTGCTGCTGAGATTGAAAACAATCATGAGGAATTAATAGAGCCAGAAATTGTGGAAATATTTAACATATTTTGTTTACGAATGTCAAAAGTCTGACAAACAGTAATTTGTCCAGTACAACAATAAATCAACGGACAAACAAGGTAGACCCAAAGAAGGTTTCGTCTCACCTTATCCAGGAATTTCTGCTAACAGTAAGCAATAGTTGTTCGAGTGTATTTAACCTATTCACACTTGGAAGTAAGTCAGAACTTACCTGCTTACTGGATTTCAGATGGATAAATATTTTCTCTTTCATGTTTTTGTTGTTGCTACAATTATCTGTTTTATCACTTTTGAATATTGCTTATATATTGTTGTTGTTATTCGTGTGCCACTCTACTCATTTGTAAATTAACAAAATTCCTGATAATGTTTACGAAGACTGACATGTGTAAATATGTTCAAAACGACGCAGCAACAGCTCCAAAGAATATTACTTTTTCCCGGGCCCACTTGCAAAAACCGCAGCAGTGTTGGTGACGAGCGTGTGTAAACACTTTTAAGTGCGTCGGTTACACTTGCTCACTGTTTGGATGTCAGAGGGTACCGCTTCGTTATATCTGTTGGCAACATAGACCAATTATCATTCTATCGGAAAACGTTAAGAGAAACAGATATATTGTTAATGTTTTGAAAGACAGAAGACTTATAAGACCTATTTTGGCAAAGATCCAATATAAAAATAAATTGTCAAATAAGTTATCATGAATGAAAAACTAATCCAAAAAGAAATTCTTGAACTTCTTTAAGTGTTAGACGATTTGTCATTATTTTTGACATTATTTGATGACGATTTCGTTTTATTTCCAGGAAGCATTGAGGGCTTACAAAAACTAATGCATAATTTACACAACTACTGTAATAAATGGAATCTAAATTTTAATCTTGATACACCTCTATTTACGGTCTGTTGAAAAGAAAAGGTGATCCATTAAGGCAAGACTAAGCCGCGAGTAATATTGAAGTATCTGAATAATTGATAACTGATTAAATTAAAGGTACTGCCAAGGTGATCGATTAAAGCAAGACGACATACGGAATGTAGCCGCGAGTAATATTAACAGTAGTGGAAACTTTTAATTATTTGGGTCTTGTTTTCGAAAGCAAAGAAAAGCCTCGGCTGAAAAAGCACTAAACACGAAGAAAATATGCTTATTTATACTTTGAAATATGTCTTACTTCAATTAAAATAAAAGATTGAAACTTTTTATATTGTGTTGTTCCAATGGCGAATAACGCATTAGAGATATGGGTTTTCACCAGGTTGACGTCATTGAACGAATGTTTTGAAATTTGTTATTCAAGGTAAAATATACCAACACCTGACAACTGTGTATATGGTAAACTTGGAAGAATCTCACTTAAATATTTAAGGCTGGTTAAGTTCGTTAAATATTACAAATTCTGGAGATATTATATTGATCATTGCGTATAGGCAGTTGTATGCTGAAAATTAATCAAATAATTGCATCAGCCGAGTTACACATCCTAACAGAGACATTAAACAGAGTTGGTTTTGGTGAAGTGTAGATTTTCCCTGATTCCGTAAACTGATCTAAGTTTAGTCCAACTTTTAAACAAATGGTTACATATGTTATTCTATCAGACTGGAAAAAATATGTAACAAAGTGAAAGCCAATTTTCTCTCTCTCTCTCTCTCTCTCTCTCTCTCTCTCTCTCTCTCTCTCTCTCTCTCTATATATATATATATATATATATATATATATATATATATATATATATATATATATATATATATATATATATATATATATATATATGAACCGACTTCGAATTCGTAGACAATTGTAAGATACTTGAGTAACAATAATCATCGATAACCATTTGCCAACAATATTAATGTAGATGACCCCTTTAATTTAGTATGCCCGGTATATACTTGCTTGCGTATACATCTAAAAGGAACATACTTCTCAAATAAACTATCCACACACAAGTGCATTGAAACTAAACTGTTAACTTCTAGAAAAAAGAAAGAATATTATCTCAAGCGAAATTTGTTTCAGAATCGTTTAATATACTAGACATATTACTTTAAGAGTAGTTAATTGCAAAGAGTGCACTTATATGTATATCTTGAATGGTACTGACTCTTGGCTGCTTCTGTCTGGAAAGGTCGTTCACAATTTGGAATGCTTTTTTGCTGTTTTCTTTTATCAGACTGCTCTCTATTTCTGTGCACTTTTGTGCAATCCAGTCTTCTTTTGTTTTCTTCACCTTTGTAGTGATATTCGTGTTTATTTCTCGGTACGTAATTGCCCCTGTTGTCTGTCTGGTGTTTTTTAGGCTTCTTCGTGCATCACACAAATTCAGAATCTCTTTTGTAACCTAGGGTCTTTTCTTTGGGTGACGGAGACCAATGATGTCCGTGGCAGCTGCTGTCATGAATGCGTTGGAAGTGTCTGTCATCACTCGAACATCAACATCCATCACAAGGAGTGGAGCAAATGTTCCTCAGATATTAGAGTTCTTCAGTTGTTCATGATTGAATTTGAGCCTGATGTTCTTTGGCCCTATTTCTTTTGTCTTCAGCCCCACTCGGAAGTTCATAATCACGATGTCTTGATCACTCCCAAAATCAGCACCTGTTAAAGTTCTTGTTTTTGCTCTATTGATGCCAAATCGGTAACGGTTTTGAACCAATATATACTCAATCTGGTTATGATGGGCTCCATTTGGTGCGTGCAATGTCCAACATCGTAAAGCTTTATGTTGGCCCAGGATGCTGGTTTGTACCAAGTTGTTATAGCAGCCGTCTCCCTCTTTCGTTGGTAAGCTCATTGCAAGAAGGTCCACAATGATCATCCCAGTATTTTAGAGCATCTTTGCCAATTTTGGCATTCCAGTCTCCTTGGATGATGAGGATGTCTTATTTTACTGAACATGTTTATAATACCCTGGAGTGTCTTGTACACTTCCTCTATTTCTTCATCATCTTGATTGGTAGTTGGACCATAGACTTGGATAATTGTGATGTTAAAGGGTGATGCTTTCAGACGAGATGATTCTGCTTGATATGGGGCGACATTCAAGCACATATCACTTGATTGTTTTGTTTAAAAGGAAGCCTACTCCATTTATGGACATGTCCAACTCTCCACTATGGTAGAATATATGCCGATCTTCAGTTTGGTTTTCTCCTAGGTGCTGGCTTTCCGTCTAACTTTACAGAGTCCCAGAATGTGCCATGTGTAGTGTTCCAGCTGATGGATCAACTGTTGGAGTCTTCCAGTTTGCACTAGAGTTCTAATGTTCCAGGTGGCGATGGCGATTCTGTCTCTCGCTCTTATTTTATGCAAAGTACTAGTAGCACACCTGTCACTTCCGTCCTGGTGGGCGCGGTCCATGTTGACCCGGGCGACGACCGATCAGGTATGGTAACTTCAGATTTGTCCCGCATTATCAGTGTATCGTGGGCAAAAGTAATCTGGCGGAACCCATCCCAGTCCAGACCAAGGAATTGCCAGAAGAGAATATAGTACATTGTCCAGCTTCCTTAGGGTCTCTACTCCGGATTTTCTTTTATTGGGTTTACTCCCTTAGCCTTTGGCTAACCAATGCCGACCTGCAAGGCAACAGAAGACTCATGTATGGGCGGGCGCGTCCATTTCCCGAACAGATAAAGCGGCTGCCACTGCCCAGTGCCCACCGACCTGTTAGCGACCACTAATGAAAATGTTGGTCTTCATAGCTCCTGAGATGAGCCAACTAGCAATTCTTCTTCCTTTTACAGGATTGATCGCGCTGAAGTCATGGATAAGATCTAGGCCAGCACGTTGGTAAGGGATCACTTAACGCTTCGTGAGCGAGATATATCGATAACATGAAACATCGTCACGTCTTATATGGGTTCTCCAGGCTTCGTCCGATTGGTTGAATCAAATCCTATATCCAGTCGTGTTCCAGGCCCGCAATAATTGTATGTGGAATTAGGACATTTACACCACATTGTCCACAGTAGCTAAGGACTCACGGTACTAATTCAAATCCCATAGTAAACATATGGAAATACCATTATATTCAAAATTTAATACCTTAAAATTTCTGGGTGCTAATGATCAGACCTACATTTATCCATGCGCAACTGTTCTTTATATATATATATATATATATATATATATATATATATATATATATATATATATATATATATATATGAAATACGTGCTATCATGTACTACTTTCATTACTGAGTATTCATAAGTCAAGCCTGTAAAAATACTAAAATTGCATCAATATAGTATTGTCTATATTATTTTTAAATTCCTGTATGATAAGCTCTCAAAAGATATTTTTGCTACAATTTTACTTTTCATTATATACCGATTATGGACCACCAAACCCGCAAGTAATTTGTGAACCCATTTCTAGACTGGTTCACAGTTCTTCTATATAATTAGTACCGTGTGTCCTGCCGACTTAAAACGGGGACTTTTTCTCTACATCGAACATCGAATATTCCCACGATCGCACCCCTTTTATTACGCGTTAACAGACAAGGGATCTGCGGTATGTGTTCCTACGCGGCGTAGCATACAATATAAAGGCATGATTATGGTATACAATAACTGCCATTAAACAAGTCATCGATTCCATAGAGAATTCAATCATTTCGAGATCGATCACTGCGATTAGTGACTCGAGAACCATCAAAAGTGGTTGAACCAAACACACTTACATTTCCATCGACATCAACAATTCAAGCCCTGTTCAGTAAAATCACCAGTAAAGTCTGTCTGATTTAATGCTTGAACATTCAGTAATGGAAAAAGGATTACGATTATAGACTAAATCTGTACGATAGCTGTGAAGAGGTATTAACCGAAACAGATAATGTATAAGTGAAAGCAACGGCTAAATTCAAACAAGTACAGAATACCAAGTTTGACATGAAAGTGCCTGTGAAGATAGATCGAAGTTAAAAAGATGTGCAGGATCATTCTTATCCGACTTAGGGCCCTAATTAAAATATAGAATGGAATAACAAGTACTTGATGTGTCTCGATATTTTCTTCCGTGTGAAACTTTCCTCGACATGGTTGGAAAATAAGCTACCGCTGATACCGAATACAGCTGCAGTGAGAAGGTTTGATTTTCTAACAGTGGCAAATGTCATTATTCAGAAGCGTACGTTATGTCATCAATGGAGAGGAAATCTAACCGCGTTTGAGCAATGTTGATGTTGTAATAACTGTAATGAGACTCGTTAGGTTAAACGACTACTACGCGAGATCCGCTGGCCCGTCGATAATGGTTCAGAAAAAGAAAAAAATGTGTGTGTGTGTGTGTGTGTGTGTGTGTGTGTGTGTGTGTGTTGATTTTAAACGTTTTTTGCACATTTTTGGCCTCATAACGTTAACGAAAACCATCTCAACAATTTGCATTTTTCATATGCTGATATATCATTTTTTCTCAGCTATTTTATCTAGGCTAATAGTTGGTTTATAACACGAGTTAAGTTATAGCACGTGTTCAATAAAAACAATCATAACACGAGTTAAGTTATAGCACGTGTTCAATAAAAACAATTATAACAAGAGTTCGATTCGTCAGCTGATCTGTAATGCTGAATGTTTTAAAGTAGAAAAGAGTTTTAAAATGGAACACAGTATATTAATGTATTCATAGGATCTTAACAGAGCAATAATAACATTAGCTATCATAATGATAAAGGAGTGAAATTAATGCAGATGAAATATTTATATATTTATTCATATTTGGGTGTAAATATTGTACAATTTTCAGATTAATTAACATGCTCAATGACGGTTTTTGTTTTATTTTCGTTAAATATAGCCATTCAGCCTAATATTTAATTATTTACCTTTCTCGCTGGTTTTCTCACAACTGGAAACATCAAGTAACGGACGGTGCTTGCAGTTACATTCAGCATGATTTTTATTGTTGCTTATTCTTACACTTCGTAATCTCAAATTTGCTGTGGTCTTTAGACAGCATTTCTGATTGCCATCAGCAAATTCATCTGGAACAGCCTTCTTAAAATTAGTTTAATTCTGTGTAACGTTCCCTGCATTAATAATGTGAATTTAAAAGATCCAGTTATTTCAGATTCCATTCTATTACTTTGGTTCGCCTTGTAAATCAATATTGATCCACGTAACCGGATGTACAATTGCAGACAGTATGATTTATAAAAGTGTTTGTAAGAAGATGCTCTTCAAGTCATTAATAAATGGATACTCACAAATATTCATATTTGTTGTCTTTATCTATCAGTCACTCATTATATCTTAGCACCATTATATACTTATATATATATATATATATATATATATATATATATATATATATATATATATATATATATATATATATATATTAACCATTATGTTCATATAATATACGTATGCGAACACATATTCATTCAATCATATATATATACATACCCATTGTGGGGTGTGGCGGGGTTTGTCATGCCGCCACTATGGTCGGTGTGTTATGGTTGGAGTGGGGTGCTCAGAATATTTTATTTAAATTATTATAGAAGTCCCACCCAGGCTCGATTTTGTAGGAAGTGAAATTAGTGATAGAGAGAGGTAAAGTTCAGAGTCCCCAATCAGCAATGCCGACAGTTATATTTATGAGTACACAAAAAGGTGAAATTCAAGCGAATTTTAATTCAGTACAATTCAGTAGTCAAATAATAATAATTCCCCAATCAATCTTCTTCCTCTTGACCAAGTGATATCTTATTGCATCATTTGATTTATAGTGTCAGCTAGCATTTCTACATGTTCATGTTTTATATTCATCTGTATATCTCCTATCCCGCCAATTCCTTCTCTCCTTCCGACTTCCTTCCTAACCCCTTTTTCTCCTTGACTGCTCCTTTTCCAATTTATCTTCATCGACTCATTTTCCGACTAGTCTTTGAGTCTCCCTTCCAGAGACTCGTGGCTAAACAATATCGGAAATCTGCCCCCTAAAGCTTCCTGTGAATATATAATGACGTTAGCATATTTATAGAACCATCTCGTCTCACACTACCAATAATAAAATATCAGATAAATGCTATTACATTTTTTCGGTCACGCATTCGTGCACATCGAAATACCCATACGCTCTTGTATGGGAAACGCCATCGTGATAAAAGTACGGTACCAACTAATTATCATACAGATTTCAACACACATTTTCGTGAGTTACACTTGTACAAAGTGTACACAAATATTAAAATATCAATGCTCTATATGTCCTTACATCCATATTAACAAATATGATACATTGCAATCATTTTCCAAAGTTGCGGTTAATTTCAAAATGTGCAAAAGTTAGAATATCAATAGAATGAATGCACTAGTGTACTACATCATAAACAAAAAGCGAATTAAAATATTAATTCTGACTACGAGCTAGCAATCTACATAACTCTTTACATAATCAGAGCTCATTTCTCAAACACGCATATAACTTAAATACTACAAAGGTAATTATATGTACTAACGATTCTAGCAATGAAGTATACATACTTCACATAATTAGAATTACAATGTCGTAATCTTCTGCAACTTTCGAGCAAATAACTTACCGACGAAGATTTGTCTTTCTTAGAATTCCCAAAGTTTCCAGCAAACTTACATGTGGCTTCCCCGGAGTATTGCTTTATAACTTTCCAGCACGATGTTTGGGCAATTACTAAGTTCCTAGCTCCAAAATACTAAATTTTATTCGGATTTAAATAGTGACTACACCCTCTCTCAATTTCGATTGGATGTTGACGTACCATATCCTGTTAAACTTAGCACACAATGCCCCATGTCAGTCTGTCAACGTGGTGAGATTTACGACGCCAATAAGGGTTCTTTGTTCATGAACAAACGTTCAGCGTCCAAGTGCGACATTTCACACCCAACAAAGCTGGGTTCTCGTACCTTTACGAAGAGGACCAACTATAGCCGCGGTGTCTCACGTATATACATGGCTTTTAACAATTTCCTTGTTCCACTGACTTAAGCAATCGAGGGCATGGCAACGTGACACCCATCCACCAGATGAAATAATATAGACAGACAGACATAGAGACAGGTGAGAGTCAAAGATGTCCTAGTGTGTCTAACATCGATATTTCTCCAAACTAGATACTCTAAAAATTCCAACCATTCAAGGAAATAAAATAATCATCAAATGCACTCGGACGTGCACATGTCTGTTCAAGAGTGGGTGACATTTGTGCAAATTGAAAACAATATATCCTTTCTACATATAACTGAAGTTGTTTCATGAAAAATATAATAGACAGTAAAATAAATGCAACAGTCTAAATCAATAATAAAAGATCTGTAAGAATAGACCATTTCATGGAGACTTCGGCGAACTTCGTAATTTGCTAGGAATTTTTATCACGTGGCGGGTGGTCAGCTGACCGCACTAGCCACTCGATAGGTGGTGGGCAAACTATGGCAGACGCTTCAGAATCAGGATCAATTTTCAAACTACGTCAAACTCGTTTATCGAGTTGTAAGATGCCTATTCAACAGCGATGCTGCCGCAGATATTGACGAAATTTAATATTGGATCCATCCTGTCTTATTTTCTGGAAACCAGGGCGGATTTCAAAGCCATACGAGAGAGTAGTTTTGAGTTGTTTACATCTGGACATGTACATGTAAGTAAGAAAACGGTGTCGAAGTAAACAAATTACATCCTGACAATAAAGAGCAGGTTATTCAAACTATTTATGTTCATTTGAAACGTCACTGTAATAAGTGAATTTATAATTTTGTTTTTGAAGTCTGTGAATAATTTACATGTAAATTTCAATCATTTAATTAGCTCAACTTGCTGGATTTGGAAAAAGCTGAAAGTATCGGCGTCACCGGTATTCGATCTCTATAACATTCACGGACAAGTACACAACTATGTATCAAGTCGCAATACTAATACATGTAAAATCATCTCTCCATGGCAGATACTGGAATTTAATGCCACATCCTTGATTGGAGCGACTTTTGCAACCTCTGACGATACAAGTAGCGGGTTGCTCTTAACGTTTTATCTCTGAAATATTTCTAAACAACAATGGATGATAATTTGGTATGTACATGTACCCACCAGCGTTTGATTGGCTGGATTATAAAGTGACTCGGGAGGTTATTCGGATAATTACGGAGAAACTCGGTTAAATCCGGTATGAAATGGTCTATTAAGAATATTTGTTTCTCGTTGCCGTTCAAACTCCAGTAAATGCAATGATTAAAACTGTAAAAAAATAAATAACATGTTTTCATATTCTTCAAGCGAGATAAGCTGTAATAACAATCTTTGGACGCAGCAATACACGTTCGCACAATCAAAGTATACAAATTAGAGCATAAGATAGTAATGGAAAGATAATGAGGTTTTGAAATGGCCCGAGACGATTTACTTGAAAGCTGGGAACCTCGCAAGTTAGTGAAAATATAAAATATTTAAAAACTATTGATGAAATATTAATATAATTTATTCTTAAGATAGTGAGATTTCGATCTTGCTTGCCGAAGGTGAGTGGTCTGTCATAATTTATTGATCTATATCTACCATCTTAATTGATTTAACTATCCGGTAATGAGTTGCACCGAGACGCCCGCTGGTGTTTTCAAGAGGAGATAATAAACGTGAAATGGTCTATTATAGTAAGCTTTAGGCCAGGCTTTAAAAGTGAGTTAAGGAAGACGATTTGAAAATGACGTGTCAGCGTCATAGTCTGAAATCAACGAAGTTTGCATGATACGATATGGACAAAGCTATATGTGCAGATAGTTAATTCAATTGTTATAGAGTTCATTGAAATTAATTATGCTTCACGACTGCCATGAATTATGTATCACTGCTGTCATGAATTATGTATCACTACTGCCATGAATTATGTATCGTTACTATCATGAATTATATCTCACTACTATCACGTATTATGTATCACTATTATAATGAATTATGTATCGCTACTATCATGTATAATGTGTCACTACTGTTATGAATTATGTATCACTACTGTTATGAATTATGTATCACTACTGTTATGAATTATGTATCACTACTGTTATGAATTATGTATCACTACTATCATGTATTATGTCACTACTGTCATGAATTATGTATCACTACTGTTATGAATTATGTATCACTACTGTTATGAATTATGTATCACTACTATCATGTATTATGTCACTACTATCATGAATTATGTATCACTACAGCTATGAACTATGTATCACTACTGTCATGAATTTTGTATCACTACTGTTATTAATTATGTATCACTGAACAATGGTTGAAGTCACTATCTATTTCTCTTTAAAGCTTTGTTATTTACCTAACGTCTCACCCATGGCATGCATAATAT